>CM039596.1:28657176-29011381 GCA_022457205.1 Saccharum spontaneum | reverse complement strand
ACGGAGATGGATACATATCATCTAGTGAAGTCCATTTCTCTAGTTGTGGTCATTTTCTTTGTGTTACAATCATGAAGATCCTTGTTAAAATGTGGATTTGCATGATTGAGCTGCAAGTTTGACATTTCTTAGAAAAAATTACATACAGAAATTAATTTGGTTCCTAGTTCCAAGATCCTTTTTCCTCATATATAGGTACAAGTTATGTCAATCCTAGTACATGCTGTGGACCGGCACATCTTTCTGCAGGCAGCAGGCTCACTATAAAGTATCAAGTCACCACGGTGCATGTGTTACTTCATATATGCCATACACAATGAATTGTGAGCAACATGGATTCTTGAATGCATTCCCCTTCTGTATAGCATCCCATGCTCCAAGACTTCTAATCTGGGGCATCTGATCAGGATGCAGCCAACCACCTTTCGTGAATGCTAGCTCAGTAGCCATTACTATTCTTGCTATTTTTGTGTATGGATGTAATGGCAGAGCTAGCTAGAACGGTTTGCCACATGCGATGGAGCGAGATGTTGACCATAACAAATATTTGTCCTACCAATTTCTTTGTCATGTAACTTTTCTTGAAAAAAAATTCACATCCTGTTTCAAATGTCGATAAACTTAAATAGGGATATAATAATGAAAATATATATATATATATATATATATATATATATATATAGATATATATAAGTAGATATCTTAATAGGCAAAAAAATTTATGGAACCATAGAAATAAAAGTAAGGAATAAAGTATGCAATCAACTAATACTCACCTTCACGTATACAATTTAATGCCCTCGAATTACAGTTAGTCTAGGACATTAAATTGTATACGTGAGTATTATTTGATGATCACTTCCTTACTACGGTTTGTGTACAATGATTTGGCAACAGGCTGTGTCCTACTACCAAAAATACTTATGAGTATAAAAATACTCATGACATTGTATTGTATCAAAATAATTGTTTTGTATTTTCTATCTATCGCCTATCGGATATACATATTATCTATACATATCTTTATTGTACCGTACCATTAATCGTCTGTTGCACGTAATCATAGCTAGCCCATTTAGTTTTCTTATGAGTCATGCATGATCCTTGCCCTAATTAATGTATATAACAGCGTAAACAGCTGATGTAATCATAGCCCATTTAGTTTTCTGATAACTGTGTGGAAAGCAGATCTACAGTTCAATGAAACACTGACGGCATCTTTCAAGCGAATATTGTTAGGGAAGTTAGACAAGAAGTGCATTATAGAAGCTGTAATCGGGGACAGGTTTGTGTTGGATGAGAGCTGTGAGAAGAGTGGTCTTTGGCAAATAGCCAAACAGCAGACAAGTTGGTGAGAGAGAGCGATGACATGTTGACACGTTATTACATATAAGCATCTCTCACAGCCCTCTTGTCGTGTAAAACTAAACTAAAGGGACCTTTCGTCCAAGCCCTAGAGGCTATATCGACCAATGTGTGTACATATATATGTGTGTGCAAGCACCCTGCTGGTGCTGGCCTTCTCTCTCTCACACACACACGCTCTCTCATCTCTATCTATCCCGTATCTCTAAAGACACCCCAGCTTTTATTTGACTAGTCTGTAGATAGTAGCCACATAGCCAGCCCAATCATACACAACTGCTCATCTTGGTTACTATCCAAGTTCGTCCGCCAGGCATCGCCTTTCTTGTTCCTCCTGTGGCAGAGAGATGGCATCCTCGTCGACCACCAATACATCAGATGGTGCTAAGTCGTCATCTTGCCCGAGAGGGCACTGGCGGCCTGGGGAGGACGAGAAGCTGAAGCAGCTCGTCGAGAAGTATGGGCCGCAGAACTGGAACTCCATTGCCGAAAAGCTGGAGGGTAGATCAGGTTGGTTGCTTGGTTGGTTTCTTTGATCGTCTGTGTTTCCTGTGCTTGTTCTCCTACCTCGCTTTCTTTCTGAAGGAAATTAAAGAAGTTGCTCCGATCCACCTTATGCATGTAGTTTTACTTCGGGCATGTGTTGATTTTGTGTCCGATCGAGATCATGCATGTGCATCCTTGGATTTTATTCAGGTTTTCTTATTTTTTTCATGCATACTTTTTAGAGGGGATGAAGCTTGACTTGTTTATACAGTATGTGTTTTTTTGTGGGGCAAAGATTTGATATCATGCGTCTGTGTTAGTTTGCGGGAAAATAATTTTGTTTAAGCACATCAAGAAAGCTAGCTAAATTAGTTCTTGTTCAAGCAGATGACTTGTGCATAATCTTGTGTGATCTAGCTATATTAGTTTTTTTAATTAATTTGAGGCGATAACCTCAAGATAAAGAATAAAAAAAGTTTGTGGTGATGAGTAGTTCTGAGTTCTTCGGTTTCATATAGTATAATGGCTATATTAAAGGCTATATAATATATATATTTAATTAGTCAAGATGAATTAAGAGTAATGTGGATGGTAGAAATCGATATTATTCGATTATACAGATGATCTCTGGAAGTAATTAAAATCAGACATGTTCTAATTTTGCTCAATTTTGACCAGTACCCAAGCATCTTTATAGTTCCCCACATGTAAATCAAACTTAGCCTCTAATTTCTTTTTTATTTCCAAGATGAAACTTATATATGTATAGACGAGAAGAAGGAAAAGATAGAGCATGTTGTTGTGAAACTCTTATCTAAAAATATAAATTCAACATGCAAGCACCGTTGCCGCTCATCTGACCCATGCACAACAAGTGCCTGCAGTGTCAAGAGTGGATCACCTACTGGAAAACTCTCATGCCATGCTTGCAATTAAATCTGCGAGCAAACATCTTTCTGTGCCCTCTCTCTTTTAATCCTGTCCGTCTTTATTAACAACTACTAGATGGTTAATTTCAGATAATTTCCTGACATGATGATTAAATTAGTTATTTTCATCATACTAATTAGTGTGGAATTATTTTATTAATATTGCCAAGGCAAGAGCTGCCGGCTCCGGTGGTTCAACCAGCTGGACCCTCGGATCAACAAGCGGCCCTTCACAGAGGAGGAGGAAGAGCGGCTGCTCAACGCCCACCGCGCCCACGGCAACAAGTGGGCGCTCATCGCCCGCCACTTCCCCGGCCGCACGGACAACGCCGTCAAGAACCACTGGCACGTTGTCATGGCGCGTCGCAGCCGCGAGCGCTCCAGGCTCCTTGCCAGGGCCGCGAGCTCGGTCTCCTCGCCGTCGTCCACTGGTGGGTACCTCTTTGGTGCCGGCACGCCGGCGACGAGCTCGCTCTGCTTCGGCTTCTCCAAGCTAGGTGGTGGCGGCAGCGGCGGCCTGTTCAGCTCGCCTGCGGCTGCTGCACCTCCTACTTCACTGTTCAGGAGCTTTGACACAGCTGCTGGCAGTAAGGGCTTCCTGGGGGCGAGTTTGGAGGCGTCAGGACGGTACGACTACAGAGGCAAGCAGCCGACGGCTCCTCTCTCCATCACCTTCTCCTCTCCAAGAGAAGCGCTGGGCATGGATATCGGCCACCACCATGGCCGCCATGAACATCACCAAAAGGATTATCACGCCAGTGACAGCGCCGATGAGCCACTGAAGAAGAAGGACGTGCCCTTCATTGATTTCCTCGGCGTCGGTGTGTCCTCATAATTAATAATAATATTGCATTCTTGAAATACCAACCGATCGATGTTGATCAATCAAGTGTATTGATCAGTGTTTGTTTGTTATTATTAGGGCAAACTGCATGCAGTAGTAGTTGATAAGTATGCAGGGTTAGAGTTCATAATTGATGGTTACGGCGTTCTGATGATCATGTGCTAGCTAATTCATCAATTGAATAAGGCTCCAGATACATCACACATGGTTATTTTCTTAAAAGTTATTTACCAATAATACTCTACTGAATTCGATCTTGTGCTGTCTTTCCTGCGATGAGCTAGCTGGTCATCATCAGATCCAATGTGTTAGTCTCTCACGGACGTACTCTAGAATCTAGATTATTTGACATCTGATATTTAGATGGACTTTATATATGCAGAACTAAAGATGCATGGTACTGTCTATTCCTTCCGGTTTAATGTTCTTGCCAATAAATGCAAAATATAGATTATAATTCATATGTTCAAATAGTGGCTTATTAAAAAATTATATTGTTTGTCCCAGGAATGATTAATCTAGTATTTTTTTTGGTTTTGTGTTTGATTGAACAAGTTCTACTTTGAGGCTTATATGTAGCTTCCACAAAATGTCTATTGCGAACAATTTAGTCAGTTAGTCATGCTCCAAGACATGCTTGTACATTATCTCATCAGAAGAACATGTACAAACCGAAACAAAGCATTCCACATAATTATTACTTAATATATACCATCCTACTTACTTTCAGTGCATTTCAAATAATGATATACTATCAAAGTTGTGTTACATTTTTCTCTCATGGGAAGACACAGCGTACAGTTGCGTCAATCATTTGACATGCAACCCCAATGCAAGAAACTTTTTTCGTCTAACTCTAACCTCAGCTCCGGCTCGAATAGTTATGCACTGTACCTACCTTCTGTTTGTTCTAGCTACCGATTCTAGTAAAAGTACAACTGACCAAACATCTATACAGCTGAGCGCTACAAATCTGGAGGATTGTAATTACTGCTCTCTTCAATTCTTTGGCACTTATATTTAGGTTGTTGCAACTCCTTGCCACTTTTAACACATATAGTAGCTACTTGTCTTTGGTTCCTGCAAGCAAAGAGAAAGCTAGATTGGGCAACAAAACTGGCCGTTTTATAAGTAACTAGACAGAGTGTTTAAAGATGTCGGTTATAACATTGGTTATCGGATGTAGACATCGATCATGCATGATATAAGTGTATAACTGAATTTATAAGTTCCATCATCCCAGTGAAAAGGCAAGACGGTTGGTGAAAAAGAATATGACATTGTTGAGATGTTAATTTGGCGTGTAACCCAACCTGATTGCTTGCTTATTTGTCTGGCAAGCTTTGGTAACTATCTTCCTTGCAATGCAATTAAGGAGTGTGATGCTTTAGCTTTCAAAAATTTATGTTGTTTCTAACATGTGAGTTGAATTATCGAAGTCCAGTTCTAAAAATACAAAGCAGATGATTGTTGTTGAAATGGCATACTAAATTTTAAAGCACGTACAATCAAGTCCAGTTAAAGAACCACTAAAATACAATATGAGGGCTTAAGAATCGAACATGAAAAATGATATTTTCCACATAAGGAATCATGCATACAAATATTCTGGTTTTCACAATTTGTTTTGTAACTAGTACCAACACTGAAAACATCGTATCCACAATGCGTATTTTAAGTTATGGTACTGGTTACCCCTCTGTCTATTACTCCCTCCGTCCAAGAAAATATGCAATTCTAGCATAGTGTCATGGTTTAGTATAAGTTCAATTAATTATAGATAAAAAATGTCAATATTTATGATATCAAATAAATACCATTAGATTCATTATAAAATGTATTTTCTTAATAAATTAATTTGAAGTCATAAATGTGAATAGTATTCACTAGAAATTTGGTCAAATGTAAACTATTTTTGCCGGCACGCAACCTGTAGTTGCATGTTTTCTTAGACGGAGGGAGTACATTGGACCATATGTTGCTTACATAGATTTCCACGTTGGCTAGTTGGTGCAGCTGAGCCATGACCCGCTTGGCAGTCGGTTTCTTCCAGAGGCGGAGCCAGGAAGTTGATTTTTTGAATGTTAGGGGGCAAGCATTGTTAAATTTACAAAACTTATTTCGATTTCAAACACTAGTATAGAAATGATTTTTAGAGGTGCCTCCCTTTTCTAACAGAAGCGGTTGTCTTAGCACGCCGTTATTAACCTTCACGGGAGGCACTTTAACTATACAACCGTCGCTAGAAATCAATTTTTAGGGGGCGGTTCTATTAGAAATCCGCCTCTAAAAATGTATTCATTTTTAGGGGCGGTTCTGTTAAGAGAACCGAGAACCGCCTCTGAAAATACTATTTTCAAGAACGGTTGCTTATATTAACCATCTCTGAGAATGAGTGATTTTTAGAGGCGGTTTTATTAAATCAACCGCCTCTGAAAATCGATTTTCAAGGACGGTTGACTAAGTCAACCATCTTTAAAAATAGTTGAAGCACAGATAAATTAATATTTTTTTAAATAAAGTCGGATGAAGAAAAAATTTATATCAAAATTGTAGAGCTCGACGAGATCTAAAACTTTGTAGTTGATAAAATTTTTGTTTGAGATCATTTAGGGTTCTAAATATATAAATTAAGTCTCAAATTTTGAATTTTAAATTTTTGAATTTTTTAAATGACCTTAGATGGAGAAATGTTCTATATTAAAGTTATAGTGCTTGACGAGAACTAAAACTTTGCAGTTGAAAATTTTCTCATTTAAGATTGTTTACGAGTTAAAATATTGATTACAAGATTCGTACGTATTAGTATAAATAGACAATATCGTAGAATTAGACATAATTGACTGTGTGGTGCGGTGGTAGTGGAGAGATCGCACGAAGGAGAGGTTGTGGATTAGAATCCTGAGTTTTGGCACTTATTCAAAACAAGTGAAAAATAAATCTTGTGAGATGTAGTCGGTCCTTAGCCCTTCGGGCTACATTAAAAATATTTTTTCTTATTTTTATTAGACTCTAAATGATTTTACAAAATTTGAAAATTATTTTTAAGGGTGCCTCTAAAAATTAATTTTTAAGGGCGGTTGTCTTAAGTCAATTGCATCTGAAAAACGATTTTTAAAGACGGTTTTAAAGCCGCCTCTAAAAATCACTTATTTTTACCATCGCTAGCATAGTAGTCATTTTAAAATCGTCTCTGAAGATCACTTTTGACCGTCTCTAAAAATCTTTTCTGTACTAGTGAAAAAATCAATGGAAAATTCACATTCATAGGGCCTGAGCCCCTACTGACCCCCTTGTCTCCGCCCCTGGTTTCTTTGCCACCAAATGGTGGGAGCAGCATGATAAATCCGGTCGAGTGGGCACGAAGGCTACAACCACTACTACAGAATGAAAATTCATAGATGGGCAAAACTCATTTACTGAGGTGGACAGCAGGTCCTCCTGCCTCAAAAGGGTTTTGTTAATCAAAATCAACGCAGGCGGGCACCCACATGTGTTAATCAAAATAACAGAGGTGGGCACAAATGCACGCCTGGGTAAATAATTTTGTGAACTAAAACAAAAGCCTAGTGAGTCCAGTGGCCCACCAAGCCCGGTGCCTGGATCCGTCCCAGTGCATGTTGCTGGGATCTACCGACGCCGGTGCCACCCTCATGCCAGATCTAGAGGTGGAGGTGGTGGAGGGGAAGCCGCCAACACTGGGGCCGTCAGATTTAGAGGTGGAGGATCTCCTACGCCGGCCGCCGGGGCTGCAGGTGGTGGTGAAAGACGCCGCGACAAACTCCTCCGCAGCCGTGGCAAGCGTGACGCTGTGAAAGTGTAGGGGCTTTGAGCCTGGCTTCAGCAGCTTTGGAAGTCTCAGGATCTGATGGCTTTATTGCGGCCGCCACAGTTGGCGTCGTCGTGACAGGTGCAGGCAAGGTTGCTACTAGCGTTGTCTTGACTATCGAGGCGGTAGTTTTTTGCTGCTTTGTCGGTGGCTCATTCGGGGTATGTTGGGACTTGTTTGAACTGCTTGATTAAATCAAGAGCTTTCATGTCACAGGCAATAGCACCCTTTCGGTCACCCTAGATAGTTAGGGGGCCATAGGGCCTAGGTACTTTGAGTACCAAGTAGGCAAAATGAGCGACAACCATGAATTTCTTCAGGAACGGTCACCCCAAGATGCAATTGTACACAACTCAAAATCAGCCACTTCAAATGTAAGGAATTCGGACCTTAGTTCTGACCTTCTTGAAGGATAACCTGGAGGGCGATTCTCCCGAGGGGGTAGGCTGACATGCCTAGCATTATCCTGTAGAAGGGCTCCTTAGCCGGGATCAGGGCCTTCCTAGATAACGACAGGTTGTTGTATGTATTTACGAATAGCAGATTCAGTGCACTACCACTATCAATTAAGGTTCATTCGACCTTGTAATTCCCGATGTATGGTTTTATCACTAATGGGAGCAGTGGGCCATGTACAGATGCAGGGGATGATCCCTGATGTCGAACAGGATAGGGACCTCTGACCACTTGAGCCTTCTGTCTGACGGTTGAGTGCCGTTCACCTGCCACCCGACTTGTTTCAGCTTGGTCTTGGAGGTCGGGGTGGCTGTGCCATTGTAGATGGTGAGTATCTCATTCTCGGGTAAGACGACCTCCTCGTCATCTTGTGCCATGTGGACACTTTGATTCTGCTGTTGTTGGCGTCCGGGTGCTTTGGCCCTGCACAACTGCTCCTCCTCCTGTTTTTTCTTCTTGTATACCGAGCACTCCGCAAAGGTGTGCTCGGTTGAATGATGGATAGGGCAGTAAATGGGGAGGTCATCAGGTTCACCTTGGCGTTGGGGCAGAGCTTTTCCCTTCTTAGTTGCAAGGACGTCGGCATCGCTGTTCTTACGCTTCTTGTCCTTGTTCTTCTTTCTCTCCTCTGCCGCCCGGGAGGACTCGGGTTGTCCGTGCACTCAAGCTCGGGCATCAGCTGCCTTGGCGGTTGCGATGATCTTGTAGAGTTTAGCCACCACCTTTAGATTCTTAATGGCCAACTTTTCTATGGTTCTTTCATCCTTGCAACCTTGCTTGAAGGCCACAATCACCTGATCTTCAATCATATTGGGATTGTGTTGTGGATTGTTGATATTTATTAATGACACTTGTAAACATCGCCAGAAATGCTTGTTGGCATTTCTTACTTAAAAGAATATACATACATGAAAGGGGTCTGCAAGCGCATAGATAATATACCATTGTAGCACTTTACCTGGGAGTATTGTAGGTATCGTTATTTATATTTTTACCTGAGGGAAGGACGGACAAAAGGGAATATATTGATAACTTATATGAATGATGGAGAGATAAACCATAACCAATCTTATACTCACAATAGGGGTAAATCAAGGGATAAGATGTATACGAATGATAAATGATAATGAATACTTAGGGTACTCCTTTAGATGGCACTAGCATGGTTAAGTAGATACAATAGAGAAATAATTCCTAAGTCATTCTTAATTACAAGTCAAAGCATACTATGATTAGTGTAATTATACTTAATAATCATGGCTAAGATCAACTCTATATCTACACATAAGGGATATTACTGACGAAGATCAAGAACAGAGCCTGACTTCCTTCGCAACTAGATCCTACTTGACCTATATTTGGGGAGTGGACTACAAAGGACTCAACGAAAGTGTCAGACTCGTGATCTACCACATGGCCCAGAATATAGGGTGCATCCGCAGGTAAATAACATATAAGCACCACACTTACACAATGTTGGCCACTCACCCCGTGTATTTTAGAGCGAGCGCTATACGAACTTATGCTTGAACATAAAGATAACCTAGCTATACTAAGCATATAATCAGAGTAGACGATGGACATAATAACTAGGAACATGAATAATATTAAGAACAATATCATAACAAATGTAGCTAACATATAGAATATGAAAGATACAAGAGAGGATACAAGGGGCTATACCAAGCCATGCTCTTGACAAAATTAGGAATCCAAGCGAAGCTTTCCTCTCTCTAGATCTAACTTAACTAGCTATGCTCTAAATATTATGGAGCACTGAGGTTCTTTTCTTTTGATTAGGGTTTGATCTCTTGATGAATATCTGATGCCTGAGGGGGGTAGGGGCTGGTATATATAGGGGGATTCATCCATTCTGAGCCCTCGGATCAAACCGACTTAAAGCAATGGCGTAGATGCAATCCTTAAGGCGGTGGATAACCGACATCGCGAGCAGGGGCTGCCATGTGGGCCTAGGGGGCTGACCGGCCCCACCTGTCATCTTCTTGTGATCTTTCATGGTGGGTTTCCTTAGTGTCTTCTAGAGTCTTATGGAGTTGTTTTCATCGTGGATAAGCATAATTAATTCTAACATTTGGGTCCACCTTGATGGTTTTCTGGATAAACCCTGTGAAAACACAGATTCACCAAAACTTATGGAATTTGTTAGTTTAAACCCCTAAACCTATGTTGGTGATTATTTTCATGTATTTATACAATTTATATTGATAGTTTATGATGGATGTTAACTACCATCAACATGGATATCACTAAATCGTCGGATGAAATCCCAAAGACTTTCATTAGGTTTCTGGATGCATGCAAACAAGTCATCCTCGTGGCCGGGACGAGTGTATGTCGAATGAAAATTGGCCTCAAAGGTCTGACGTAGATGGTCCTAGGATTAAACCATGCCCTCAGGTAGATTCATCAGCCATGATCAGGCTGAGCCTTGTATGACAATCGGGACAAAATTGGCTTTCGCGTAATCAACTCCTGATGCTGCCTCAATGATCATGGAGTAGATCTAGATCCACCCCTTGGGATTGGTGGTTCCATCGTTCTTTTCGATTGGTCTAGGCTTGAACTTTGGGGGCCACACCACCCTACGCAAGTATTGAGCTAACGCGAAGTAGTAGGTAACCGTAACTCAGGGATTAGTGCCCTTGTGCTGAGCCTGATTGGTATTGAGCGTCTGCCAGGCATCCCGAGTTCTTCAGTTTGCATCGAACTCGGGCCTGAGATCACGACCGATAGGTGGAGCGTTGTACCAGTTGCTCACTTATCGATTAAATCTCTTGGGCCGAACGTTCTGGTTGCACGATTGGGACCTGGCCGACTTGGAGGGTGTGGCTGCTTAGCATCTAGGCATTGCTTGGCTTGATTAGCAAGTTCTTGCACCTATTTAATGATGGTTGACAATGGCATACCTTCTTGAGCCAGGTCTCCTATAGTGTCTAGGAGTGTCCTGATCTAGATGTTGTCTTCCTGAGCCGCTTGAAAATCAAAATTTAGATTCCTCGGGCACAGGGAAGATTTTGACACTGTGCCAGAATTGTATTGAGCGTTGTAGCATTGCTGAGGCATGGCAGCTGGTGAGTTGCTGATGAGTCGGCGTCGGTTGCCGCTTGCGTGTTGTTCCATGTAGCAATATAGACCTTATGGCTTTTGTAAGGGTTGATCTCCTCCTCTAATCTGTCGTAGTCAAGATCAAGACAGGCAGTGGAGTTGACGAGATCCTCAGGGATCTGACTGAATGAGGCGAATACTTCACAGCCAGCATGGCTTAGATCAGGATCATCAATCCCTGTCAATTTGAGATTGAAATCTCCCTGGTGTTCGAATACCAGATTCCCAAAGTTGATAGTCGGTGACACGTCATGGGATGGAGAATAGATCTAGGTATATGAGTAGAAGTCACCCATAGCCATAGATTTGATGGAGGTTGGTGCCATAATGACATCAGAACACGTCGGATCTGGGTACCAAATCTTATTGATGATCGGCATGATCAGTCCTCGCGCATGATTTCCCTACCTAGCGCGCCTCTGTCGGTGTTTTTTACCAGCAGATATTTTGTTCTTGGGGAACCATGCTTGGTGTGAAGAACAATTGCAGTTCAAACATGAGATTTATACTAGTTTGGGCCCCCAGGAAGAGAGTAAAAGCCATACGTCCAGTTGCTACTCTTGTATTGCTGTATTCGGTGAGATTATTGTTACAATGTAGCTATGCCTATGGAAGAGTCGATGATTACAACATGGGGTATTGCTAGCTATTTATATCCGAGATCAACTTGCCCTACAAGCTAAGGAGTCATGCCCTAGTCGGAGTCTTGGCACAATCCAGAGATATCCTTCCTCGAATAGGGTCATCATAGGCCTTTGGGTCTTCTCTGATCCGGAGTCAGTAATCAACAAATATGCAAGTTAGGATACCCAGGGGTATGGAATCAACAAAGAGCTTCATAGAGTTGATTGATTGCAATATCATTGTTTTGAAGCTTTTCTTCATCTCTTTCGGTTGGACTAGCTTCATTGATCACCACAAAATCATTGTCCACAGCTTCCCAAACTTTCCTATTGATTGATTTCAAGTGTGCACACATCTTTCTCTTCCAATATTCATAGCATGTACCATCAAAGTATGGTGACTTTCCCACATGGTGAAATTGAGCCATTTTGACATTGTAGGATGTTAAGCCTCAATTGAATGGTGACCATGGCTCTAATATCGCTTGAAAGGTCCTAATGGCTAGAGGGGGTGAATAGCCTAATAATTTTTTCTACAAAAACACTTAAGCAATTTGATTAGTACAACAAATGGTGTAAAAAGCGTTTTGCACTAGCTCTAATCAAATTGCTAGCCACCTATATACAATTCTAGTTGCTAAGATCACTAGGCACACACAAATGCTAAGTCACTACTTGCCTAGACTTGTGAGCAAGCTAGAAAAACAAAAACTACTAAGCCACAAGCTAAGCTACTCACTGACTAGCTAATTACCTCTATAGCAAGATAAGTAATCGATGAAATACAAGATAGAGGTATGATCATTATACGGTCATGGCAAGAGATAGACAATCAATTAATGAGCACCAAATGAATGCCAGGAGAATACCAAAGAGGCAAGTGACACAAGATTTTTCTTCCAAGGTTCATGTGCTTACCGGCATGCTAGTCCCCGTTGTGTCGACCATTCACTTGGTGGTTCACGAGCTAATTGGCACCATGCCAAGCCCTACACTAGGGCACCGCAAGAACCTACCCACAAGTGAGGGTAACTCAATAAAATGAGCAATCCACTAGAGTATCTTTTGGCTCTCCACCGGGGAAAGGTCCCTCGCAACCTCGATCGGGATGGCCATGAACAATCACCAATACGTGCCAATCATCCTCCGCTGCTCCAAGCCATCTAGGTCGCAGAGTGCGGTCACACTAGCGCCACTGCCCTTCACCTAGGGTTGGGTACCAGACGCGTCTGGTTCCAATGGGACCAGCGTCTGGTCACTAATACTTAGTGATTTTCAACTCCAAACACTTCACCCTTGTTCCCAATTGCTAACCACAAAGTGTATCACCATTTTGCACATGTATTAGCATTTTTCAAAGCATTTTCCAAGGGTTGTTTGCTCCCTATAATCTATATGCATATGCTATGAGTTAGAACATCTAGTGGCACTTTGATAATCTCATTTCACTAAGAGTTTCTCCCCTCTTTATAGTATGCCAATAGATCCTAAATACACTCACACCCTCTATGGTGTCTTGAGTGCCAAAACAAAAATGGCCCTATAGGTTATACCTTTGCCTTGAGCCCATTTTTGTTTCTCTCTTTCTTCTTTTCAAGTTGGATCTTGATCATCATCTTTTGGTCATCACCAACACCTTGACCATCATCCATTTGCTCCGTCACTTGGCTTGGACCACGCTTACATATGTTCACCATTCAATAGGTTTCATCAATTAGCCAAAACCAAACTAGGGCTTTCAATCTCCCTCTTTGTGGTAATTGATGACAACCTCTCACAAAGATATGAATTAAAATCACTTTGGATTCATGTTGCTTGCCCAAGCATTTTTACCATGTGTAAAATTTTTGGACAAGTGTGATAAACCCAAATTGGTAGCATTAGCTCCCCTACATATGTGCTAAGAGTTTGGATTGAAAGCTTGCACATATGCATAGATAGGAGATGTGGGAGAGTAATGACTACCAAATGATGCTAAGGTGTAAAGAATGGACTTTTGAAGCATGATATCAATCGAAGTTGCCATTTGAACACCATCCTTTAGCACCATGGTTAGCTAGATATCACATGGAAAACAAAAACACTAGATACCTCATGAGATCAACATTATAAGCACGGCTCTAGTACCACTTATAAGACATTCTAAGTGTCTAGCTATCACCCTATGCATGCTAATTTTCATTTCATCAATCATTTCTATAACTAGCATACACCAGACAAGCATGTATATTTAATTTAAAACTTGTGCTATGCAAGCAAACATATGAAATGCACATACAAGTTTATGAGCTTGCTCCCCCTACTTGTGTGCTTCAAATTTTAATTGATCCCTTAGTTTATCAAAACTCCCCCTTTGTCAAACATTTGCTATCTTTGTAACTAATTCTCCCCCTTTGGCATCAATTAACACAAAAGGTGAGTTCCAATTTTAGATAGTCAACTTGAAATCAATGGGGTGTAGGTGAGGATCATTTTCCCAAATTTGGTTCAATCTAGATCATTTACCAAAGAAATTTAACTCGATTTGATCCAAGGACAAGCTTCTTCACACAACTTTCATTGGTTATCTTGCCCATAGTTGGCAGTCCTTAACGATCAAATTCGACTGCTAATTAAGACTCAAAAGCAGGTGGAATTAGCAAACTTTTACACATATGCCTTTACTAATAACAAAGTTCCACATGCATTTGGAGATCACTGTTTTGCAGGACTTACATATGAATACAATGGAAAATACATCAAAAGGTGCAACCTGGAAAGCTTTAAAGCTGATTTGTGCAAAGGAATAAAGAAGAAAGGCCCACTTACTGGACAAACTGGGTGCCAAACCACCGAGCAAGGGGCCCAGGCCTAGCCACCAGCCCACCTGACAAAGGCGGTGGCCAAGCGAGCCAGCCAGGGTGCGGCCGCACCTTGGGTGTGCCCGCACCATAGGCGGTGTGGCCTAGGCCCAGCTTCCTCAAGCAGTACAATAATGACATGCAGAGGTGGTTTTGCATGGGATCTCCCTAGAATATTCCACCAAAACCGTCCTTAGAGTAGTATAAGAAGAGGGGGAGGGCTCCCTCTCTCTCTCTCACACACACACACACCGTTTGGAGCCTCTACCTCATTCCCCACTTGTACTCTTTTACTTTTAGTAGTCATTTGGAGCAAGTCAAAGCTACCTTGGAGGGCTTGACTCCTTGGAGGATTCTTGGTATCAATAATATAAAGGGTTCATCTAAGTCTTGTTCTCGTATTATCAATATAGTGGTGCTTATGAACTAGAGTATAGTCTTCATGTTATGATCATAGCATATGAACTAGCATATAGTTTCTATGTTATGAACTTAGCATGTAGAACTTTATGCTTAACCATTCATATAACTTGTATGATTATAATTAGAGCTAAGTTTAGCTGGCGGTTCATCGTTTCTTTGGGTTTGCCCATGTCCTATGCTTGTCGATCCATAGGGTCGAAGTCCAGGGGGATTCATGTTGCTTAGCGGGTCTCGAAGAAAAATGTGACACCCTTAGTGTCTGTTAATCAACGACCACCATTGGGTGAAATGATAGCAGTGCAATTACCTTGTCTTGACTATTTGTTCTTCAATTAGGACTTAATGATGTGCAACCACTAGCTAATGCCAGAATACATTGGGAATCAACTTCTTGAGTAAAGCGGTGCAACCACCCGATCCCAGCGTTAACAACGTCCTAGAAGCCACGCTTCCAGTTAGAGGGTGCCACCACCCAAATATGGCATTTACAATGCCTCAAGGGCTATGAAGAAGAAACTGTGTTTCCCGATTTGGGGTGTACCACCTGAGCCAGACGCTCACAGCAGCCAAGGAACCGCGTTCCCTAATAAATGTGCACCACCATCCTCCGTGGTACCCGAGGAAAGTTCTCAGAACCCAAGAAGCTACATATTGGCTCCCCAATACTTGGGAATATCAAGCTGCACTGCTCATAACCTCGGTACCCAATGAACAGCTCACTGATGCTTACAGTACTTAGAACTTTCAGGGGTCTGTGACGTTCCGAGGGCTAAAGCTACCAACTAGCTTGTCATTAAGTCCTACGAGGACTACTGTTAGATATATGGGCTAGGGGTACCCGCACCGCCCGTATATGTGACCATCACCAAGCTATCGGCCCAGCAGCCGTCAAAGAGGAGGCCCGTAAGGGCTAACAAGGTCGACCAACATGGAGATCAAGGAAAGCCTAGACAGGTGTATCTAGACAATAGCTACGATCAATCTATTGCGCTTTTCATGTAACAAACTAGGAATCCAATATGTTAGCCCAATCACCCTCGCTGTAACCCTACCCTCTCTGCCTATATAAAGGAGGGTAGGGACCTCAGGCTCAGGATCTATCTTCCATCATTCCAATCTACTACATAGCCAGGAGCAACAGCCCCTATAATCGAGCATACGAATACAAGAAGAGCAACGGCACCACTGGAGTAGGGTTTAGCGCGCCACCGCGTCCTGAACCAATATAAATCCTTGTGTCTCGTGTGCTACCATCTGATTTCATCTACACGATCATGTTGCTAGGCATTGCCGGAGCTAAATCATTCGAAACTCAGAGTGTTGCATCTTTTTCTTTGTTCCTACAGCTTTCAAGTCCATGTTCCATCGTTTGATGGCCCAATGTGCCTTGAATTCTAGCTCAACGGGTAGATGACATGTCTTCTTGTAGATGAGTTGGTATGGTGACATCCCAAGAGGTGTTTTATAGGTTGTTCTGTACGCCCATAGTGCATTGGATAATCTATCCTTCCATGCAGTCTCATTTCGTTGACTATCTTCTACAAAATATTTTTGATTTGTTTGTTCGATGTTTATGCTTGGCCACTTGTTTGTGGATGATATGGAGTTGCAATGTTGTGATGGATCCCATGTCTTGATAAGTACTTGCAGAAGTTCTTATCACTGAAGTGAGTACCTCCATCACTAATCACCATTCTTGGAACACCAAAGCGTGAAAATATTGTTTGTTCAAACTTGGAGTTCTTGGCATCATTAGCTTGGCATGGCATGGCTTCAACCCATTTGGAAACATAGTTGACTGCCATCAAGATGTATTCATAGTTCTTCAAATTTGGAAATGGTCTCATGTAGTCGATACCCCAGACATCGAAAAGTTCGATCTAGACGTTATTGGTGAGTGGCCTGGCATCCCTAGAATTGATGTTCCCATGCCTCTGACATGAATCATATCTCTTAATGAAGTCCTTCGTATCTTCATACATGGTTGGCCAGAAAAAACCACTTTGCCAGATTTTTGCATGAGTGCGGAATGCACCATAGTGTCCTCCATATGGTGATGAGTGGCATCATTCGATAATCTTAATGCCTTTCTCTATCGGTACACACCTCCTGAATAGACCATTGGAGCTTCTTTTTGTTCTCCCCTGGTAGTACATAACCTGCAACTATAAAATTGATAATAATAGTGTACCAGGGGCCAGATTTTGTGATCTTGAAGAGCATGTCGTCCCGCAGAGAATTGTTGATGGACAATTCCTATGGATTCTCAAATTGCATTCTAGACAAGTGATCGACAACAGAATTTTCTACTCCTCTTTTATCTTTTATTTCTAAATTAAATTCTTAGAGTAGCAACATCCATCTTATGAGTCAAGGTTTAGCATCTTTCTTAGTGAGCAGGTATTTTAAAGTAGTATAATCAGTGTAAATAATCACCTTAGCTCCTACTAAGTAAGATCTAAATTTGTCAATAGCAAAAACAACAGCCAGAAGCTCTTTTTTAGTTATTGCATAATTAAGTTGAGGTCCTGTCAAAGTTTTGCTAGCATAGGAAATTGCATGATACTTTTTATCTTTTGTTTAACCCAAAACTGCCCCCACAGCATAATCACTTGCATCACACATAATTTTAAAAGGTAAAGACGAATCACATGGTTGAATATATGATTGGTGCAAAGATGAGTGCTTTCTTAAGAATTTTAAAAGATTTTAAGCATGCATCATCAAATTCAAAGGGAACATCATTGGCCAATAGATTTGTAAATGCTCTAGCAATATGTGAATTTTTTATAAAGCATCGGTAAAACCCCGCAAGACCAAGAAAACTACGGATTCCTTTGATATTTACAGGAGGAGGCAACTATTCAATTACTTCTATTTTAGCTCTATCTACCTCAATTTCACATTCAGACACTAAGTGTCCAAGCATTATGCCTTCTCTAACCATGAAATGACATTTTTTGCAGTTAAGGACTATGTGCTTTTCCTCACATCTTTGTAAAACCTTGTCTAAGTTTTCAAGACAATCATCAAAATTTTTTCCATAAATAGAAAAATCATCGATGAAAACTTTCATGATTTCTTCAATCATATTAGAAAATATAAACATCGTGCATCTTTGGAAAGAAGCTGGAGTATTACATAGTCTAAAAGACATTCTACGATAAGCATAAGTTCCATATAGACATGTAAAGGTGGTTTTTCTTTGGTCATCAGGATGGATCGATATTTGGTGATAATCTGAATACCCGTTAAGGAAACAGAAGAAAGAATGATTTGCTAGTCACTCCAACATTTCATCAATGAAGGGTAACAGAAAATGATCCTTCTTTGTTACCTTATTAAGTTTTTGGTAATCTATACACATCCGCCATCCTGTGATGGTTCTATATGGGATTAATTCATTCTTTTCATTTTTTACAATAGTCATGCCTCCTTTTTTAGGCATAACTGGAACAGGGCTAACCCACTCACTATTAGGGACAAGATAGATTATCCCAGCATGCAAGAGTTTCAAAACTTCTTTCTTAACAACCTCTCTCATTGCATTATTAAGCCTACGCTGAGGCACCCTAGAAAGTATAGAATCTGGATCTGTAGAAATGTGATGTGTGCAAAGAGAAAGGCTAATTCCCTTAAGGTCTTAGAGTGAGTAGACAAAAGCAGAACAATGCTTTTTTAGGATGGTTATCAAGCGAAGGGATTCTTCCTAAGAGAGTTTATCACTTATGATCACAGGAGAATCCTGATCATTATTTAGAAAAGCATATTTAAGACCAGAAGGTAGGGGTTTAAGCTCAATGAGAGGCTTTGGTGGTTCCTACAATTCATCTAGGGGTTCGGGTTCTACAAAGTCTTCATCTTCTTCTTCGATGAAGAAGTGGGCATCTTCTTCAAGGTTGGGTTTGATTAAATTATCAAGAGATGCAACCATAACCTCATCCATTGGGTCTTGCTTGGGACTTGGCTTAGTCTCAGTGTTCAGAGAATGAGTAATGGGTAAAGAAAGTTTAAAGTTTTTTCCCAAGGCTTACTTTCAAACTCCCCATTTTTCCTTCTTGAATAAGTCTTTCAATTAGTTGTCCTATCAAAAGCTGAAACTCCATGATATCAAAGATACAAAGGATCATATGAACCATGGTTTCATTTACCTTGATAGGGAGGACATAAAGTATCCCCAAACTTGAGAGAATGGTTAATGGCATGTCATTTAATAAATCTTGAGCAAATGATGTATACATAACATTAACACCTACAACAGCATTATAGAGAGCATCAAAGGGAATTTTGTTAATTTGGCAATGAATAAGAATAGAAGGTGAATCTAAGCGAATCACATGAGTGGAAAGCTCTACTCTTCTAGCCATTCATTGAAGGGAGTTTTATTACCAGAGATATCTCAGAAGCAAGCTCAAGAAGAACTTGAATCCATCAAGGTACAAGCAGTAGAGAGAGCACCAACAGACCAGCACTTCCTCCAAAATCTTCCCTCACTCTCTAACTCATTATTCTCTATTAACAAAGGGTAGATCCTAACGTGGAGGACTATTCTTTTTTTGGTTGCTGACATCTGATCCTAATGATGATGATGAGGATCCCTTCTGAAGGAGGTAGGGGGGTCCTTTTATAGAGGGCACCAGGAGTCCTATGGTCCCATGAATCCATGGCAATGTCAAACTTGAGCCCTCGATATGAACTGACCTTGAGCAACGGCGTAGATTGAATCTTAAAGGCGGTGGCAAACTGACATTTAAAGGAGGGGCTACTAGGTGGACCCCATGGGGCAACCGACCTACAGGTGGGGCTGGCCGGCCCCACATCCTATCATCTAGGGTCGGGTCTTGGTGGATTGTCTTCTATGATGATTTGGGACTCTTCCATGTCGGTTTCGTCATGGATGATCATGATTTGCTCTGACGATTGGGTCCACATTGCCGGTTTTCTAATTAAATCCTCCTGTAGTCATGAAATCACCAAAACTTGTGAAACTCATTATTTTAAAACACTATACCTATGTTGGTGATCCATTTTAATCATATATGCAGGATATATTGACAACTTATGATTGATACCGTCAACAGTGTCCATACGTATCACCAGCTGCATCCAGTGACTGCTATGATCATCACAGCAACACACATAGGCACCACACATAACATATATATACATAGATAGAAACATAAGGTCATCAGGTGTCCGTACAGCATATCACCACACAATACATATATAGCTAATTTAAGGTGTCCATACATAATTTCTTCAATTCTTTGGTTTCCTCAACCTGATTGTTCTGCAACTCCTTGACATCGTCAACTGACCAGTGAATAGTGCTGAGCTTTTTCTCTAGTGGTTTAGTAACCACTTGCTCTAGGGCCTTGGCCATGCTATGACGGTCAGCTGGCTCCTACATAGATGCAACCATAGGTGTCAAAAGGCTCGTGTGATCACAACTCAAAAGGTACAGAATTGTTGAATCAAAAGTAAAAGAACATCTAAATATCAAGCAGGTCAAATGAGAAGAAATCTTTGAAGAAAACATGCACATTAAGTGAACTAACTGTTTTAGATAAGATCACATTTAGCCTACTGGTGTTAGGTGCTTGAAAGGACCAATTTAAAAAATATTCATTATACCATGGCTCGTGTGATCACAAGTGCTACATTCTCTGTCAGAATTCAGAAGTCATTCTTCATAAGTGCAACATCAGTTGTATTAACAGCCATGATAAATATGCTAATGCTAAGAGAGAAATTCTCACATCTACTTGCAGCTAACTTCCTAGTGCAAATAGCAAGCCAAGAAGGATTTTTCTGGAGATCTATGCTTCCTTGTAAGATTTTGGACATGTAAGTTCCAGCCCTGACTATTTCATTTTTCTCTAGTAATTCTCTAACCACACGATTCAGCAATTGAGAATTGGCCTCACAGCCAGCATTCTCCCTAATAGTTTGTCCTAACTGAAACAATCCTAACAAGACTAATTGAAACAATCCTAACAAGACTAACAATCTGCCATGAAATCCTAACAATCATCATCAACAACCAAGAGGAATTCAATTTGTGCTCACCACATGGTTGGAGCTCACCGGCGCATTCTGGCACTTCACACCGTGGTGAAGCCAGTTGAGGCACATCACACGCCCTTCGAAGTAGTGGCGGCACTTCACCACGATGGCGGAGCTCCCTGACGTGGTGCTGGTGTCCTGTGGCGCCTCCTTCACAGGCTTCTTGCTGCCGGCATTGGTTGCGCGTGCCACCGTCTTCTTCACCATTGCTGCTGAGGAGGAGGTGGGTGCAGCCCTCTTCTTGTGTGCAGCATCTGCCAGCGTGGCATCCTTCTTCTTGGACGCCGGCCTTCTTCCTCGCTGATGAGGGCGCGAGGGGTGAACCGCCTAGTCCCTGGGTCCCTTTGGCAGTGGCCCCTCTTGGGCCTCGTCGTCTCCAAGGGCAGTGGCGAAGAGGAGGCGAGAGGGGTGGAGGGCGGCGGCAACGAGGGAGGCGAACAGAGGTGAAGTGAGTGGGTGGCGAAATGAGTGAGGCGAGGCGAAGCGCAGCAGCTATTAATGGGTACCAGGTAAGATCTAAATGTGAAGGGATGCACAAGTATAGACGCGTCTTGACTACATGCGTCTATAGTAACAAACACTACCAGCGCGTCTTTACTACACACGTCTGTAGTAAAGAATTACTATAGACGCGTTTTGGCAACATGCATTTGTAGTAATTAATAATTCTGTATTTGACATATCACAAAAACACAAAGTAAATGTATATAATATTTTTTGTTGTTCTATACTTGTATAAATAATATATATAAAAAACAGTTTGCTAATATATATATGATTCTATATTTTCTTCTTCATAAAAAAATACAAAATACATTTCTACAATTAATAATTTGAATTTCAAATCTTCGAATAGAATTTTAGTACAGTAAATGATCTAAAATGGAAATGTTGTAAACATCAAAGATGTAGAACCCATCAAGATCTACAACTTTTATTTTGGTCATCTTTTCATGTGACTTTATTTGAACAATTCCAAATTTGAATTTCAAGAAATGGCAACTTCAAACAATATTTTGAAACACCAAATGATTTAAGATGAAAAAGTCAGGAACATGAAAGTTGTACTCATCAAGATCTATAACTTTTATCTTGGTCATTTCTTCATCCGACAAAGTATTAGTAAACATTGTTCGCAAAATCGCACATCTCTCGTATAGTTTCATAAATTTTCTTCATATATTTGCTTGCTAAATTGCTTTTGTATGCTTCTTTATTCCTAGATGCTTGATTGTAGAAGCTAGGGCCAAACCTGTGCCAGCTGGCCTTCTTGATCTAGATCCACTGTCAATAAAGACTATGAACACTGATAGAGGTTATAGCGTGGGGTATCTAGAAAGATGCCTAAAGAAATATGCCAAGAAAAATTATGTGTTATTTGCGGATAAGGTGGGCCCTAGATTGTTGTTGTGTTGAAATCTGTGATAGATGAGTGAGTTTTTTCTAACATACTATTAACCCATGTATTTCTTTCTTAATTATGTTATTGAAAGTTTAAAAAATGTAATAACAACTCTTGTATGTTGTACTGTGGGCTATAGACAGGTCTAGACTATAGATACGTCTGTAGTATTTAACGTATTACAAACGCATCTGTAGCCTAGACCCGTCTGTAGTAAGGAAAAAACTATAGACACGTGTAGACTAGAAGTGTCTGTAGCCAAGAACATGCGTCTGTAGTAAGGAAAATACTATAGACGCATTTATAAATGTCGTCTGTAATAGGATCCTTACTACAGACGCGTGTACTGAATACGCTGCTGCACTATGCTTCTCACTACAGACATGTTTATAAATATCGTCTGTAGTAAAATCCTTACTATAGATGCATAGACTGCACACGTGTCTGCACTATGTTTCTTGTCACAGACGCGTCTTAATCTTGTCACAGACGCGTGTTGACACCCACCAGTCTCTGGTAAAGGCTTATCACAGACACGCGTTTGTTTATCACAGTCGCGTGTTTGTAACACGCGTTTGTAGTATATGCTTATTACAGAGGTGCTTTTGTAATAAGACCTTATTATAGACGTGCTGTGATGTGCTTTTTTTACATAGTGACAAGGCGGCCACCTTTCTTAATCATTAACAAAGGTGGACATCCACGTTTATTCGTGCTAGATTAACAGAAGTGCGCTACTACAAAAATAATTTTGTGAGACTGGGAATTTTATTTACGAAGACAAGAAAATTTGATAAAGTCTCCAGAAATGGACTCTGAACATAAGAGGGGGTCTATTCATTTTAGGAGACACTTTGAGAAATGACCACATCCTAAAATTGATTAACAGATGAGGCCATTTTAGAGCGGGCCTCTTAACTTAAGAGGCCTATCTCTATTAATTGTGGCAAGTCCACCAACCCATTTACAAACCCTAGAGTATATAAATGAAACTTTATTTTCTTGCTCAAAAAAGTATAAATGAAATCCCCCTCTCTTATTTCACTCTCCCTCCCTCAGTCGCACGCACAAGGATCTCTCACTCTATCTCTTTGGATGCAATCGAGCGAGGGGCATAGGGCACGACGTCTTCGGCGGTAGCTCACGAGGGCATGGCCCCGGCAGTGGTCCACCAGGGCATGGATCTAGAGCCCTCCGGAGGCGGTGCAGGGCACGGGAGCCCTCCGGCGGTGGCACGCCACTCGAGCAGCGGCACGACACACAGCGACGGACGCGTAGAGGCAACAGTCAGCCCGACAAGGGCCACACGAAGGCGGCGCTTCTCCCTGGCACGAGTAGATATGGCGGCACGTTCTAGTGGTGGTGATGGCATCCTCGACGTCCATGGCGAGCGGATCCACGTCTAGCGTCCATATTTGAGTAGCGGCAGCGGCATGCATGGATCCGGCCAGTGGTGACGGCGCGGGCGGATCCGGCGAGAAATGGCATTGATGGGCTCAGCAGGCCCATTTGACAGGCTCGCTGTTTTTTACTTTTTAAAAGAATTATTAACACAGGCAGGCATATGCGCGGCTCTGTAAACCTTGATTAAGAGGCATTGAAGTGGAGGCGGACAGCCTAGCCGCCTTTGTTAATAATTTCTGACCGACTCAGAAAATGACTCTTGTAGTTGTGGTGGCTTGTTTAAGAAGTCCACGTGTGTTAAACAATTAACAAATATGGTCATTTTAAAGCGTCTGCCTTAATACCTTATAATTGGGGACAAATTTCAAATGCTTCAATACTTATATTCCTGGACCAAGAGAGTAGTAAACTAATCCATCTAAAAAAGAATATAGTTCTAGGTTTTAGAAAAGTCAAGCTTTTCAAAGTTTGACCAAATTTATAGAAAAATTAATAAAATATCAACATTATGTCTTCAAGTAGATTGAACATGAAAAGTAAATTTCAAAATTAATCTAATAGTACTTATTTGGTATCATAATTGTTAGTAATTCCAAACTTAAAATTATTTGATGCCTTAAAAAAGTAAGAATTGCATTCCTTTTAGGATATGATTACACGATATTGCGAGAGGTTTACATGCTCAGCATCAACTTTTTGCATGCATCAATGAATACGGGAAACAACTGAGAGGTATTTGGGATGCATATACGTCAAGAAACGATGGGAAGGAGGACAATAGGTTGGCATACAAGCCAATGCACTACTACGCATTTCTTACACACTAGCTAGCTAGTACGGTGCAAGGAACCGCATAACCAAGAGCTAACATAGATTTAACCTGACTTAACCAGACCAAACAAGAAATCCTCAATAGACAGACACGATGTCATTGGCAATATTATAAGCATCCTTGGAAATACCAGCCAATCCCATCCTCGCAAAACCAGAGAAATAGAGGCCATTTTCACCTTTCCAAATATTGGGATAACCTTTGCTTGGACGTCCGTCACTGTTCAGCATGCACTTGTCGTCCTGTGCCATATAAAAGAAAAGGTACATCTAACCGTAAGGACAAAAGCCATGCCAAGGCAGCTATGTATTACGAAACTTGAACAAGAGACTCTTGTTCGTACCTTGAGCCACAAATTCGCAGTGCTTTTGTAACCTGTTGCAAACACGATGGCATCAAATTCGCAGTCATTCCCGCATTCGAATTGAACATTGTTTCCAATGATCTTCGATATCCCCTTGAACACCTAGCAGAGACATGGTATTTTTGCACCACCTTTGGTAAGAAATTTATTGTATATTCGAGTACGCTCACCAGGACTTATTTAAAACGACTAGTACCCTTACCTTGACGATGCCTTTCTTAATCAACCCTGCTGTCCCAACATCTATTACAGAAGATCTACCCGTTTTGGATTTGAGTAGGAGGGGGCCAATTCTAGGCCGCACGATGCCATACTTTGATAGATCACCAAATACGAAATCGGCTATGTTCGCTATAAAAAGATCCACTATTGTAATTGGTATATATTGGACCAGTATCATTCCCAGACGGATCAATCCCTTTGTCATTATGTGTACCTACACTCAAATAAAAAATGGAAGGTTCAAGGAACACTGAAAAAAGATCCCTTCGAAGTATCTATATTCACGATAAACAAGGAAAGAATATTCATCGCACAATAAATCAAAAGATAGGAACTCATCCACAAAGGCCCAATTCCCCAACATACATGGTATTAGATTTAGTATACATTTAGGGGGTGTTTGGCAGAGCTTCATGCAGCTCAGAAAAACATCTCTGATCCCATTTTTTTCAGCCAAACGCCCCATCTCCGCGAACTCCAGATCAGCCAAAAACGCGGATCTAGCTCCCAGATCTAACAAATCCATTGCCAAACGCCCCACCCTGTGCTGGCCGTGCGCCCCTGGCCTGCCAGCCGCGCCCCAGTCGGCCACGCACGTGCGCCCCTCCCCGCTCCCCCGCCACCATGGCTGCCCGCGTGGGAGGAAGAAGCCAGGGGAAGAAGAAGATGCATTTTTTTCACTTAGGCCTTGATTATGTTTTAATGATTGTATGAGTCCATCTCAAAGTTGGAGCTCTACCAAACGGTTTGGTGCAAGGTTAGCTCCACTGTAAAGCTGCTCCATGGTAGAGCACCTGCTCTGGAGTTGTGTTTTTCAGAGCTAGAGACCTACCAAACAGGCCATTATTACGTAACTAGACAGATCTATGTATAATAAACTACATAGAAATTACTTGTTAAGGTCACACAAGCCAACTTGTGATGAGATAAACTACAATTCAAAGAGATTTAGTATACATAGAAATGTTTTATAAGACTAGATTATACGTGACATAATAAACTACTTTGACGGATAGGAATGCACATAGATGAATTTATACATTACTAAAACAAAATACGCATACCGGACTGCGAGCAACAATTGAGGTGTCGGCACCATGGCTTGCAAGATCATAGGCAATCTCCATCCCGGAATTTCCAGCACCAACCACGAGAACCCTTTTCCCAGCATAGCTGCTTCCTGACTTGTAGGTTGAAGAGTGGATAACCTCCCCGTGGAAGCTCTCTAGACCCAGGATCTCCGGAATCCTCCCCTCTCCATTCTCACCGGTGGCCACGACCAGGAACTTGGCTGCATACAGGATTTCTGTGTCTGCAACCGTGTCACGTGCGGCTACGATCCAGCGGCTCGTTTCCTCATCGTATGCTGCCGACACAACGGAAGTGCAATACCTGGGCTTGATGTCAAAATGTTCGGCGTAGCAGTCCAAGTACTTCAGAAACTCCTCCTTGGGAATGTACGTCGCGGCGCCGTCCGGATGCGGCATGTACGGCAGGGAGCTGAACTCCTTGGACAGGTGAAGCTTGACGCGGTCGTAGGTACGGTAGCGCCACAGCGATGCGCTGCAGTCTTCACGCTCAACAATGAGGTAGGGGATGGAACGCTGCCTGAGGCATGCCGCCGTCGCCAGTCCAGCTGGTCCGGCGCCGATGATCAGCACAGCCAACTCCATTTTTGTGTGCGCTGGATGCACTAAGCTCTATTCCGATGAGCTAGATATGTGGCCTCTACTGTTCACTGCTTGACCAGGGGTCAGGAGGTGTGTTCCATTCATAAAGCGGTATCTCTATTGTGCCAGATTTAGCTGACAGTCAATTTCGTAACCTGGAAGAATCTTTTTGATTCTACTTATTAATTACATCCAGTTTTTGTCAAAATTCATGCTTATCTAGTTGCCTCAAAGTTTGGTAATGGATATCCAATGGGAGGAAACGGACATAGCTAAAGTAAAGCCATAAATGCTTTTCTAAGTACATAATTTTTGCTATGCACCTAGATATATACTATGTCTAGATACATAGTAAAAAAATTATTCTAGAAAAGCCAATACGGCTTAAAATTTGGAATGGAGGGAATATTTCACGTTGCCAAATTTGAATTTACGTGGAATATTCCCTGGCGTGATGTGTTTATCCTGTGGTGCAAAATTACTTGCCAAATTAGAGATAAACGACAGTACGAATGGGCCTGTTTTGGTGAAGAAATTTGGTTTTACACAGAAACTTTCTTTTTCTTTATCCTTTCTTAGGATGTGCTGTTTTTCATTGCAAATTGCGGCATGAGGATTTGTCTGGGCAAGATGACTTTGTGAACAACGTAATCTAAACTTGGTTTGGTGGAAACTAAGACCACAATAAAATTTTCGTCTACAAGAATACTACCCAGACGATCAGAGTCTAGATCAAATAATAATCTGATCTCTTACAAGAATTAAGGACTAATGCATAAGTGTTTAGAAGTTAGAAACACAACTAAGTAAACATGTATATAGACAGTTTGCAACCAGTTCCAAAATGCAGCATTAAAAATATTTTGGCTCTAGCCAACCTTCATGTTCTTGAAGCCACAAGTCACGTGATCTTTTCCGCGCTTGGTTTCAGTGGGTTCGAAATTCACCACCTTACTCTCATCTATTACCATCCCATCACATGAGATACCATATAAGTAAATAGTATTTTCATAGGTGGTTCCTTATGTACCTTAGGGGTTACCAAATGTCATTTTATCTATCTAGGGAGGCATGCTTGTTTTTTTATCATTATTGTTTTGCATGATCTTGCATTCATATATACAATTATCTATTCATAGTGGCAACAATTCTAGCTTTATGCTTTGTTGGTATCTCTTATGCTCTAGTAGCAAGGTCTGCAAGTGCATAGAATATTATTGTAGCACTTCACTCAGGAGTATCCCAAAGTATCATATTTTATCCTCAGGGAAAGGGTGACTAAGAGTGTTATTAAGAAATATGTTAACTTGATTATATATGAACTAGCAAACCAAAGTCTAGATGGGGTTAACGATAATAAAAGGGTAGCTACAGTCACACAGAAATTCCACTCTAAAAAGGTAAAGTGAAAGTGCAGTTAAGTGAGAGGACAGTGAGTGCAGGAGTATAACAATTCTTCTTTATCACAAATGTTTCTACCTTAGCTATAGATTAGCAATACAACAAGTATGACAAGATTAATGACTACACTACATGCACTTCAGGGCTCTGTTTCAATCAAGCAGCATAAAAGGTAACTTGTGTTGTTATAGCTTCGGACCCTATGCTTTAAGAACTTGCCCAAATACGTGGTGGATAGGTGTTGGGTGATTTAGCTCCGGCAATGTCTAGCAACATGATCGCATAAGAGGAATAAGATGGTAATACACGAGACACAAGGATTTATATTGGTTCGGGCCGCGGTGCGCTTAAAACCCTAGTCCAGTTGGTGCTGCTACTCTTCTTGTACTCGTATGCTCTATTACAGGGGCTGTTGCTCCTAGCTACGTAGTAGATTGGAATGAGATGAGGTCCATCCTGATCGTGAGGTGCCTACCCTCCTTTATATAGGCAGAGAGAGTACAGTTACAATCAGTGCGATTGTCTTAATAGATTGGATTCCTAATTTGTTACACGGAGTGCGCAACAGATTGATCCTATGATATCGTCTAGATATGCCTATCTTGGATATTCTCGGCTTGCCTTGGTCTTCACGTTGATTGACCGCCTCGGCCCTCATGGGCCTCCTCCTTGACGGCTTCTGACCTGATAGTTGGATGTGGTCGCATATACGGGCAGTACAGGTACCTCTGGCCCATATATCCGATAGTAGCCCCCATAGGACTCAATGACAAGCTAGTTGGTAGCTTAGCCCTCGTGTTTCACAGACCCCTGTAAGTTTCAAGTACTGTGAGTACCAGCAAGCTCCTTCTCGGGTACCGAGCTTTTGAGGAGCACAGCCTAATGTTTTCAAGTGTTGAAAACCAGTATGTATTTTGCTCAGGTGCCGAGATCCTTTCTCGGGTACCAAGAACTTCCCTCGGGTGCCGAGGGGTGTTATTGTGGTGGTAGCACCACTCGTCTAAGAACATAATTCCCTAGGCGCTATAAGTGCTTAGCTCAGGTGGTAACACCACGTGCCTAGAAACGTAGTTTTCTGGCCGTGGCCCTTGGGGCGTTGTCAACGCTGTTTTCTGGTGGTAGCACCGCATACCCAGAAAGCGATTTCCAGGGCATTGTGAACGTCTTATTCGGGTGGTAACACCCTGTTGTCGAGAACTTGGTCCCCGACGTATTTGGAAACACCATGAAGGCTTCAGTTGTTGCACATCATTGAGTCCTATCCTAAAGAATGGATTGTCAGGATAGTGTAGTTTGTACCCCCTAACGCAACACTGTTTCCAGTTTGCTTATTTCGAGTTAACCCGACTTAAGTCGGTTCCTGTTTGTGCAGCGCCAAGTGCTTCACGTTTTTCTTCGGGCCACACTAAGCAGCAAGGTCCCGAATTTTTGTGGGCATCTTTGGCGAAAGGTGCGAGGCAAAGTTTTGTGTTCTTGTTCTTTTCAGACATGCAGGGGCAGCTGGCTGCCGCCCAAGCTGAAGCAATGAACCTGCACCGGGCCAACGAGGGCTTGCCTGGGCGGCTGGTGGAGGCGGCCCGCCTTCGCGATGAATCAGCGGCCAGGCGCGCAGCTCTGCTGCCATAGCGCAGGTCAACAGCGACCGCTACATGGCGCTGCAAGAAGCAGCAGCTATCGCCATCTGGTTGGTGCTGCCGGTGGGGCCAGGCTTTCATGAGCGGCTCCGAGGACTCCCGGTGCGGATCAGGGATGTGGCGACGCACGGCGTTCGCCACGGGGCTGTAGCAGCCTTGGCCGCCACCCACCTCCGCCATCGGCCCGAGGTGGACCTGCGCACGGTGGAACTCGGGTTCCCGATGGAAGCGGAGATACCTGATGACATCAACGTCGGGCAGTTGATCGCCGACTTCGGCGCCGCCGCCAGCACCATTGCTACCGTGGTTAGTGTGGAGCAGGTCATCAAGGACACCCCTCGTCAGTGCTGAGTTCTCTTGTAAAAAGAAACATCTGAATAAAATTTTGATTTGCAAATTAGTGGATCTCCCGTGTGTAATTGTGCGCTGTAGTAGCCCCCGAACAATTGGGTAGGTTAGCATAACGTATCCGAGTGTTAGGATTTGCCGTTTTGTACAGCGTTCTGATCTGCGCATGCCACCCGAGTAGAATGAGTCATTGTCGCGAGATCGTGTTTGGCTTGGGTACAAGTGTTGTGGCCCGCGTATAGCCCCCGAGCGTTTCGAACTGAGTTTCATTCGGGCTAGTATAGCCATACTTGTTCTGGTCGGTTAGCGTTGCTATGTCGACGAGTGGAGTCTTAGGATCGGTTTTGTAGGCCCCAAATGCTTTGTTATGTTAGCGTAACATTTCAAGCTATCGAGAGAAAAAAAAACACTTGTCAAGGACATTATGTAGAATTAGAACTTAGGCCCCGAGCGACCTGAGGGAGTAGCTCCCAGCCTCGGGGGCACAAGACTGTTATTCATAGCAACCTGAGACACGCATGACATAAAAGAAAAAATAAAAAACTGGATGCACTGATGACATAGCTGAGTCTCGCTCGTCATCCTGCATCCTGAAATTGTTCGGGACCGGCCCGAGACTTATTGTAGATGGTGTCACCGATGCGTCAGGTCTCGGCCTTGGAGCTGCTGTCCATGGCCAAGTCATCCCCTTTTCCTCTGGCTTTGGTTCCTCGGGTGCCTCCTGGGGCACTGAGACCGTTGGTGAGGCTCAAACCAGAGGGATGGCGGGTAGCACGCTGGCCGAGGTGACCGGCATAGTCTGATGCTCTGAGGATGGGAGCGAGCATCTGGAGGTTCCCGAACTCGACTTGCGCTTGGTCGTAACGTCGGGTCTCGTCTCATCGAGAATCAATGCATGCTTGTTGGTATTTCTTAACGTCTACAGAATTAATCCGTAAGCACACAGAATTACCGTTGTAGGTTTCACACGAAAATATTCAGGGCTAGAAGAAATACCTCTGTTCCCTATGAAAAATATGATACTCTGAATACTTGGCAATTGAATTTTTAATGATATCTATGATTAATTCCATGATTAATGCTTAGGAAGTAATAAAGGTTTACACATTAGCTATAATTTAAATATTGTTGGCCCCTCTTGAATCCCCTTCGAGCTCTGGCAGTGCCAAGGACAACACAAGATAGCTAAAAATGATAGAGATGGATTCATATGGCTTTAAGATCTAAGGAACAGGAACTCTATTATTGCTAGCTTACTTCGGGCATCGGATTGCACCTGGTCAGCCGAACGATGCCGGCCTGTAGCTCTACGTCAAACCCGAACGTGGTGGATTACCGTCTGCCGCCTACCTCTCGGCCGTGAGAATAAGACAAAGGAAGGTGGCCTTCGTTGTGCACGACCGAGGCAACAGGTCCCTTCTGTGTGTGGCCGTGCATGTGTAGTGGATGGATCATCTTTCATCATGTTATTAATGTTGTCACTAAAATGTAATGTGTATTTTTATTATCACTTTATTTCATTCCTTTGTTATGGACTCTTTCGATTCAAACGGCTTAAGCCTTTTATCCCTGTATTTTAGTTTTCACCTTTTACTCTAGATATTCCTACATTTTTTTTCTATTTTTCTATTTTGGATTCATGTATTCCAAACAGGTTCTAAGGCTAAACACCAAAGCCTCGTTTTTGTTTTTTCGAATACAAATACAGGTCCAAATATCTTTTGACCTCCATATACCGATACAAAATATGAATAGTTTGGATATGGATCCACATATCCATTTAACTTTGTAGTTTATAAATATCCACCCAATAATTTTAGACGAACAAATCATATAATGAAAGATCAAAATATAATAACTATACTAAACTTGATACATATAGATGAACAATAATAAAACTACATCGTTAGTCAAATTTACTATATAAAATACAAATTAATAATCATACTAATTATGTTTGCATCACTAGTATTTAAGATAAAAAACAATCTACTATAATTACTCAAGGCGCAAATTTTAAACAGTTTCAACTTTTTAAAGCTGAATACCAGCTATTTAAAAACTATATTATACATCATTGACCATATTAATTAAAATATCATATATTTGATATAATTAGCCATATTAATTTTTTATCACAGCATTATGGTCTCGACCTGAACCTGATCCATACATAGCATCCATTTTTACGAAACTTCAGACTGCACGTCAGTCTTATACACAAGAAATGGTACAGCAAAAATGTATTAAAAATCTTGCGGTGTTTTTCCTCACGACACACGGAAATGTACTTTGTGTATCCACATTGCAATTTGCTAGGGCCACACAAAAAAAAAGCAAAATATACCAAACACTGATGATACTGCTAGTCAACAAGCAATCACCTAGATCTCCGGAGGCCAGACAGCCACAACAAAAGGAATTAATATCTTATAACAACTAAAAAACGGAAAGCTCCTATAGTATGGTCCCTGTACAGTATTGGTAATTTACAAATGCAGCAAAGCACATCTCCATCTACTTTGGTGCTATAGGGATACCACAGGACATAAGTACAGTGACACTTCGAACGGCATATATGTTCTTGTCCTTGGATGATCCCCAGCTCCCATATGCCTATAATTTACACTTGTTTGCTTCAAAGTATGGCTCAGTCCTCTCCTACATCCTGTCCAAGCTACGTCAACCAAAGGTCTGTACAACAAAGCAGCTCGGGTTCCACATTCCAATATGCCAAATAGAGCTCCACTAGTTGCAACCTCCTAGCACAAAGCACTAACTAGATAACTGCCGATGACTGTACACTTCTCAACTGTCAGAGGGGGGATCATATGAAAGTACAATGCAGGCACCAATCTGTTTCCCTAGTTGACCACAAATGTGCAATGACACATCAAAACACAGTGCTCAATTACCTAGTTCACTCCTGGAAATCTGATATGGGGTGTGCCAGTATAGATCAGCCCCAAACTGACCTATGCACCCATGATTTGCTCCAAGGATACAAGAAAATTGGTTTCTGAATGAATCCATTACTCCTGTAGGGAAAATCATAAAATCCCATTCAATACTCTCTGGTAGTAATCATATTGCCGAGTGCGCCAAGCATCCATGCTGCTACTGATCAGTGAGAGCACCAGGGATACGCATTGCTGCACCCATCATATCATATAAGGTAATAGTTAGAAAAAGTTCTAGGAATGATGAGTAGCAAAGATTAGTAAGCAAACCTCTTCAGTTAGACTCAAGTGGAACCTCTTCCTCAAATTTTGTATAGTGCGAGGGCCACCTTTGAAACATGGAAAGCCAGAATCCTGGTAAGGGGACACAATATAACACTTGTAAGATAATTTGTAACAATTGCATACTAGCCAAATCAGAGAAAAAGCTCAATCAACACAATTATAGGCAGCAGATACCAGACATGCAGGGGTAACATTACATCATACAAAAAGTTAACTCAAATCAATTTATATGCTTGAATGCAAGAAAACAAATTCACTGTAGTAGGTCAGATTACATGGCACAGCAAAAAAAAGTTGAGTTCGTATTGGATGAAAATTAAGAACAGTGGAACTTTTGGCCAATATGGAGGACCTGTCAAAGGATCTAATGAAATAATTCTTTACTGATATACATCATAAAATGTTGAGCTAAACATGTGTTTGCATGAAACAAATATTTGCCCTTAAAACTTAGTTGTATGACATATATTAGGCAACACAGATAAAGTATGTTACCTGCAACATTTCCACAAGAAGTATAATACGCTCTGCATGCTTCCGACAAGTAAGGAAACCTTGAATGCATAGCACCTGAAGAAATACAAATTAATACATAGCCTATATAAAAATGAGAAGCCCCAGCAACCAACCAAGGGAGTCTATCATTTAATATACCTTGAAGTAATCAAAGAACTCGCTGGGAGTTCCCTCTGCATCAGAATCCATCACCTAGCAAATTTGCAACCCAAAAATATAGCAGTATTTAAAACTCTCATTTTTATAATATAAAAATATCTAAAACAAATTTCAAGCTTCCATCATACTTCAAGGAGTTCCCTTGTTAGCTTAAATGGTGCACTCTCGAAGTTTACCCCTCCAGGAGAGTTAGATAGTATGAAACCAAAATCAATATGAATAATATGTCCTTCCTCATCTATTAGAAGATTCCCATTGTGGCGATCTTTCACCTGTAGATTCACAAAAAAAAGGAACACCAACTATGGGCTTAGAATTTGTATGAACAATGACATCAATCATTGTATGTTGCATTTCAGCACCTGAAGTAGGTAGCACAGAATGGAATATCCAGCCATACTTTCAACAAAGTTTCTCTGCAAAAAAGAAAAAAACAGCTCTGACTTTTTGAGTTCAAACAATACTAGATTTCATATTAACCCTCCTACGCTGACAATAGATTGACCACATGAAGATCCCACTGGACAGTTTTCTTGCAGTTGCCTATCAAGTAACACAAAAACATGGTAGCATAATGCATGAAAATTCTTCTTATAAATGACAATTAAGAAGCAAAGGCAACTAACCATATTCTTTGCATAGACATGCATAGCACAAGGGATTGACAAGTTGGTATAATGGTTACTGAAATACAACTAAGTTTTGCATTCAAGAAGCAAATTAATAAATATATACACATCTTGTTTTTCTCAGACAATGCAAGCATGAGCGCTGCATGTCACCTGTGCAAGTAAAAGTACAAAGGAGAGGCCAACAGGCCCAACCTCCGGTCACAAGGATATAATTTGCTTCTACCCCAAAAGGTAGCATCTCACCTGTGCAAGTTTGAAATTTGGAGAATTCTCTTCATACTTGGCTACATAGTAGTCTCGGAGACTTGAAATATTGGGAAACCTACTTTTGAGGGAATGGATTGATGCCTGCAGTAACAAGAAATAAACTTGTAGTAGAACCAAACATATAGTAATAATGATGGTAGTAGTTAAGAAGATAAGGTACCTACCGTATCAGGGATGGTCTCAATTAGTGCTGTATAAGCAGAAGTAACAATCACTTCATAAGGCCGCAGCCATAGTGGTAAACCAGCTTCTTGATATATATCTGACATCAGGAGTTAAATAAGAGCAGAAACAGAAAATTAACATACCAATGAAGAAAAAAAAAATACTCCATCTGTCGTGTAATATAGCGCATGCAAGCATTCAAAAATTTGAGACTGCAGTATATTAATTCTGTTGACAACCAATAGGAGTGGTGCTATTTCTGTGTGCAAGAAACTGGTGCTATATCTATGTCACTGTTCGCCTAAACGGCTGTTTAGTCCATTTAAACACCGTTTAAACGGTAAACAGAAGTCAGCCGTGTTGTTTAGGCCCTAAACGGTGAATTAAACGGTTTGGCCGTTTAAACCCGTTTAAACCGTTCAATCCCGTCTAAACGGTCTAAACAAAATCAGATTAATCATGATTAAATGAGCTAAACAACCATTTAATCCGTAATTAAGTGAATTAAAGGACTACGTCTATCTAAGTTGCACGGATACGGATACGTGTATCGGTATCGGAAGGATACGGATACGCGGATACGGCAATTTCTCAAAAAACCCGATACGCGGATACGTTTACTCTTTAAAAAATAAAATAAAAATAAGAATAATGAAGGTCTAAATTTCTGGAATCCGGGATAGGCAGCCCAACACAGCCTAGAAGCCCAATGTGGCCCAATACGCAAACCCTATCTATCTAGCTCCAGCCAGCCGCACCCACACTCCGACTCCGCCGCAATCCCCCGTCCCCCGCAGTCCCGCACTGCACGTCCGCACCCGCAGGTCGCGACTCGCGACTCGCCTCCCCTCGACGTCGGCGCGGCGAGCCGGCGACGCTGCCTCCCGGACTCGGCTCCCCTAGGCGTCGGCACGGCACGCCGATTGGCTCACGGGAGCAGCACTCGCTGCTCGATGTCCGCGGCTCCGGTGCCCCGCCCCGCCGTTTCACAGGTTCTGGTGGCGGCGCCCATCTCCCTCTTCTCCCTCTTCTGTCTCACCTGCCTTCCATGCCGCCGCAGCACGGGCCGCGACGGAGTCGCCATGTGCCCTGGCCTGCTGACCGCCGGCGCTCTGCACCCCCTTCTTCCACCTCCGCCTACTCTCCCTCTGTCTCCCTCCTCTTCCCTCCCTGCCGCTCCTCTTCTTCCCATCCAGATACGTATCCACAAGGCTGATACATATCAGCCCACGTATCCCTAATTCGCGAAAATAAAAAAAAAAATTGGATACTTCGAGGATACGTATCCTGGGCGTATCGGACATGTATCCGTATCCGATACGTATCGGATACGCGATACGCTTCTTCCTGGACGTATCGGGGTAACATAGACGTCTATCACAATCAACATGAAACTAATTAACATTGTAATTATATGAAGTGTTGTGGGATTTAGATTTCTTCCAACAAGATTATTTGGTAGAATATTTGATTTTTACATGTGTAAATACGTATGGGTTCTAGCAAATTTTATTTTTACCTACATAAATATGTATATTTTATTGTTATTGTACAAAACCGTTTAGGCCCTTTAACTCCGTTTAAACACCGTTTAAACGGTCCAAACGCTAAACGAAGGGTGACCGGCTGTTTACCGTTTAGCGTTTAGGAAAACATTGATCTATGTACAACAGTACAAAAGTCAAAAACATTCACATATCCAGATATGTCATTTAGTAATCATGGCTTTACCTAGGAAGAATATATATACTTATTCCATGGTTGCATCTGTTTGAATTTTGAAATATTTGCATATATATGAGATGCCAAAACTACAAGTTAAATGCTTAAGCATTGAGATATCTGACAGAAACAACAAACTAGAGCATGACAAAATGATAGTCCAAAAGGCCATTTTCTGAAGGAAATAGCATATTTATATGATGGAGAAAGGCACAATGCGAATGCAAAAATGAAAAATCATTATAGGAATGAGAACCAGCTTTTACCATAGAAGTGTGCAACAAGCTGTACGGCCAAGTGTTCTTGACGGCAGTCATCACCACTCTTGACAATAATCTACAGATGGAACAAATGTTTCAGAAGCATGGCAGTAATTGAAGATGTTTCAGAACCAAAAACAATGGGAATGGACAGGCTGCATAATCTCTGGAGTCTGGAATGAAAAGGCACAAAACCAAACACAATGCTAACAGCTTACTTGAATCGGTCCTATGTTTTTAGTACATAAAAAGGATCACCGAATCAACCATTCGTGAAACACTAGAGATTTAGCTGTCGCTTTACTTCACAGTATTTAAATTCTTCAACAGTCGATAGAGTTAAGCCAGTCCTCCAGAGATGGACGGACATAGGGATGAAAGCGAGAATAGTGATGTCATTTATGACCGTTTCTGACCATTATCATATATTTGTATTTACTGTGGAACATTCGTAATAGTGATGTCATTTATGACCATTTCTGACCATTATCATATATTCGTATTTCAACTTTTGATTTTCTAATTTCATGTACCGTACTGATGTCGTCACTAAATAGTTAAAATGAAAATATGGTGAGTTTCCGACTGACCCGGAATAGTTTTGTTAGGAACCCTAGTCCTTCGAGAGAGGGATCGGAGGTTGTACGGGTGGCAGATCGGAGGTCGGGGTGCTAGAGCTCGTGGGAGACAGCGCGGCGGTGCCGTGGTGCTGTAGGGCGGCGGCGGCTAGGGTAGAGACGGTTAGGAACTCCCGGCTCCCTCAGGAAGCCGAGAAAACAATTATGTTTTCTGCTTAATTTTCCCACAAGAGTTTTACAGAATATATATATGACCTCTGTCTAAAAAATAGAAATAAACCCTTAATAAGTCCAATATTTCTAAATAGATAATAAATAACTCTTGTGCGCCTCCTGGCCTTGTGCCGCGCCTCTAGCCACTTCCCGACCTCCGCCTATACTGTATACCCGTCATAACATCTCTCCCTGCCTGGGAAAACAGCTCGTCCTCGAGCTGGAAGTCGGGGTAGGCGTCACGGAACTCATCGAGGCGCTCCCAAGTTGCATCTTCAACGGGCAGACCACGCCACTAGATCAATAGCTTCCAGGAACCCCGGCGTTGCTGTGCCTGCAGCACGCGGTCCGGGGCAGGAAGGACGCAGCCATCCTGCGTAGGGGGCAGGGCGCCCGAGGTTGCAGGAGGATCACCCCGGTGCTGCTTCAATAGGCCGACATGGAACACGTCATGGAGACGAGCGCCCTCCGGCAGCTGGAGACGGTAGGTGACGCTGCTAATGCGCTCCAGGACGCGGAAAGGCCCTGCCCAGCGTGGCCCCAGCTTGTGCTTGGCGCGGGGGTCCAGGAACTGCGCTGTCCGGTGGAGAAGGCGCAGCCAGACCCACGAACCCACGTCGAACTCCACATCCCTGTGGTTGGCATCATAGTATTTCTTGGACAGCTACTGGGCTTGGATGAGAGCCGCTGGCGGACCTCGGCGAGGATCTCATCACGACTGCGGAGAAGGCTGTCTGCAGTCTCCGTGCGCACCGTCCCCGGGCGGTACGGCAGGATGGGCGGCGGGGGACGACCGTACACCACCTCGAAGGGCGTGGCGCGGAGGGCTGTGTGGAAGGAAGTATTATAGCAATACTCCGCCCAGGACAGCCAGTCCACCCACGCACGAGGCCGGTCACCTGTAACACAGCGCAAATACATGGCAATCACCTTATTGACCACCTCCGACTGGCCGTCCGTCAGAGGGGGGAAGGTCGTGCTCATGCGGAGAGTCACGCCCGCCATCTTGAAGAGGTCGCGCCACACGTGGCCGGTGAACACGGGGTCCCGGTCGCTGACGATGGATGATGGGAACCCGTGAAGGCGGACGATGCCATCGAAGAAGGCGCGGGTGACGGACGCGGCTGTGTAGGGGTGGCCGAGCGCAATGAAATGCGCATACATGGAGAAGCGGTCGACGACGGTGAGGATGACCGACTTGCGACGACCTTGGGCAGCCCCTCAATGAAGTCCATGGAGATATCGGCCCACACCTGGGACGGCACCTCCAGGGGCTGCAGGAGCCCGGCAGGCTGAAGGGCTTCGGTCTTGTTACGCTGGCACGTGACGCATGTGCGCACCCAATCCTGCACCAAGGAACGATCGCCTGGAATATAAAAATCAGCGCCGAGGCGATGGAGCGTCTTCTGGATCCCTTCATGCCCGGCGCCATGGGCTAGTTGAATCGCCTGGTGCCGAAGATCGCCGATGTAGGGTACAAAGATGCGCGTGCCATGCACCAAGAGGCCGGCACCCTCGCGCCAGGGGGCGCCCAGCTCACCCACACGCAGGCGCTCCTGCAGCAACATGGCATCGGGCGCGGTAGCTGTGGCGCGTCGCACGTCGTCGATGTAGGCGAACGACGGGCCGGAGAGGGCGGCCGCGGTGTAACACCCTAGTTTTAAATTTTTGCAAGTTTATAAAACTTATTATAATTTAAATACATTATGGCAAAAAAATGGAGGAAAATAATGTTTATAAATAAACTAGTTATTTGTTGCATTCATGCCGCTTGCATTTGTTTTATTATTGAGTGAAAAATGGTTTTTTTTTTCTAGGTACAGATTGATCTCGCTCTTTTTGGTAATAAAACTATAAACATTTAAGAGTTTATATGAAACAAGTCCATGCATCAATCTTAAAAAAAATCAGGGAATATTTTTTTTCTCTATATTATACATGTTAACCTTTGCTTGAAATCTTTTGAATTTGATTCAAGGACGAAGCTACGAGATGAAATAAATAGAAAAGTAATTTTCTCTAACTCCCTCACCCTCTCTCTGGCTTCTAGCCCGATCCAGCCAAGTGACCCAGACCACCCTTCACTTCCCCTTCCGCCCGTCGCACGGCTCGTTTCGCCACCACGGAGATGCCGCTCGCATCGCCGCGTGCCCGTGTGCAGCGCCATGCTTGCTCCACGAGCCGCGTGCACGCATGCGCCGCTGCTACCTCCGCAGAACGAGCACACACCTCACAACATCAGGTGCCAGTTCATGGTAATTTCTTTATTAAGATCTTGCCCAAGTTAAGGATGGTTAGTTGCATGCATCTTGGAGGCAAACATGCAGACCAAGCCACGTCCACACGCCCAGTCTTGATCCGCTCCATGCGCACTGTGCATGGCCGGCGTTGGCGCAGCAGCCCCAGCCTCCACGCCCCTCGTCCGTCTCTCCTCCCTATGTATGAGGAGAGCACCTGCACACGGACAACACATCTCGCCGAACCACAGCGCAGGACCAAGCCTCCCCTCTCGTCCATGCGCAAGGCCGAGTTGGCCGCCATTGCCGGCATGCAGCGCAGGATAGCAGCGACCCAGCCCTTCCTCTCGTCTCTCTTCCTCTACAAAAGCCACCAGACCCTGCACAAGCGCGCCGCCATCACCTGTGCGTGACTGTTCCGTTTCCCACTGCAGTGCCGCCTACCGCCACCGCCAAAGCTTTTTCCCGGGCCCCTAATCCCATCGTCGATCTTCTCCGTTAGTTCGTCTCCGTGCAAAGCTCAAGCGACGATAACCCTGCCATCGGAATCACGGTGAGTTCGCAATTCCAAATCACCTGATTCCTCTGTCTATCGTACACCATAGCATGTAACCAAATTGCACCAGCGGTCATCGCTGCCAGCCATGGCGCCGCTAGCATAGTTCCCTGTTTCCAGTGAGCCTCGGGACCAAGCCAGCTCGCCGTGCAGGCAGCAGCCGCCGCTCCCTGGCCCCTCCCCTCTCTGCACACTCGACACCACGCGCAGGCAGGAGGTGCAGCGCCGCACTCTCACAAGCAGGCAAAGCAAAGCGCAGCAGGCCATGGGTGCCATTCGTGGTATTTAGCTTGTTGACATCATCGCTGATGTCATACTGAATTTTGGCCGTTTTCCTTTAGAAAAAGAATTCTGAAAATACACTCTAAATACACCAACGTGGACATGGTTCATGGTGGACCTCACTCACAGATCCTCCCCGGTCCATGGCCCATGGGCTCAGTCCACAGCATAGTGCACACCTACTTTGCATTCTAGCCCCTCTGTTTTTCCCTAATCAAGCCACTATTAGCTGAGTCTTGCATAAATAGCGAGCTACCCCTCCCCATCTATAGTTAATAGCGCATACCTCCCTGACAGCAATGAACATCGCAAAGAAATCAGTTTTTCCACCTCCTGCTTATACATATATGTTTATGGCCTTATGAATGTTTTCTTAAACAGCATAAATAACATTTTTTTAGAAGTAAAATAATTCTGAGAAATATTTTGTAGTTTTTTTTAAATAAATATTTAATCTTTGAAACTTTAATAATCCATATCTTTTTATCTGTAACTCCGTTTTTAGTCATTTTTGCGCTCACGCGATCGTAGACATAAGCCCTTCGCGTTAGTAAACTTATTTTATGCTTTACAGTTGTCTGGTGTATTGTTCTTATTATGTTTTATTTGGGCCATGTTTGCTGTATTGATACAGACGGTGCGGATTTCGAGAACCTCCAGGATCAGGTGTTTGACTTACCGGACCAAACCCAGTTCGAAGGCAAGTGTCCTTGACCATACTTGCTCCTACACTTATTTATATTTTGAGTTAGTTTAGTTAGACCATTAGTTGCATGCAGAGTCTTAATTCTGAATCCTATGTTAGGGTTTACTAGAATTGCAATATCATCCTTGCAACCGGGCTTTGGATGGGTAGTTGTCATGCTTAGTATCGTCATGGTTGGGATGGGATGGCTATAATTTAATATTGATTAATGATCTATGGAAACATGTGGGTTGGTAACCTTCTTAGCAACATGGTGACTAGGAATCTGGCAGGATGGAAAGTTTGGTGGAGGTTGGTTTTTGCCATGGAATGGCGGCTGATGTTGGTGGATTGGGTTTGTGCTTGTCCCTGTTGGATTCTAAGGACCGGTTCTCGGAGCATGTAACCCGGCTTAACAGCGCATCCACGAGGTCTATATGGTACGACCTGGTTGAATAATTAGCTGTCCATTTCTGTGCATTGTGGAGAGTTAGGTGGCACAAGAGGGGGCCTAAATCGGCGAATCCTTAGTGAATGCACAGGGGTGGGAAACACAGCTTTGTAAAGACCTTGTAGTGTGACCCCGCTGAGCACCTAGGTAGTGTGAGGCGTGATGGGGAAAACATGACTCGTGGTGAAAGTGTGCAACCTCTGCAGAGTGTAAAACTGGTATACTAGCCGCGCTCGCGGTCATGAGCGGCTTGGACTTCTTCGGGATTAGATGGCTCTGGTTCGGTTGGGTTGGCCTGGATGGTATTCAGGTGTGGGTTTGCTCGGATGGAATCCGAGTGTTGGTTCAGTTACTTGAGGAGATTGTGGTTTCACTTAGATAAATAGGTGCTTAAGGATTTAAGGTAATAGGTGTGTCGCTTTAGGTGCTGGTGTCAAACAAAGTTAGCCTATCCTTTGTTATAAGCCTCATGTCATATATTTTCCTACACTTGCGGAGTACATTTCGATGTACTCACCCTTTCTCTTTGTCCCCCTTGCTACCCCACCCAGACGCTGGAGACAACGCGCAGGAGTACGCTGACGACGACGATGCTTTCGATCCCGATGACATGTACTAGGCTGGTGCAACCCCCGGTCAACTTTCCTGTGAAGATGGCGTCCCTTTTCCGCTGAAGATTACTTAGATTTTTTTTTCTTTTAGACCCACGAGTTTTTTTTTGTAATAATATTTCGATTATGTAATAAACTTTGATTTTGATACTATGATGACGGAGATATATGTATGAGTTTTGATCCTGGCATACATATATCATGCATTCGATTTTGTCCTTAAAATCGGGTGTGACAGAGTGGTATCAGAGCCATCGTTGACCGTAGGACGCTAGCCTAGGTAGTCATGGTGTTTTATAAAACTATTTTGGTAAAGATCTTTCCTTATTCTCCACTTCTCTAGTTTTTCCTGTGCTCAATTCAAACATTTTGGTCCAAAACTAGGTCCTCCAACCCTAAGGTGTCACCTTAATGCTTGATCTCGATAGATCGTTGTATGCTATGTACTTGTGCACATGTTTTGATTTGGATCTTTGTAATGATTGTTGATGTGTTGCGTCCATTAGGCTGCAATGGCATCATTTGTTACTAATCTTAAATCATAATTAGTTTGGGGGTCTTCTTTATATCCTGTCTCACTCTTATCCTGAAAAACTATAACAGATGCCGGTGACCACTAGAAATGGAAATGGAGCTGGAGGCAGTGATCAGAATGGCAACCTGGACCCTCCACCACCGCCAGTCTATGATCCCATGCAAATGGCCGCCATGCAGAACCAAATGATGCAGAATATGGCGCAGATGATGGCCACCATGCAGCAGATGGCCCAGAATAATCAAGCTATGCCACCACCACCCCCTCCTCCACCACGTCAGGAGGATACTCTCAGGAGGTTCATGATGACTCAGCCTCCTATATTCAAGCATGCTGTGGAGCCGATGGATGCAGATGATTGGCTCCAGACGATTGGAGACAAGCTGGAGATTGCTCATTGTGAAGGACGTGACAAAGTCCTTTATGCTGCTCATCAGTTACAAGGCCAGGCGAAGAACTGGTGGACTGCTTACACCGCCGCCCATGAGGACTCTCAGTCTATCACATGGCGGGAATTCTGCCGCAGTTTCTGTGCTCAGTATGTACCAGCTGGTGAGATCAAGGTGAAGCGTAAGGAGTTTCAGGAGCTTAAGCAGGGTCCCATGACAGTTCGTGAATATCTCACTAAGTTCACGCAGCTGTCCCGTTATGCCCCTGGTGATGTTGATAATGATGAGAAGAAACAAGACTGCTTTAGAGATGGCCTTCACCCTGGGATTCGCTATGCTCTGTCCTCCAATGATTATCCCACCTTCCAGAAGCTTGTTGACAAGGCTTTCTCAGTGGAGAAAGAAAGAAAGATTCTTGAGGCTGATCGCAAGAGGAAGATGTCTTTCCAGGGTCAGTCATCTGGAGGTAATGTTCGCCCTCGCTTCAGCCAGCCTGGACCAGTCTCTAGGCAAGGAGGTCAGTACCAGCAGCAGAGGAACTCCAACCCAGGATCTGGTCAGCATAGGCAGCAGGCTCAGCCCCAACAGCAGCAGCGACAGCAGCAGCAGACACGCCAGAACTATCAGGTGCCTCGCCAGGTAGTTCAAGCTCAGCCACAAGACCCTCCAACGCAGGGGTCTAGCAAGATAGGTCCTTGTTTCAAGTGCCATCAAATGGGGCATCTCGCCAATAGGTGCCCAATGAAGGACCAGCAGAACCAGCCGCAGCAGCAAGCTCGACATGGAAAGGTCAACCATGTTGTTACAGAGGAGGCTCAGAACACTTTCGGTGTGGTGCTTGGTATGTTACCTGTCAATTCCAATCCTGCTACAGTTTTATTTGATTCGGGTGCATCAGATTCCTTTATATCCAGCAAGTTCGTAGCACAACATAACATACCAAAAATTCTTTTGAAGCGAAACATGATAGTTGAATCTCCTGGAGGAGAATTGATATGTAGGCATGTATGCCCAAACATAAGAATTTCCATAAGTGGGGTAGATTTCCTTGCTCACCTTATCATCTTGGAATCCAAGGGTATAGATATCATTCTAGGAATGGATTGGCTGACCAAACATGATGGAATAATTGGATTTGCTAGAAAGGTAGTTCAGTTGAAGCATCCAGATGGTACCAGGGTGGAGTATCAAGCTGAGCCAACAGCAACCGAGAGAATCACACTCAACCAGGCCAATGCTGTAGAAGAGATTAGAGTTGTCAGTGACTTTTCAGATGTCTTTCCAGAGGAGTTACCAGGTATGCCACCAGATCGAGAAATTGAGTTTTGCATTGAATTAGTACCTGGTATTGCACCTATTTACAAAAGGCCATATAGAATGGATGCAAATCAACTAGCAGAATTAAAAGATCAAATCCAAGACCTCTTAGATAAAGGGTATATACGTCCTAGTACCTCACCATGGGGAGCCCCAGTCATTTTCGTTCCAAAGAAAGATGGGACTCAAAGGATGTGCGTAGATTATCGCGCACTTAATGATGTTACCATCAAGAATAAATATCCTCTCCCTCGCATTGAAGATCTTTTTGATCAACTCAAGGGTGCCTGTGTGTTCTCCAAGATTGACTTGAGGTCAGGGTACCATCAGCTGAAGATCCGAGCATCGGATATTCCTAAGACAGCTTTTGTCTCTCGCTATGGTCTGTATGAGTACACAGTGATGTCATTCGGACTGACCAATGCCCCTGCCTATTTTATGTACCTCATGAACAAGGTATTCATGGAGTACCTGGATAAATTTGTCGTGGTCTTCATTGATGATATTTTGGTTTTCTCCAAGAATGAGGAAGAACATGAAGAACATCTGAGATTGGTGCTTCAAAAGCTCAGAGATCACCAACTGTATGCAAAGCTCAACAAATGTGAGTTTTGGTTGGAGGAGGTTTTCTTTTTGGGTCATGTTATCTCCAAAGGCGGAGTATCTGTTGATCCAAGTAAGGTGAAAGATGTTTTGAATTGGAAGGCACCAGAAAATGTGAGTGAGATCCGAAGCTTCTTGGGAATGGTCGGGTATTACCGCCGCTTCATTGAAGGGTTCTCTAAGATAGCAAAGCCAATGACTAGGTTGTTGGAGAAGGGATCCAAATTTGTGTGGACTCCAGAGTGCCAAGCTAGTTTTGAAGATCTCAAGAAAAGATTGACCACTGCTCCAATCCTAGTGATGCCCAATGTTGAGAAGAGTTTCTCAGTTTATTGTGATGCCTCTCATCAGGGTCTAGGGTGTGTCCTCATGCAAGAAGGTCATGTGGTAGCTTACGCCTCACGACAGCTTAGAAAGCATGAAGTGAATTATCCTACTCATGATCTAGAATTGGCAGCTGTAGTGCATGCTCTGAAGATTTGGAGGCACTACTTGATTGGGAAAAAGACTGAGATTTATACAGATCATAAGAGTTTGAAGTACATTTTCACTCAGCAAGATTTGAACCTCCGACAGCGCAGATGGTTGGAATTAATCAAGGATTATGACTTGAACATTAATTACCATCCAGGAAAGGCTAATGTGGTTGCAGATGCACTAAGTCGGAAGGTCTACTGCAATGCGCTGGAATTACAGGAGCGACGACCTGAGTTGTATGAGGAGTTTGCTAAACTCAACTTGGGATTTGTGGGTAGCACAGAAGTTGTGGCTATGGAAGTAGAGTCCACATTAGAGCAAGATATCAGAAAGGGACAACTCACTGATAAGAAGATCCTAGAGATTAGGAAATTGATTAAGGATGGTAAGGCTCCAGGATTCATAGAAGATGAACAAGGAGTGATATGGTTCAAAGGAAGGATTTGTGTCCCTGACATTAAGTCCATAAAGGAAGTGATTTTGAGAGAAGCACATGGTTCGGCCTACTCACTTCACCCTGGTAGTACAAAGATGTATAATGATCTGAAGCAGTACTATTGGTGGTATGGCATGAAACGAGAAGTAGCTGAGTATGTGGCCATTTGTGACACATGTCAGAGGATCAAGGCTGAACATCAAAGACCAGCTGGGTTGCTACAACCACTGAAAATCCCTGAGTGGAAATGGGAAGAAATAAGTATGGATTTCATAGTAGGCTTACCCCGAACACAATCCGGATATGATTCCATATGGGTCATAGTGGATCGTTTGACAAAGGTTGCTCATTTCATCCCTGTCAAAGAAACATATCAAGGACCCAAGCTTGCAGAGCTGTACATGTCTCGGATTGTATGTTTGCATGGAGTGCCCAAGATCATAGTATCAGATAGAGGTACACAATTCACATCACGTTTTTGGAAACGTTTGCATGAGTCCATGGACACTCGGCTAAATTTCAACTCAGCATATCACCCACAAACTGATGGTCAAACCGAAAGGGTAAATCAAATTTTGGAGGACATGTTGAGAGCTTGTGCCCTTCGGAACAGCCAGAGTTGGGATAAAAGCCTACCATATGCAGAGTTCTCTTACAACAATAGCTATCAAGCCAGTCTCAAGATGGCGCCTTTTGAGGCCTTGTATGGGAAGAAGTGTAGAACTCCCTTGTTTTGGAACCAAGTTGGAGAGAGAAAAGTATTTGGTCCTGACTCGATAAAAGAAGCTGAGGAACAAGTCCAAGAAGTTCGAAACAACCTAAAGATGGCTCAATCTAGACAGAAAAGTTATGCTGATAAAAGAAGAAGAGAACTAGTGTTTGAAGTTGGAGATTTTGTGTATCTCAAAGTGTCACCAATCAGGGGTCTCAAGAGATTCAGTGTCAAAGGAAAGCTTGCACCGAGATACATTGGACCTTTCAAGGTGATTGATAGAAAAGGAGTAGTGGCTTATCAGTTGGAGTTACCTCCACAATTTTCAGCAATACATGATGTGTTCCATGTCTCACAGCTGAAGAAATGTTTGAGGGTCCCAGAAGAACAACTACCATTTGAGGATATAGATTTGAGAGAAGATTTATCTTTCTCCGAGCCGATCAAGATTTTGGACACATCAGAGAAAGGCACTCGAAACAAGAAGATCAAGATGTGCAAAGTGCAATGGAAGCATTATTCAGAAGAAGAAGCCACTTGGGAAAAAGAAGAAGATCTCAAGGCCGAGTTTCCTCATCTCTTCGACGACCTTTCCTAATCTCGAGGACGAGATTCTTCTTAAGTGGGGTAGGTTTGTAACACCCTAGTTTTAAATTTTTGCAAGTTTATAAAACTTATTATAATTTAAATACATTATGGCAAAAAAATGGAGGAAAATAATGTTTATAAATAAACTAGTTATTTGTTGCATTCATGCCGCTTGCATTTGTTTTATTATTGAGTGAAAAATGGTTTTTTTTTTCTAGGTACAGATTGATCTCGCTCTTTTTGGTAATAAAACTATAAACATTTAAGAGTTTATATGAAACAAGTCCATGCATCAATCTTAAAAAAAATCAGGGAATATTTTTTTTCTCTATATTATACATGTTAACCTTTGCTTGAAATCTTTTGAATTTGATTCAAGGACGAAGCTACGAGATGAAATAAATAGAAAAGTAATTTTCTCTAACTCCCTCACCCTCTCTCTGGCTTCTAGCCCGATCCAGCCAAGTGACCCAGACCACCCTTCACTTCCCCTTCCGCCCGTCGCACGGCTCGTTTCGCCACCACGGAGATGCCGCTCGCATCGCCGCGTGCCCGTGTGCAGCGCCATGCTTGCTCCACGAGCCGCGTGCACGCATGCGCCGCTGCTACCTCCGCAGAACGAGCACACACCTCACAACATCAGGTGCCAGTTCATGGTAATTTCTTTATTAAGATCTTGCCCAAGTTAAGGATGGTTAGTTGCATGCATCTTGGAGGCAAACATGCAGACCAAGCCACGTCCACACGCCCAGTCTTGATCCGCTCCATGCGCACTGTGCATGGCCGGCGTTGGCGCAGCAGCCCCAGCCTCCACGCCCCTCGTCCGTCTCTCCTCCCTATGTATGAGGAGAGCACCTGCACACGGACAACACATCTCGCCGAACCACAGCGCAGGACCAAGCCTCCCCTCTCGTCCATGCGCAAGGCCGAGTTGGCCGCCATTGCCAGCATGCAGCGCAGGATAGCAGCGACCCAGCCCTTCCTCTCGTCTCTCTTCCTCTACAAAAGCCACCAGACCCTGCACAAGCGCGCCGCCATCACCTGTGCGTGACTGTTCCGTTTCCCACTGCAGTGCCGCCTACCGCCACCGCCAAAGCTTTTTCCCGGGCCCCTAATCCCATCGTCGATCTTCTCCGTTAGTTCGTCTCCGTGCAAAGCTCAAGCGACGATAACCCTGCCATCGGAATCACGGTGAGTTCGCAATTCCAAATCACCTGATTCCTCTGTCTATCGTACACCATAGCATGTAACCAAATTGCACCAGCGGTCATCGCTGCCAGCCATGGCGCCGCTAGCATAGTTCCCTGTTTCCAGTGAGCCTCGGGACCAAGCCAGCTCGCCGTGCAGGCAGCAGCCGCCGCTCCCTGGCCCCTCCCCTCTCTGCACACTCGACACCACGCGCAGGCAGGAGGTGCAGCGCCGCACTCTCACAAGCAGGCAAAGCAAAGCGCAGCAGGCCATGGGTGCCATTCGTGGTATTTAGCTTGTTGACATCATCGCTGATGTCATACTGAATTTTGGCCGTTTTCCTTTAGAAAAAGAATTCTGAAAATACACTCTAAATACACCCAACGTGGACATGGTTCATGGTGGACCTCACTCACAGATCCTCCCCGGTCCATGGCCCATGGGCTCAGTCCACAGCATAGTGCACACCTACTTTGCATTCTAGCCCCTCTGTTTTTCCCTAATCAAGCCACTATTAGCTGAGTCTTGCATAAATAGCGAGCTACCCCTCCCCATCTATAGTTAATAGCGCATACCTCCCTGACAGCAATGAACATCGCAAAGAAATCAGTTTTTCCACCTCCTGCTTATACATATATGTTTATGGCCTTATGAATGTTTTCTTAAACAGCATAAATAACATTTTTTTAGAAGTAAAATAATTCTGAGAAATATTTTGTAGTTTTTTTTAAATAAATATTTAATCTTTGAAACTTTAATAATCCATATCTTTTTATCTGTAACTCCGTTTTTAGTCATTTTTGCGCTCACGCGATCGTAGACATAAGCCCTTCGCGTTAGTAAACTTATTTTATGCTTTACAGTTGTCTGGTGTATTGTTCTTATTATGTTTTATTTGGGCCATGTTTGCTGTATTGATACAGACGGTGCGGATTTCGTAGAACCTCCAGGATCAGGTGTTTGACTTACCGGACCAAACCAGTTCGAAGGCAAGTGTCCTTGACCATACTTGCTCCTACACTTATTTATATTTTGAGTTAGTTTAGTTAGACCATTAGTTGCATGCAGAGTCTTAATTCTGAATCCTATGTTAGGGTTTACTAGAATTGCAATATCATCCTTGCAACCGGGCTTTGGATGGGTAGTTGTCATGCTTAGTATCGTCATGGTTGGGATGGGATGGCTATAATTTAATATTGATTAATGATCTATGGAAACATGTGGGTTGGTAACCTTCTTAGCAACATGGTGACTAGGAATCTGGCAGGATGGAAAGTTTGGTGGAGGTTGGTTTTTGCCATGGAATGGCGGCTGATGTTGGTGGATTGGGTTTGTGCTTGTCCCTGTTGGATTCTAAGGACCGGTTCTCGGAGCATGTAACCCGGCTTAACAGCGCATCCACGAGGTCTATATGGTACGACCTGGTTGAATAATTAGCTGTCCATTTCTGTGCATTGTGGAGAGTTAGGTGGCACAAGAGGGGGCCTAAATCGGCGAATCCTTAGTGAATGCACAGGGGTGGGAAACACAGCTTTGTAAAGACCTTGTAGTGTGACCCCGCTGAGCACCTAGGTAGTGTGAGGCGTGATGGGGAAAACATGACTCGTGGTGAAAGTGTGCAACCTCTGCAGAGTGTAAAACTGGTATACTAGCCGCGCTCGCGGTCATGAGCGGCTTGGACTTCTTCGGGATTAGATGGCTCTGGTTCGGTTGGGTTGGCCTGGATGGTATTCAGGTGTGGGTTTGCTCGGATGGAATCCGAGTGTTGGTTCAGTTACTTGAGGAGATTGTGGTTTCACTTAGATAAATAGGTGCTTAAGGATTTAAGGTAATAGGTGTGTCGCTTTAGGTGCTGGTGTCAAACAAAGTTAGCCTATCCTTTGTTATAAGCCTCATGTCATATATTTTCCTACACTTGCGGAGTACATTTCGATGTACTCACCCTTTCTCTTTGTCCCCCTTGCTACCCCACCCAGACGCTGGAGACAACGCGCAGGAGTACGCTGACGACGACGATGCTTTCGATCCCGATGACATGTACTAGGCTGGTGCAACCCCGGTCAACTTTCCTGTGAAGATGGCGTCCCTTTTCCGCTGAAGATTACTTAGATTTTTTTTTGTCCTTAAAATCGGGTGTGACACGCGGCCACTGTAGTAGCAGCCCCCTCCAGTAGCGCCTCGGTGTCGCGGCGGGACAGTGCGTCGGCCACCGTGTTGAGGCGGCCTGGGCGATACTCCACGGCGAAGTCAAAGCCAAACAACTTGCTGACCCACTGGTGCTGAGGCACCGTCGACAGGCGTTGGTCCAGCAGGTATTTGAGGCTGTAGTGGTCCGTCCGAACAAGAAAGTGGCGCCCCCACAGGTACGACCGCCAGTGCCACATAGCCTGCACCAACCCAATGAGCTCCCGCTCATATGCGGCGAGCTTGAGGTGACGCGCGGCAAATGGCCCGCTAAAAAAGGCGAGAGGTCCCGCGCCCTGGTGAAGGATGGCGCCGAACCCCGCACCCGAGGCGTCGCTGTCCACCGTGAAGACCTTGTCAAAATCTAGCATCTGAAGGACTGGCCCCGTGGTGAGGGCTCCCTTCAACGCGAGGAAGGCCGCGTCGGCCTCGTCGTCCCAAGCGAACGCGTCTCGCCGCAAGAGACGCGTCAGTGGCATCGCGATGATGCCGAAGTCCCGGATAAACTTCCGGTAGTACCCGGCGAGCCCCAAGAAGCCCCGCAAGGCGCGAGCAGAACGCGGAGCGGGCCATGAGGCGACCGCCGCAATCTTATCGGCGTCCATGGCGACTCCCTCGGCGGAGATGACATGGCCTAGGTAGGCCACCGAAGAGGCCCCAAACGAACACTTGGAACGTTTGAGGTGGAGACGATGGGCACGGAGGGCGTTGAGGACGATGCCGACGTGCTGCAGGTGCTCCGCCCACGAGGAGCTATAGATCAGTATGTCATCGAAAAACACCAGCACGAACCTGCGGAGATACGGGCGGAGGACGTCATTCATCAATGCCTGGAAAGTGGTCGGGGCATTGGAGAGGCCAAACGGCATCACCAAAAACTCGTAGTGCCCCTGGTGAGTGCGGAACGCCGTCTTGCAGATGTCGTCAGGGTGCCGAAACCAAGTCCAGCTTCGTGAAAAAGCGGGTGCCATGGAGCTCGTCGAGGAGCTCGTCCACCACCGGTATGGGAAACTTATCCTTGGAGGTCTTCGCGTTTAGGGCGCGATAGTCGATGCAGAACCTCCAAGAGTTGTCCGCCTTGCGAACCAGGAGGACCAGAGCGGAGAACGGTGAAGTGCTAGGGCGTATGAGCCCTTGCTCTAGCATCGCGGCGCATTGCCGCTCAAGCTCGTCCTTTTGCAGCTGCGGGTAGCGGTAGGGCCGTACAGCGACCGGCACGGTAGCCGGGTATGTGAGCCCTTGCTCTAGCATCGCGGCGCATTGCCGCTCAAGCTCGTCCTTTTGCAGCTGCGGGTAGCGGTAGGGCCGTACAGCGACCGGCACGGTAGCCGGTAGGTGGATCCTGTGATCGTAGGGGCGCGCCGGCGGCAAGCCGCGCGGCTCATCGAAGATCGCGGCGAACTGTAGAAGAAGCCGGTCCAGGAGGGGCTGGCCGGGCACGGCGCTGACCGCCCGGACCGCAGGCTCCCGGATGTCGTCGCGAGGAGCCCATCCCCTTCCACAGTATGCGGCGGCCGCCGCGAGTGAAGGCCATGCAGAGATCCTCGAAGTCCCATAATATGGGTCCAAGGGTCCGAAGGAACTCGACCCCGAGGATGAGGTCAAATTCTCCTAAATTGATGCCGAAACAGTCGATGGAGAATTCCTCGGTGCCGATGGCGAGGGCGACATTGCGGGCGACCCCTTGGCACGGAACGCGGTCGCCGTTGGCCACGAGCACCCGCAACGTGGGGTGCGGGGCAGTAGCAAGCCGGAGACGACTAAAGAGGTCGGCGTTGATGAAGTTTGTCGTCGAGCCGGAGTCGAGAAGGGCCACCAGTCGATGGCCATGCACTGTCACGGGCAGCAGCATGGCATTCTCCGTGCGCACCCCCGCGAGGGAGTATAGGGACACCGTAGGTGGCAGCCCTGTGTTGGTCGGCGCCTCCCCCACGGGCTCCTGGACAACGGGCGCGGCCGCGGGCTCCTGCTGGAACGCCGCCGCGTCTGCGACCTCGGTGGGGATGGCGTCGCGACGTAGTCGTTGTTCTCGAGGTAGAATAGGCGCTGACACACATGGCCTCGGACGTACGGCTCATCACAATTGAAGCAAAGCCCTTTTGGCGGCGTTCGAGCTGCTCCGCCAAGGAGAGGCGGCGGAAGAACCGCGGTTGGCCGGTCGCCGAGGACGAGGGCACCTGAGGGACGGGCGCACTGGACCCTGCCGAAGGCGCGCCTCCTGGCCGTGGACTGGGGCGCGCTGGAGGCCGGGCGGCCCGCTGTTGCTGCGGCTGCTGCGCAGGAAGGAAAGCCGCCGTGAGGCGCTCGTACGCCCGCGCGTAGTACATGGCCGTCTGCAGAGTAGGCGGGTGATGCAGCTCGACGTCGACCTTGATGTGCTCGGGAAGGCCGCCGACATAGAGTTGGGCCTTCTGGCGCGGATTGAGGTCACGCTCATGGCAAAGCAAGCGTTGCAGCGGTCCGAGTACTCCTGGACCGTAGAGTGGAAGGGTAGCCGAGCAAGTTCAGCAAGACGCGTGCCCTGCGTCGGAGGTCCAAAACGCAGCTGACACAGCTCGCGGAAACGCTCCCAAGCGGGCATGCCTTCATCATGTTCCAGTGCATAGTACCATGTCTGTGCAGCGCCACGGAGGTGGTATGACTCAAGCCACGTGCGATCCGAAGCCAAAGTGCGCTGGCCGCGAAAAAATTGCTCGCAGTGGTTGAGCCAGTTGAGGGGATCCTCGCCGCTGTCGAAGGTCGGAAACTCAAGCTTGTAGAACTTCGGGGGAGCATGGGCGCCGTTGAGCGCGCTCGGTGGCATCGCGTCGTCGTCCGCGCCCGAGTAGCTGCTGCCACCAAAAGGCACGGGCGCGGTTGATGATGGGTCCCCGCTGTAATACAGGGTACCGTCCAGCGCGCCGTATAGGGCCCCCGATGCCGGGGCCGAGGGAACAGGCGAGCTGACCGCGGCGGCTGGCGTGATCAACGTCGCTGTGGTGTAGATCGGCGCGGGTACCGACCCCAGCGCCCACGACGGGATGGGGGATGGAGAGGGCGGCCACTGTAACAGATGGAGGGGCACCCCCGTCCGGCTGTTCGGCGGCATGCCGTAGAAGATCGCCGGCTGCATTGGTGGCACCGCAGAGGGCAGTGGTGGCGGTGGCGGCACAGGGTGTTGGGGTGGGAGGGGCGGCTGGATCAGGCCGGCCAATTGCATCTGCATGGCCTCCATGTTGCGGCCGATCTGATCAACCACAGTGGCCAAGGATTCCAGCGTGAGCGTCCCGCCGGAGGACGCAGACGACAACCCCGATGAAGAGGGCAGCGCCGGCGACGATGGCACTGGCCGGGATGCCGTAGTTGATGGCGGGATCGTGGAGGACGGCGGAGGACCTGACATCTCCGATACCAGGCTGTTAGGAACCCTAGTCCTTTGAGAGAGGGATCGGAGATTGTACGGGTGGCAGATCGGAGGTCGGGGTGCTAGAGCTCGTGGGAGACAGCGCGGCGGTGCCGTGGTGCTGTAGGGCGGCGGCGGCTAAGGTAGAGACGGTTAGGAACTCCCGGCTCCCTCAGGAAGCCGAGAAAACAATTATGTTTTCTGCTTAATTTTCCCACAAGAGTTTTACAGAATATATATGACCTCTCTCTAAAAAATAGAAATAAACCCTTAATAAGTCCAATATTTCTAAATAGATAATAAATAACTCCTGTGCGCCTCCTGGCCATATAGTAAATATCATAACCAATCATTTCTGATCATTTCCATCCCTAGAAAGACACCATTATTCATTGAGTAATGAGTTTATATGAAATTTTTTTTCCTTGAATACAACGGAGAACTGCCCATGGCATTACAAACAAATTTTTTTCTCGAACAGGAGGGCTGCATATCATTATATCAATAAGAAAAAAATGGGAAAGAGCCCTTACAACACACACACCCACTCACCAAAATACAATATTCACGACACACCCAAAACACACACATACCATAACTCTACAATTACGTTCAAAAAAAATTATAATATCCCCCAGGGGCAAAAACACAACCTCAACCAAACTACCAAGCAGCCTCAAGAGATCCAACATCCAACTGCACTAACCTCTAGCCCCCACTAAATGCCACAGGTGTCCCTCTTCTAAAGTTTGCCTCACAAAATGATATTTCAGTCAATCTAAATTATATGTTCTACCTAAGAGGTTACAAGTTACAACAATATTTCACACCAAAATAAAAGTACAGTAAATTTTATTTGGTTAAACTTACAAAATCAACTATAATATGACATAATTTGTAGAGCACCTATATCTAATGAAGATTAGCAAACAACATTTGTCATACTGGAGGCAAACATTTGTTTAGAAGACCAACAAACGGGGTAATAATCGTGTACATAAATAGCCTCCATGGATCCATCCACGAATGTAAAGGGTCTATAACAATAGTAGTAGAGTAAATCTAATAATAAAACAAAATTTGACTTACAGAACGCAAGTCCCAGCCAGGTGATTTTCCATGAACCGAAGACCGTCGAATTCTCTCTCGTTTGACAGCCCAAAGCTCACCAGCCAAAGCATCAGTTGGTTTTGGATCCCCACCATCAGTAGCCTTCAGGAAAAGGAAATTGTGAGCTACTGACTTATTGGTCAAAAAGAAACTAGAACATAAGGGATTCACCTTAGGATCTAAATTTTGGGTGCTCTGCCCAACTCCTTTTAGAGGAAGACCAGGTGGAGCTTCTCCTTTTAATGCTGCAGCCTAGCCCAGCAAAAGCAAATATTAGCATAAAAGGTAACGAAACAGTAAGTTGGATGCCATCGCTGCATGCAACCTCATTATGCTCCATGGTTGCTTGTTTCTAAAAGCAACAACACAACCAGTGGGGTGCAAACAAAGTTTCGCTAGGCGGCAGGCGGAATCTAGGCGCTGACCCCTAGCCTAGGGAGTAATCGGGATTAATCACGTCTAGGCGTTCCTAGGCGTTTTTCTAGGCATTTTGTGTATATACTAATATACATGTATTATCTTCTAAAGAAAAAAAATAAACAGCTGAATAGTGGGTCTAGATAGATAGAAAGGCTGGCCTAGATAGATAGAAAGGCCCAAGAGGCAAGGGCCCAACCCATCTCCCACTCAGACTCCAACCCTATCCATCTCTCTGTTCCAACCGCACCCGCAGTCCGCAGTCCGCACTCGCCCGTCCTCATCGCGCCGCCTTCTCCCGCATCAGCCGCCGTCGCCTTCTCCCGCATCCGCCGCCGCCGCCATCGGTTCCTCTCCCTCTCCGGCATCTCTCTCTCTCCTCTGCGCGCCCGCTGCCACCCGCGCACGCCCGCTCTCGCCGCCGTCCGCGCACGTCCGAAGCTCCTCCGCCACCAGCAACCTCCGCCGGACGCTCCTCCACCCCCACCGGCGCCGCCGCCGAGCTGCCGCCGCCTAGGGGTCCGCCTACCCCCATAGGCGAGGCGGGCACCCTCCGACTCGCGATTAATCGCGCCTAGGCGAGCGCCTAGCGGAACTATGGGTGCAAATAAGATAACTCATCAAAGGAGAATGTTAGGATAAGTGCAAGTTGTGGACGTGGAAGTATTTGTTAGAGAAGGAACAGGAAAACAAAAGTAGTAGTACAAGAAGTATAAGACTTAACACTAATGAAAGAAATTCAAATGTCAGGCTCACCTTTACTTCCTCAATGGCAATTGTACTAGGAACGCGGCGATGGTCCTTCTTTCGTGTTGGTTCATTATCATCTACATCTTCCATGTTAACTCCTGGAACTGCAGACAATGTAACCTTCACCCATTCAATAGGCTGATCAGCAACTGTTTGCAAATCTCCACGTGGATCATGAGAATCCGTAGCATCATGTCGCAGCCTACGCCCCGTTTCAGAAAGTGCAATGCTCCTTGAGCGACCAAGTTTCTCAATAGAGAAACTAACATTTACAAATTTTACTTTAGTCTCCCAGAGCTGAGCCATTGCTTGGTCAATAACCTGAGATGTAGACTTCAGCATTCTGTCTGTTTCATAGTTTTGTGTTTCGTGCCTGCTCCACAAAGGATAAGCCCATGGAGGTGGTTTTGGTAGTTGCACATCTCCATTAGCCAATGGTATCCCACCTTTTGATAATTTGTGCCCATCTGATGATCCTTTAGAGTGGCTGGAAAGAAAACAAGAGGTGTTACCAGAATGGCATCTGATTGGGGAAACAGTACCCCTGACATAACTCCACATCATGACATGGTCACTGGCGGGTGGGCCCTACGCCCAGCTGGCCCACATGTCAGTGACCACGTCAGGTGGCAGATGCATCAGAGGATCCCTTCCAGTAACAAAGTGACAAAGACCACCACATTGTTTATCAAATACAAAAATTTCAATAGAAACTCCAGTTGTGAGCCATGTATCTTTAGCCTCATATATACAAATAAAAATTAGTACAACAAAAAGCCTGACCATGTTTATGAAAGACTCATCATTAACTTCCATTGAACATCCAAAAAACCAGCATACCTAGGAGCTTCTGCTTTTAAAACTTCAACGCATATAAGGTAAGGAGCTTTCTCCCTAGAATTCAGAAGAACAGACTCGTCTTCAGGTATATGAACCACTCGATATATGCCCTTTCCCATCGGAAAGCATACTCCTACCCATAGAAGAATAAAGAAAATATTATGAGGTTATTCTAGCTGGTGCTTTGCAATATGTAGATATTAATGGAGCATTAACCCAATGCTATGGTATGTAAATAAACCTAAAAAAGAACACATTGGTTCAGAGCTTCGAGTCACAAGAAGAGTGCTCTTAAGCAATGGCTTTGCATATTGCTCTGATGCCTTATGCATTTAATTCAGTACCACCACAATCTGTAAATTAGATAGGTGCTCACTGTTCAACAGACCCAAAAAACTAAATACAGTGCGTAAAATGGTGATGGCAACTGATGCACGAAAAAAATATAACAGAACAAGTTCTATCAAAAAGGCTATTCAAGTAATCTATATGCAGATGACTGAAACTATTTTTTAAAGATTGCCCATCAAAAACATTTTACATAAAATAACCAGAACTATACAAACCTGACTCAAATGGACAAGGCAAAAAAATATAAATGTACATCCTGTAACTTCCAATGGAAGATGCTCATGTAATATTACCAGCAATGCAATCCCAAAAATTCAAATATCCAAAGGCTTAACAAAAGTGTATATAGTTAACAAAATGCAAGGAACAAAAGTTCAGGAGATACATTGAATAAGATAGAAGAAATCACCTCCATTTTTTTCAGCAGAAGCAATCTGACTATTGATCTCTGTAAGAGACTGCCACATAAAAGAAAATATCATTGCAGGGTACAAGTTAGAATGTGAAAAGACCAAAGAGAGTGCAATAACTGGCACAGGATGACTAAAAGGTTGTGAAATGAATAGCCATGTAGTTACATGGTAATGTGTTTGACCTACCTCCCGGAGGGCAATCTTACGATCCTCAATAGGAAATATGTCTACCAGGCCATAAGATGTATCACATAAAGCCTGAACAAGTTCCAACGAAGCATAGTAAGAACCTTTTCGAAGCTCTGCTACTGCATTAATTGGTAATGGTGGTTTTCCACTTTGCTTCTCATTGATTCCTGTGCTACCAGGGTGTTTCTGCAATGCATATCACCACACTTAGGAGGATGAGTACAGATGCAAAAAGAAACCACAGTAAATAAAACAACATATAAAAACTGGCATAATATACTACTATAACATGAACACAGGAGCTATCAAGCTGAAAAATAATATGAGACCAGATCCTTGCCTCTTTTGCTATTTTTGAGCCGAAAATCTCAGAATCTTCAAGTGAGCGGTCTCTATCACGGAATAGCCTCTTAAAAAAGCTTTCTGATCCTGGGCTCCCCTCAGAAAGATTGTTAGATTGACTGCTTTCTATGTGCCCACTCTTAGAATCTTCTGGGTGCACTCTAAACAACCTACGGAATGACAAAAACTCTGGATTATCCTCCTCTTCGATACCACTAGTACCCTTACCATCATCATCATTTTTATCAGGCCCCTCAGTTCTCCTCTCCTCATGCTTATCCTTAAATAATTTGCGGAAGAAGTTTTCTTTATCACCTTCCTCACACTTGTCATCTTCATTCCTGTCATGAGTGATCCCTTTCTTTTCTTCATTCTTATCCTTGAAAAGCCTGCGGAAGAAATTATCATCATCTGCATTTTTATGGCCTTTATCATCTTCCTCTTTCTTGCTTGGTGTGCTGCCTTCCTTTTTCTCATCGTTTTTCTCCTTAAAGAGTTGCCTGAAAAACCCATCTCTCTTATCCTCTTCTATGTTCGCACCAACCTTTTCCCTCTCATCCGGCTTTTGATGCCCTTCATCTTTCCTCTCCTCATTCTTATCTTTGAAAATTTTGCGGAAGAAACCTTCTCTGTCATCATCTTCCACACTCTTGCCCACTCTTTCCTCATCCCCATGTCTTGCATGGATGCTATCTCTCCTCTCCTCATTCTTATCCTTGAACATCCTGCGAAAAAATCCTTCCTTCTCATCATCCTCACCTTGCCTGTCCTCCTTATCACGGAAGAGTCGCTTCAACAAACCATCTGAGCTTGGTGTCAGTTCCATGTCCTCCTCCTTGCTATCCCTGAGCAATCTGCGGAAGAAACCATCTCTATCACCTTCCTCCTCCTCATTATCCTTCTCCCTGCTATCCTTAAGTAACCTTTTGAAAAATCCTTCTCTGTCCCCATCCTCCTCCTCCTTGTCTCTGCTGTCCCTAAGAAGCCTCTTAAAAAACCCATCCCGGTCTTGTTCTTCATCCTTCTCTCCTGATCGTCTGAAGAGCAGTGCATCACGCATTTTTGGACCAATGCTCAGCCTCTTAAGCAACTTGTTATCCTCTGATGACGGTGTGGCTGGCTGCTTCCCTCCAGTACCCATAGCATCCTCGGCAACATTGACCCCACCACCAGCTGGAGGGCTCAGTCCAAGTGACGGCGACGATGCGAGGGACAATAGCCGCTGCTTGGAAGATCGTATTCTGCTGAGCATGGGGTTACCTCGCGGACTGGCAGCAGGGGATGGAGGAGCAGGACGGACCAGCGGTGGCCACTCGCCCTGCACGGTCGCTGCAACCTGGCACTGCTCCTGCACCTTGTCGATCCCATCCAGATCGTCAGCGTCCTCCAGCTCAAGCACTGCAGCGAGGAGCCAGTGCACCTTGAGCGCGATGCGGAGCGACTTGGCACAGGTGTCGATGACGAAGCGGTCGAGGGAAGGGCTGGGCTTGTGGACGAGCATGTAGCAGACCTGGAAGAGGTAGGCCTCGAGCCCCGGCAGCGGGAGCGTGTACATGCGGTTGCAGAGGTAGTCGCGCACTCCGGCATGGTCGTGCTTGTAGAGGTAGCTGACGGCGATCCACTCGCAGAAGAAGGCGGAGTCGAAGAAGCGCACGAGCCAGCCACTGCTGCCAACGGGCGGGGCCGCGTCGGCGGTGGAGGGGATCTCCCGCGGCGACTCCTCCGGCCCGAAGCTCAGGCTCCGCAGCCCGAGAAGCCGCACCATGGCCGGCGCGCCCTCGGCCCCAACTCAATCAACAAACCCTACTCACCGCCGCCGCCACCGCCGCCGCCGTGTACTCGTCTTCCACCGCCGCTCACCACCATCACAAGCCGGCGCGGAGTAGCTCAATCCAGCACCCCCGACCCGCAGCAGCAACCCCCGAATCCAAACCCTTGCCTCCGCACGGCCCCGCGATCCGGAGCCTCCCAAACCCTAGCCTCGAAATCGCGCCCAGATTCGCAGCGAGAGGCTGCAGAATCGGGGGAGGCGGGCGGCGAGAGCACAGGGGATCGGCCGCGGGGTTTGCGCTGGCACGATTCGACTCGGATGGATTTGATTTGAATTGTCGCAGAGTTTTCGTCGCTGGGTGTAGGAGACTTTGATTTGAAATTTATTTTCCTAATTATTTTTTCCCCCGTTTCTTACGGGTTTCTTCTCCGGCGTGGTGGTGGTGGGGAACGGAGGACGCGGAGCAGGTGGGGGCGGTGATGGCCGCGGGGCGCGGGATCCACCGTGGCAGGCACTCTGTGGTCATTTTTGTGCTGCGTCATCGAATCAGCCAACATATGCAGCCGAACTCATAGGCACACATCTTCCTCAATCATCAGGGTGGAGCTACTGTGATTCTTCGCTACTTCCAAACCTAATTTTTCGATACAATTTCTACACCTAAAAAGACGTAAAGTAATCATCTATCCAGTGATAAAAAATGTATACTATCTGGTTACAAAAACTATACTATCCAGACTGCCAAATACGTATACTATTTGGGCATTGTTCCTCCGCAATGGACTGAATCCCTTCGCACAGCAACTCATCTTTTTAATCTTCACCCCCACCAAAACCTTTCAAAATCGCAAACCCCACCCCCCCCCAAAGCTCTTTTCGGTATACCACCCACATATGATCATCTTCGAGTTTTCAGATGCCGTTGTTATCCGGACCTCTCCCCCACCATGCCACATAAACTCGCACCACGCTCTACGGAGTGTATCCTTTTTTACTTTCCCGATAACCACAAAGGCTATCATTACCTTGACTTCTCCACAAACCAAGTCATTATCTCTCGCCATGTGCTCTTTGATGAGCACCAATTTCCTTTTTCGCGAAACTCACCGGCACTTTTGAGTGTCTATGATTTTTTGGATGATACAGATGTTGATCAGGTTCTACCTGGCGCCCTCCCCGCAACAATTTTCGGCTCCGCTGGTCCTTGAGTGGTCATGCTGGGCACTGGTCCGGCTACGTCTTCAGCCACGCACGACGCCCCGGCTCCCCAACCAGCGGCTCCGATTGCTGGTCACCAACAATAGACGGGTGAAGGCCCAAGTTTGGTTTTAGTAATTAATGACACCAAGTTGCTAATGCTATTGTATCAAGTGTGATTAAGCTAGGCATAAGCAACATGTGATGGAGGTGGAAATGGCATGGAGAGATGGCCACAAGACCACATGATTTGGTGCATGAAATGATGAGCAAGATCATGGTGGAGACGCCCATAATATGATGGGCATGACGATCAAGTGGAAGAGAAGGATCTAAGAGCGCAAGGCAAAGATATAAACATAGGGTTTTCCTTTTGCTGGTCTAAGATGAGTAGAGAAGTGATCGACCGGATTCAGGATACATAGCCGACTATCAAGAGGGGCAATCACGGTTAGCTCGGGAATCAAGTGCCACTAGATCAATGTCTTAAGCATATGCATTAGGATCTAGTTGAGAGCTAACATAACGCCTTAGAAAATGTTTGTGAAATGCTAACACATATGCACATTGATGGTGTACACTTGGTGGTGTTAGCACATTTACGAAGGCGGTGGTGTTTGAGCGGTAGTAAGGGGTTTGGGGTTTGCTCTCCCTCCCGTCGAGCTTGCGAGCGCGGGATTCAGACGTTTTTGAGGAATTGAAATGCCTATTTTCTATTGCGCCGGAGTCTAGAAAAGGTGGTGAAAGTCTAAATTGTTTTTCACTGAAAAACGGCGATCGGACGCTGCACCGGACGCGGTCTCGGTTTGACCGGACGCGTCCGGTCAGTTCAACGTGGCGCGGACACTAGGGTTTGTGACCGGACGCTGGTCTGGCCTGGCCAGCGCGTCCGGTCAGTTCACCTATGCGCAGAAGTAGAGCGCGCGACCGGCGCGTCCGGTCCCTCACGGAACCGGAGCGTCCGGTCAGACGTCTAGAGGGGCAGAGCGCAGCGGAGTGCCGATCGGACGCGTGACGCGTCCGGTCACGTACGATCGGACGCGTCCGGTCTCGACGGGAGCTTACTGGAATGCGACCGGACGCTGGCACTGTCGCGTCTGGTCAAACGGTTGAGTGCGTCCGATCACGGCAACGGCTAGTTCTGACGCGCACTGTTTTCGCTTGTCCTGTAGTGACCGGACGCGTCCGGTCAACCTGACCGGAGCGTCCGGTCAGCGCGATTTCAACTGTGTCGTTCGTAATGGCTAGCTGCGTACCCCTTCGCTATAAATAGAAGATGTCCGGGGTTTGAGGATAACTCTTGCACATTTTGAGACCTAGAGACATCCTTTGAGCTAGAGAACAACCCCTCCACTCATCTCTTTGCTTGGTTGCACATCTTGAGTGAGATTGAGTGAGATTCAAGTGCATTGCTTGAGAGTTGCATTCTAGAGGCACTTGATCTTTGAGTTGCTGCGGATTTCTTGTTACTCTTCCGTGTTTCCTGACACGGTAGACGGCATGGAGCAGCGGAGGTGATTGAGCTCGCAATTGGAGATTGTTGGAGCCCTCACCAAGGGTTGTAAGGGGTTCTTGATCCTTCCCCGCGGGAGTTCGCAAATTGGATACTCTAGTGAAGCTCGTGGCTTGGAGGATCCCCATCTTGTGTACGGTTGTGCGGCGCCCGCCGAGGGCTCGACTCTTGATAGTCGATTAGCTCGCGAACCGACAAGTGGGTGCATCGCCATAACGAGGAGTAGCTTGCCGGGAAGCAAGTGAACCTCGGTAAAAATCTTGTGTCATCTCTTTGCCGAGGATTTCTCTTGTGATTGATTCTTCAAGTGCATTACTTCTCTACATCGTTGGTATAAGAATCAAGTCACTTGCTCTTTACTTTCTTGTACTTTTCCTAGTGTAGTTTGCTCAGTATAGCTTTTATCACATAGGAGTAAGTAGCTTAGTGACTTAGTCTTATTGGTGTGTATTAGAGATCATAGCCTTGCTTCGCTAGAATTGTATAGGTGGCTTGCATAGTATAGTTGAGCTTGTGCTAGAATTAGCTTAGCTATCTTTTATACTAACGTGGTTGTTTAGTGAAGCTTGTAGAATTTTAAATAGGCTATTCACCCCCCTCTAGCCATTTGGACCTTACACCGGGTCGAGGCGCGGCTTCCAGCCAACCGCGACAAGGGCAGGGGCCAGGCGGGGCACCCCTCCCTGTGGCTGGTCCGGGCCAAGAGTTGGCCCCAAGCGACCTTGTTGCTAGTTCGGGACACCAGCCCGGGGCTCCTGCCAGAGGATTGCCCCACTATCGGCCTCCGATACGCAAGTGTACACACGACGACAATAACCTCCTGCGGCATTGTGAAAGCCCTAGTTTGGTTTTGGATAATTGATGAAACCTGGAGACTAATCTTTGTGCTAAGTGTCTAGACATGAAAAGATAGTCCCATGCCAAGTGTGGAGCTAGAGGATGATCATGATGGATGTTGATGACCAAAAGATGATCAAGTGCTCAACTTGGAAAAGAAGAGAGAAAAACAAAAACCCTATGGAGATCAAGGCAAAGGTATCAAATAGGTTTTTGTTTTGGCACTCAAGACACCATAGAGGGTGTGAATGTGTTTATAATCGATAGTCGTACTATAAAGAGGGAAAATCTTTAGCTAAGCGGTTATCGAGTGGCACTAGGTGACATGATTCTTGCATATGCATTACGGATCTAATGTGCTAACAATTAACCGTTGAAAAATGCTTGGAAAAAATGCTAACACACGAGCACACAAGTTACACACTTTATGGTTAGCAACCTGGAAGTAAGGGTGAAGTATTTGAGGAGATAGTAAAAGAAAAGGTGGCGCGGGGTAATGACCGGACGCTGGTTACGGGCTGATCGGACGCGTCCGGTACCTAACCCTAGGTCTCGGTCAGTGCGTTTGTAAGTGCAATCAAGCTCTAAGTGGGTTTTGGTGATGTTGACCACATAATTAAAGGATTAATGGCTTTGACAAGTGTTTGACAGCTTAACTTTCATCGTGGATGCAAAGAAACAAAGGAGGAGACCTCCCAACTCAAATGGATGGCTTGCAACGACTCTAAGAGCTAGTTTAATTCATTTTATATTTTGAAATTGAGTTATAGGATAAGTCGTACTATCAAGGGGGTTACTAATAGTATGTTGGGTAGAACCAAGTGCTCAAAACTCCATCTACATCTCAAATAATCCCAACCACAAAAAGCCAGCCGAGCTGAATTCGTATTTGCTCTGGCCTGCGCAGAGCCTCCGCACTCAGGCGCGGAACCTCCGCATCCTGACGTGAAGGCTCTGAGGTATGTCTGACCCGACCGTTTTGTGGGTGACGTGGGTGGTATATATACCATACCCCTTCGCCCCCAAAGGTCATTTTCTTCATTCCTTTGTTCATGACGAAATAGAAGCTCTCTCTCTCCCAAGCTTGATGCTCCCAACTTCCTTGCTCAAATCTTTGTGATTCCTTGAGGGATTTGGCTCTAGAGAGTGTGAGAAAGCTCGTGAAGATCTTTATCCTCCGTTCTTGTGCACTTGGGTGAAGCCCTAGCTGCTTGGTGTGTTCATTATTCTTGGAGCTTGGCTCCTAGACGGTTTAGTGGTCGCCCGGTACCAATCCGCTATGGTTGAGCCGGACGTTTGTATTACCCTTTGTGACTTAGTGGAACCCTCTAACCTCGACAGCGTGGACGTAGATAAGCCTTTGTGGTGAGTTGAACCATGGGTAAATCCTCGCGTCCTCTATGATTGCTGTTGTTGTTGCTATCACTTGTGATTTGAATTGATTTTTAGGGTTTGCATCCAATCTGTGAATTCCTCATCCTCTAGGTGCAACCAACTGTTTGGATAGCTCAACATACTTCTCAGGAAGGCTGGTATTACATTCAATCTATTTTTCATTCATTAAATTTTGCGGTAGATCGATTTCATACTCTGATCCCCGGAGGTTCCACGTTCATCCCTAGAACCTCCGTGTCCCGAAGGCTCCGCATTAAGGCCCAGAGGCTCCTCGTTCTGACTAGTTTTGTGAAGTTGATTAAATTTCAGAAAAGGCCTATTCACCCCCTCTAGGCCACTTGTTAGATCCTTTCAATTGGTATCAAAGCAGGTTTTCTCATAATAGCACTTAGCCATGTGAGGAAATGGCAAGTCCTAGAGAAAGGGTACCGGAGGAAGGTGGAGAGGAACGCTTTGAAGACGTTCCAAGTGGAGAAGAACTAGAAGCTCCTGAGGATGATCCTACAGCAGCACTTGAGTGACTTCCAAAGCTCAAGCTCGGTGGGAAGGGATCCTCCAAGGGAGACAAGCAAAAGGAAAAGAACAAGAACATGGAGAAGAAACACAAAGCAAGAAGAAAAGTGGAATCAAGTCCACAACCAAGCAGCGAGTCAGAGAATGGAAATGATGATGATGAGTACTATGCTCAAAGGCTACCAAAGAGAACACTCAAGTCTCAAGTGTATCCTTTAATTATGATTCTGTAAATTTGCCTACTAACAGTCACATCAACATGCCCGCGGGCAAGTTACCCCAACTTGATGGGATTAACTTTGCCAAGTGGAAGCATATGATGAAGGTTTATCTTATTGGACTCCATCCGGAGATGTGGAATATTGTGTGTGTAGGTTTTGAAGATACCGTTGCCCGAAAATCCCACACCAAGAGAGATTTGCATGATACATAGCAATGCTCAAGCTACTAGGGCTCTTCTAAGTGCATTAAGCCCGGAAGAGTACAACAAAGTGATTGGTTTGGAGATTGCTAAGGAGATTTGGGACACTCTTCACCTTGCACATGATGGGTTAGTAAAGTAAAGAAGTCCAAGATTGATCTATTGATGGCTCAACTCAATAGATTTGTCATCAGGGATGGAGAAGGCCCTCAAGAGATGTTTGATAGATTGATGGTGATAGTTGGCAAGATTAGGGGCTTGGGTGGGGACGCCTTGGATGATCATCATGTTGTAAAAGTCATGTTAGAAGCATTTGCACAAGAAACCCAACTCTTGTGACATTGATTAGAGAGAAGAAGAGGTTTGAAGAATTCACCCCTAGTGATGTCCTTGGAAGAATACTCACTCATGAGCTCATGGAGATGGAGATACAACAAAGGAAGAAGTTTGGAGAGCTAGAAGCAAAGATGGAGAACTTGAAGGTCAAGGAGGTGGCTCTCAAGGCAAACAAATCAAACAAGGCCTTCACATCAAGCAAGCCATCAAGATCAAGATCAAGCAAGGTTGAGATGGTTGATTCATCAAGTGACTCAAGTGATGATAAAGATGATGAAGTGTCTTCCGGTGAGATTGGTGATGTTGCTTTGTTCATGAGGAAGTACAAGAAGGGGCTAAAAAGAGAAGGGTACAAGTTTGTGAAGAGAAGGTTCCCCAATAAGCAAAAGAGAAAGTGCTATAATTGTGGAAGCACGGAGCATTTCATTGCCGATTGTCCTTATGAGAACAAAGAGGACAAGAAAGACAAGAAGAAAAAGCACCACAAGAAAGATGACAAGACCCAACACAAGAAGAACTATTTGGGTCAAGCTCATATTAGTCATGAATGGGATTCAAGTGATGATAGCTCAAGTGAAGAAGAAACAAAGAAAGTTACAACCATTGCTATCAAGAAGCATTCTTCTTCACCAAAGCTCTTCACCAACTTGACCAATGATGAGGAGAGATCTACACTCTTTTGTCTCATGGGCAAAGGAGAAAAGGTAAAACCAAAATCCAAGCCTAAACCCTCTCCTCCATCTAGTGATGAATCCGACATAGACTATAACGATGAATCTAGTGATGATGAAGTAAACAACTTGGTAAGTAAAATGGATAAAAAATCTAAGAACTTCATAGCTAAGGTGGTAGATGAATTAGAGAGAACTCAAGCTACTCTTGCCAAACAAGAGAAACTTTATGTTACTTGCAAGAAAGCTCTTGCATCAGAAAGAAGTGAGGTTGAAACTTTACGTTTGGAAGTTGACCAAGCGGAAAGTGTCATAGCTACCCTAAAGGGTGGTCTAAATACTCTTCAAGAAAAGAACAATGCCCTCAAGACAAGAAATGAGGAGCTTGAAGAGCAATTTAGCATCCTTTGGGATAAAACCTCACATCTTACAAAGGCAAGTGAGATCTCTAATGCATCTACTAGCAAGGGTTGTGATAGATGCTACAATATTGATTTAGAAGCTTGTGCTACTAACCTTGCTAATATGAAAGCTATGAAGAAGGAAATTGCAAGACTTAACAATATAATAACTAGTGAGTGCATGGATGATGCAAGCAAGAAGCCCAAGTTCATTCAAGGAAGACATCTTTTATCAAGGATAGTCTCGGCCATAAGAAGGGTGGCAAGACCGGTGAAAGGAAGATGGTGAATAGAGTATCTTGCATCAGGTTTGAGAAGGAGACAATTGGAGAGGTGCAGCCAGTGCAGATCGCGAAGGCTCGTGCAAGAACGCGGAGGTTCCGCGTCAAAACGTGGAGGTTTCGGGGTCTGGCAGAACAGTGGCGCCAACAAGACCAAGGCACAACCTCGACCATGGCAGCAAGCTTCTAAAGAAACTAACACTCGTCTATAGGTCAAGGAGAATCCAATTATACCCAAGAGGAACAAGTATGCTTACAAACCTAAGACCCATGCACCCCATGAGAGCATGTCCTCTAGCTATGTGTTGAGATGCAACAACCTTGGTAAAGTTGTTGCCACATATGTTGGAAATGAGCCCAACATATATGTGAAAAGATCTCTATGGGTTCCTAAGATTCTAGTGGCTAACACTCAAGGCCGAATGCTAATTGGGGACCTAAAAGAAGGAACTAAACTTATTTTGCAAGCATACTCCTCTGGTGGATCAAGTTGGGTGCTTGATAGTGGACGTATAAATCATATGACTGGAGAGAAGAGCATATTCTTATCTTATGCCCAAATGGAAAGTCCAAGTGAAAACATAGTATTTGGAGATAATTCAAAAGGGGAAGTGCTTGGTGTCGGTAAAATCTCTATAACTCAAGTTCATTCAATTTCCAATGTTTTACATGTTGATTTGTTAAGTTATAATTTATTGTCCGTATCACAATTATGTGAGATAGGCTATGATTGTCACTTTACAGATAAGGGTGTGACCACCATTAGAAGGGAGGATTTGATGACTTCACCGCTGGCATGGAGCACAGAACTGATAAACAGACCAATCAACACTGCCTGTTAGAAGCAATTAGGTCATGGAAATTTCATCAAACAGAAGCAAAAATATCAAATGCCTAAATTAGGATATGAGGGATGAAATCCATGTGGCAAAAACCAAAACAGAATCAGCAAACTGAAAATCCATGGAACAACAACTGAATGTTCAACACATACACAGTGCTAATAATCATGTCTCAAATCTCGCTCTCATAAATACTTACCACCTAACTATGAGAAAAGGAAGGGTTCAAGGCCTAAGGTAACATATGGAAGAAAGAGGTTTGACTAAATGGCAGATGTATGGCACTTTTAACTACAAAACCTAACACCTAAGAAAACATGTCATGAGATCTGTAGCATTTTCGAGGATGCACTTGTATTTGAGCTACTTTCAAGCAATCTAGAAGAACACATTCGTCTCATTTACTAACTTCTTCCTAAGAAGTAAGAACACAATCCAGGCGATGACAATGAAATTGTCATCAACAGAGCAATTGGATATATTGTAGAGTTTTATGTTGTGAGTTCCATCATCGAAATTATCTGATATATGTATAGGTATTGATAAAATGTGCAAGTTTAAGCACTGGAAAATCGGACTATCAGAGCTTCAGACGACGGCAAAAATGTTTTTTTTGTATTGTTTTAAGGTTGGTATATCTGGTCGCTTTCCATTTTTTTGTCCTTTATTATTAGGACCTCAAATACAGGATATTTTGATCTTTTGTACGCTCTTGCTTTGTAGAACTTTGACAACGAAACTAATTTGTGTCCAACTAAAGCTGCTATCTCAGCTTTATCATAGTGTAATCAGAAACACATCAGCTATACTATGTAATTCTTGGTTTAAGATATCCTTGTCTTCTAGTTATCTTCACCAGTGGAAGCAATGTACTATAAGGCCAAACTTGTAAGATGATAATTACAAGTAAAGGGAGATAAAGCATGTTCTGAGGTTGCGCCAAACAAAGCTAGTCCTAAAATCTATCCTATCTTATTTTTCAACACTAAGCTTAGCTAAAAGCTATGTTATTTTTCAACACTATAAGCTGTTTTTATTTAAGTCCTAAAATCATGCAGTTTTACACACTACTGGGAACGCCCTCTTTGCCGACAGCTTGAAGCTGTCGGCGAAGGCCTTAATTCTGTCGGCAAATGCTTTGCCGACAGGGTTTCTCTTATCCTATCGGCAAAGCCCTGTCGGCGAAGTTGTTGTCGGCAAAGGTCTCTTTCCCGACAGGCATGTTTGGTCTGTCGGCGTTGCTTCGCCGACAGCCACGTGTTCAGTCGGCGAAGGAAACTGCGCCGTCAAGACGGCTGCCGTCTCCTTCGCCGACAAGCTGTCAGCAAAGGCTTCGCCGACAGCCTCTGTTACTATCGGCAAAGGCTTTGCCGACAGTACTCCTGGGCTGTCGGGAAAGGCTTTGCCGACAGTACCTGCCGGGGCTGTCAGCAAAGCCTATGGCAGATGCTGTCGGCAAAGAAAGGCTGTCGGCAAAGCTGGCATTCTCGCTGGGAAAATGCTCAGCTTTGCCGACAGCATTGGCCTATGTTGTCGGCAAAGCTGGGCAATATATTTTATAATTTTCACCATAATTTTTTTGGTTCGGCCAAAACACCATTTTTCATGGGCCAGCCCAGTTAGCATTTTCTAGGCCAGCCCAGATTTCACTACATTTTCATCCGGCAACACATGCATTACAAAATTATAATAATCAATACACAAGTCTTCAACCCAATATCATTACGTCCATTATCATATTCAGATCAACCAAATTTAACTTGTTTCACAGCATCAATACACTCCAAGAGCTTATCAAAATCATACAAAAAAACTCAAAGAGCATACTAAAATTATAAAACAGCTAAGTTCATCAATTCCGATAGCTTTTCCACTGTTCTTGCTTCCTGCACATGAGTGAGCGAGAAATTAGAAGTTAGGATGATGAGTTGCAAATTAAAACCACCAGTTAAGACACATGCAGACAACGATCTAACGATATATAATGGTTGCGAATTTAAACGAAAGTAGATGCCGACTTGAATATGAAGCTAATCCCCGACAACCACAGTATCAGTCAGGTTAAAATAAAGTAATATTTTCACAAGTATATGGATACAATGGAAACTCGCAAAATCAAAGCCTAGCAGAATATTTTGGTAGACTACAAAGAATTCACACATTTTTCCATTATGTTTCCTCACTTCTGTTCTCCAAGTGGAACTTACACTTCCATCCAGATCTGCAGAAAGAATATCTTGTCAATACAAACGTACTTAAAATAGTATAATAAGCAAACAAATGAAGCCATGAGCTGTCACTGAACAATCGAAGCTGTCCCTATTAGGGATATTGAACAAAAAGTTGCTCTGAACAACTGCTATCATCACAATTAGATCAGGCTGTTGCCTGCTATTTGAACCCATTATCGTTGTTTAATTTCATTCTCAAATGAGGAAAACAAGTAAACAATTGTTTCACTAATGTGGTAATTCCGCATTTGATTTATAAGACCTGCCATTACTGAAAGCTACCAGGGAATTAGCTGCGATTAATGGTCTAGGACAACTAGAACACACAAGAGGGGCAATATGTGTTTACCCTGCATTCTGCACTGTTCTTCATTCATCACAGCACATGCTCAAGATCTCTTCCTAGTAGTCTCACCAAGAGTCAAACGCAGAGACAAATCCAACAGCCGCCTGTTGCCACCGCTTCAGCTGCAAACGAGGGTATCAAATTGGATACGAGTACAAAGTGCTTGAGCTTTTGGATGCTCTGTTCCGCATAGCAGGAAAACGAAGAGAAGGGGTGGGCCATGAGCGTACCTAGTGGGTTCTCGCCACCAGCAAAGATCCCGGAGATAGACACCTCGGCACCTGGGGTAGAGCGACGGCTACGGCTGCCCAGTCGTGGAAGCCCGCTCATGCGCTAGGAGCAGCAGCTAGGAGCAGCAGCGCCTCAGCTACTGTCGACGACGGCCTCCATGCGGGCTGAGGCAACGTCGCCAATCCTACGACTCCTTAAGCGTGGGGTGGAGGAGGAGCGCCTGAGCAAGTGCGGCGGCTGCGGGCAATGGAGAAGTGAGAGGGAACGGTTAGGGTTCTTGGCTTTTATTCTTAACCTGATGCATCTTGACCATCCATTTCCATCCAACGGCAAAGGAACGCGAGAGATAGCAGGCCAAGGGACAAAGGCCGACGTGTAGCGTGTCTTTCTAGGACAAAACGGCCCAAGGGCAATAGTACGTACACCTATAACTTTTTTGTTTTTATCTTTAAAATAATGCAAAAGTCTAAATTTTAATAAATACTGTCTACATAAACCTTATGTGCCCCAACATAATTTTCATATTGACTAGAATACAGAAGTAGTATTACGTAGGATTTTCAAACATTTTTAAAATGGTTTGCTAATTCAAAGGTACGTTCGGCGAAAACCTAATGTAGTATTATCCTAAACCGAGTCTAAATTGACTATTTAAGGCCCCAAACAAATTCAAATGAAAAAGTTATCAACCATAAAAGTGTATAACTTTTCGAGATTTGTAACTTTCATTTTGGTAGTCTCTTCGTCCGAAGTCATTTATAAAATTTGAATTTCAAATTTGAGAAATTCAAACATAGTTTTCCTTCACAAGATGATTTCAAATCAAAAAGTTGTCAACTACAAAGTTTCATAACTTTATGAGATCTACAATTTTTATATTGATCATTTATTTATTCGACATAGTGGTAGTAACATTGTTCACAAATGTTACGTATCTCTCTCGTAGATTATTGAAACTGTAAGAGAGATGTAAATTTTGTGAACAAAGTTATTACCACTCTATCGGATGAAGAAATTATCAAAATAAAAGTTGTAGATCTTAATGAGTTGTACAACGTTTATGTTCATCACTTATTCAGCTGAAATCATTTAGTATTCGAAAATGACGTTTGAAGTTACCATTAGTTGAAATTCAAAATCCAAATTGATAAAACATAGTCACATGAATTATTGGATAAAATAATAGCAGTAAGAACATAATAAATTGATAGAGCATGATTTTAGAAAATTTTAGAAGAAAAAATTATCAAATTTGAAGTTAGTATGAGGGAAAAAGACTAGTTACACGTTTTAGCCAAAGATTAAAAAGAGAAATCAGAGTTCTTTCACGATTTCGAAATTGAATTTCAAACAACATTTTGAAGTAGTAAATGATTTCAAACGAAAAAGTTGTAAACAATAAAGTTTCATACTTTTTTAAGATCTACAACTTTTATTTTGATCATTTATCCATCCGAGGTTGTTTGAAAAAATTCAAATTTTGGTGCTTAACTTTAGCTAAATATTAATTGAGCTTATATAGTGAGCCGTTGAGGATACTGATTATTTATGGCTACTGATTATACTTAGATTTCTATTAATGTTGGGTACAGTCTCATATAATGTTGATTTTTTGTAAAAATATGGTCCATGGGACAGATTCCGTGTGTTTCAAATATATATTAACGTTAAGGGCACGACAGCTCTAAACACAAGGTTGGCGCAGTGGTGCGTCCACTTTTTTTGATCCTAGCTGTCTTGGGTTCCAACACTTCGTTCATCTAGTGTTTTTGGTTAAAATTTCCGTGGTCTGCTGGCTCTCGGTGGTTTCTTTGCGCTGGAAAATTTCAATCCTAGGCGCGGGAATTGTGAGTGAGCGGGGTTTCAAACTTCCCGTGCGTGGCTTCGAAACGGAAAGGCACGGGGCATTCTTCGCGCGGCGGCGTCTAGGTGGCGGCTGCTGCCCGGGGTCTCCCCGCTCTAGGGTTTCCAGGTGGGAGCGGGAGATGGAGAGCTGGGCCTGCGGTGTGGGATGGGCTAGAGGAAGGGAGGAGGTCGGCCTGTTTGCTGGAAAAAAGATCCCCTTTTTCTTTTTCTAGTGTATTTAAGAGGAGATCAGAACCAAGAAAACCACAGGAAGATCGAGCACATTTATGCATTGAAAACTTATATGAGTGCATAAAATTATTTAGAAATTCATTTTGAAGAGGAAGAGGGGAGTTAGGACTTATATGCTACTTAGTCTAGAAGTATACTTAAATAATATTGAAAAATAAATAACCAAGGTTACTTAGCTCTAGATATTAACAAATATGAATGCTAATATGCATTACGAACTTGGAGAGGCGATAGCTTGACCGACCTCCAGCGGGTAAATTAAAAAATAAAAGAAAACTGCAGCACTATATTACGTTAACATCTTTAGAGTGTAGTGGTAGAGCTTTATCTGCCGGTGCACAGGCTCCCAGGTTCGAATCATTCAACACACAATTTTGTCTCAATTTTTTAAATACTCGGCCAGACTTCGGAGTTGTGCCGGGCCGAGGGAGGACGCTATGCCCTATTGTCATATTAAATATACGTTAAAAAGCCACTCATATCTTAGTGTGTGCTGCAGATTTTTTTTCCAAACCACACCATATATATAGAGAATACTTTTAGTTTTGCCATATGCATCATATACATGTAACAAAGTAATGTTCAAATAATTTAACAAATTATCTTTTGGGTTTTTTTTGAACTTAATTGTCTTTTAGGTTTGATACTTTCTGTAATCACATTTCCTATTTTTCTTTGCACTAAATATTGATAGCGGACCTACTGTTTTGGGCTAACTAGAATATGATTGGGTTTTGAGCATGTGGAGATGTCTGGGTTTTGAGCCTCCGACATCGCAGCTTGCTCCAAACTTTCTCAAATTTTTATCGTAGCCTCCACATGCGATAACAAGACACCCCGACAAGTTTCGTGATTTTTCGACTTCGTTTGGATTTTATATAATTAAAAAACACTTCTACCACTCCTGGATGGTCGTGTTACGTGGACATGGACTTCGAACTTTTGGGTGAGTTTATGGACACCGCCTCAAAACACACTCTCCAACATGAATATCATTTTTCGAATGGCTACGTTTCATTATTTCATGCACCTGCAGTTCAATTTTGGATTATGCGAGAAAATTCAAGTAAACAAAATAAATTAACAAAATATAGCAAAATGTTATAAAAAGGGCCCAAATTAGAACATATGCTTGTAAACAATATAATTAGGCCATATAAAAAGTTTGAAGTCAAAATTCAAAAAAATGCAAACTCTTTGCCGACAACATGGCTAGGCTGTCGGCAAAGAGATATCTTTGCTGACAGCATAAGACGTGCTGTCGGCGAAGTTAACAGCGTCTGTCCACCGTTTTCCCAGCCAGTTCTTTGCCGACAGGATTTCTTTGCCGACAACAACACTGTCGGCAAAGATATCCTTTGCCGACAGTGTTTGTTCACCGACAGCAGGGAGCCTATGGGCTGTCGGCAAAGAATTCTTTGCCGACAGCGGGGATAGACTGTCGGCAAAGACTTCCTTCGCCGACAGCCCTGGGCCTGGCTGTCGGCAAAATGTGGGGCTGTCGGCGAAGTTCCTTTCTCCCGTAGTGACAGTTGACAAAAGAAGATAACCTCTCATCGATCAATACACTGAACCACCATTTCATCAGGCAAGCAGTTCCTCGGATGTTGAAACTCTACAAGAGTTTGAAAGCACATGGAGGATACATCAATCATCAAGTCATGGTTTTAGAAATATGGCATTAAATACAATGTCAAGTGATCAACACAAATGATTTTAGAAGTGCATCACTCAGTATCCGTACCTTCTAGTTCACATGGTGCTGCCGAGGCGTCTTTGGTGTTTTTTTTCCATTCTGCAAAATTCTACAACCAAAGCTTTTTAGTCAAGAAAAAGGCAAGTCTAGCAAGATCTCAGTGAAGCCAGATAAACTTTCAAGTTAAGCATGAGAGGTGTTTCAACATAGAAATGAACTGAAACTTTAGTATGTTTTAGTATAGATTCTAATGAATCAAAGAATAAGTTTTCTATCAGATAAAGAAGCCCTTCATATGCAAAGTATAACTGTCCGCTAAAGAGAGCTAAACCTTGTAGTCATTTGATCAAGCATATATTGGGTGTCGTCCATGGAGCTGTCTCTAGCAGCTGCTGGGGTGTTAGATGCGCGCTCTACAACGCGGGCAGAGAGGCATGGGGAAGCTGCACAGCATCGGTGCTACTTGACTTCTTCCTCGTGCCAGCCATACTCAGCTTCTTCTCCACATCAGCGAGACAGCGACAGTGTGGCGTGTGAGGTGTACATTTGGAGGAGGCGGCCGCCTGCAGCATCCCCGCGGGGACGGGCGCCAATGGCTTAGCCGCCCAGGCTGCAAGGTCGAGGCCATCATGCGACGTCAGTAGCATGCATGGCGACGTTCCTGCTAGTGACTCCTCGTCGTGGCTGCTGTCTGGGCGCCTTCTCACGTGGCCGTCCTTGCGCCGCCCGCAGGATCCCCGCGCGGGACAGGCGCCTATGGAGGCCGCCCCGCGACGACAGGTCGCCCGCATCGCCATTTCCTCCATGTCGCCCTAGGACGCGCCGCTGATTAGATCTGCCTCTCGTCCGGACGGATTTGGTTCGCGGGGTCGCGGGGGATGGACTAGAGCAGGGAGGTGGCTGCGGCGCCGAGAAGTCTTGGGAGGAGGAGCCGCGCTCGGAGAAGACGTGGGGAGTAGGGTTCGCGAAGCGTGCTAGCTGGATGGCCGGGTTAAATGGTTCGATCAAACTCAGCATGGGAATCCAACGGCCGATAAAAAATAGGCAAGCGTGCTAGCTGGATGGCCGGGTTGAATGGTTCGATCAAACTCAGCATGGGAATCCAACAGCCGATAAAAAATAGGCAACATGGCCCAATGACATGCTCGAGCTTTTGGCTGAGGGTTAGTATTACGGAGATGAGTGTCTGATTTGGCGTGCGCAATGGTCTGTTCGATGTTAGAGCCTAATTCTTGTGCTGTGCAACACTAAAATGAGTTGGGCTGATGGGTGTGGTGGCCCATTATGTCCAAACCGATCGCTCAGCAACCTTTCTGATTGTTTTCTCTCGGGGAGTCTTAGCCCAACATGCCACCATGTCCATCACAGTTTATGAATTCCTGCTCTATTGTTTTAACAAAATCTATATTAGTACTATTTTTTAATAACACAAAATAATGGTCTGAAATCAGAAGAAGTCAAATACGTTGAGCCTATATTTTCATATAACCTGAGAACATAAAAAGTAAAATGAACCTATATTAACTATTCCCATTTGTTTGCCGTCACTCATTTTCCTCGTCTTCTTGTCCCCATCTTTTTATTATTGTGAGAAAAGCATCGACAGGCTCTATCACTTGATTATAAAACGATCACCTACATGTCCTCTATTCGTACGTGTGGGGTACCGTACCAATGCAATAGGCGGCAGCCGGCAGGCAGTGCACGGCCTGCATAAATCAAGACGCGCTAATGTTGTTTCTCCTCCCAATCCCGGTGAAGTCTGCGCGTGAAGTAAAAACACGGCAACGACGTGTTGCCAACGAACGTAGAGCGAAAGTCAACATGGAGAGAAGAACGCACAGCCGCTGGCTATCCCATCTGCTAGCTACTTGCCAAGGTTGACCTTGCCGATTGGATGGACAGTGGACAATTGGGCTTAAACTATACTGTAGTAAAAATTCAACCATGGCTTAGATATTTGGTAAGGAGTATATATTGTCATATACCCTTTTTTAAATGAAAATATAACTCACATATACGTGCACACACTCACGCACACACATCATAAGCCCTATAAATTTCTCTAAAAAGATTGTACCGGTACATCTTGAGATTGACGAAGTTACCATATGTATTGTCTGAACAATAAATATTAAGCCTTTTTCAATTTTAAATGATTTTTATGATTATATATAATAGGAGGAGCCGCCTCTATGAATAGATTTTTAGAGACGGTCGCTGTTCCCATCCACCTCTAGAAATATATTTTTCAGAGTCAGTTGAGAATCCAAGCGGCCTATGGAAAACAATTTCCTCCTAGCTATTTCTAGAAATATTTTCTTGTGAAAAAAATGAAAATTGATATTCCAAATTCTGAATACATATATAATGTGTACATATGTAAAAGTATATAGGAAAATATAGAGAAATACCAAACGACCTTTAGGGGTCCTCCTCTGGTCCTGCTAGCCTCAATTGATGGGCCTTGCTTGCACCATGGAGCTTTACACTCACGCATCCAAGTCTTTGTATTTATCTCTATGATACAATATGCAATCATCGGAACACTCATGGATTTTCTTAACCAGGAGGCCGATTGGGCAGATCGTTTTCTTGCCTAGGTATGTCTTTTCTGGCAACTCATTACGGTCTAGTAGCAGTTTCATCAGGACACATAACAAGTCATCAAAGTCTTTATCGCCCAATCCATGCGTAAATTTCAACTCTAATAGCATGATGTCTGCATGCAATTGCTCACTAGACAACATGGATACAATGGTGCTTTTCCATCCTTTGTCAGTATCTCTAGCTTTTTCAACTGTCTAGCACTAAGGAATCCGCTGTCTACATCACGTAGCAAATGAGGAAGGCCATCGTCATCCTCGTATTGTCAGTTAACGTATTCCTAAACACATCATCATTGGTAGCTACAGGTTGCGTGTTGACACTCATTTCCATGTTAGTAACAGCCTGGAGGGGGGGTGCTACGTCATGCATGGTGACATTATCGAAGGTTTGTTGTGGAACATTCTCACCAACCTCTCCATGCTTACTCCATATCGTGTAATCTTTCACGGACCCCCTGGTAATCAAGTGCAATCGTATTTGCTCCAAGTTAACAAATTTTCTGAAATTTTTGCAATCTCTACATGGGTAGAATACAGGCTGCCCATCCCTAGCATAAGCTTTGGAAGCCGTGATGAAGGTGCTGATGCCCATCAAGTACTGCAAGTTCGCAAATGGCAAACTGTACATCCGCCCTCAATGGATCTTTGCACAGAAAAAATATAGGAAAATTGAACAACAATTGTATCTCACAACAATGGGTTGCTAGGTGTCACATGGATGTACTCATCAAAATTGAAATTGGTAGCCTATCTTGAAGAACAATTATTCTACTTAATGCCACATAAAAATGGAGAAACAGACTAATTATAGGAAAATAAAAATTGGAGTCTTATTCATGAACAATAATTGTAGCTCAAAACAATGGGTTGCTAGATGTCATGTGGATGTGCTCATCAAAATTGAAATTGGTAGCCCCTCTCGAAGAACAAATTTTCTACTTCATGCCACATAAAAATAGGGGGACGGACTAATTATTGGAAAGCAAAAATTAGAGCCTTATTCATGGACAACAATTGTAGCTCAAAACAATGGGTCGCTAGGTGTCACATGGTGTGCTCATCAAATTAAAATTGGTAGGCCCCTCTTGAAGAACAATTATTCTACTTTATGTCACATAAAAATAGAGAGACTAATTATAGGAGAATAATAATTGGAGCCTTCATGAGTAATAATTGTAGCTAAAAATAATGGGTTACTAAGTGTCACATGGATGTGCTCATCAAAACTAAAATTGGTAGCCCTATTGAAAAATCTCTACTCTACTCCATACACGAACTAAAGCATCACGTACTAACAATCATCAAAACCACCATGTAATTTGCTAGGAATTAAAATAGGTTCATAGACACCAACCTTTTGAAAGATGAATTCACAACAATTTGAATGCCTTCCCAAAGATCCAATTGAAAAGTGCTCTCTAAAATAGAGAAACAACTAGCATGAGAATCAAGCAATCTAGCCATAAAAACAATTAAAAGGCTATAAATTCAAAGGCATGGATCATGGATGCTTGTTACTAACCTTAAAGCAAGAAGATCATGTCCATGCTTCAAAAACCAAGACATTCCATGAGTATTTTGGTGAAAAATGACCGCAACAATGGATTGAGAGGTGGGAAAAGGCGCTTCCTTGGCTGAGTGTGCTCAGGATGCAAGCAAGGAGGACGTCGTCTTTTGTGTTGTGCAGCTGTCATTGCCGGCTCAAACCATATCACTGCCGGTTCGAGCCACCAGCCGACGGTGATGATGACCTTCATTGTCGGTTTTTGGGGATCCCCAATCATTTTTTGATTTTGAAGCTAAGAATCAGCATTAAAGGTTTATCACTGCCATTTCATATTACGAACCGGCAGTGATGGTTGGTTCTGTAGTAGTGCTACACTCTTCTGTAGTAGTGCTACACTCTTTTTCAGGCACAATATAATTGAGTAATCTGAGCAGCGAATGATTCAAAGTATTTGTTTGAAAGAAAAACCCGAACCATTCAAAGTTTTCAAACCTCCTGGAAGAAGGCACCCGTTGAGGTCAATGCCGTGATGGCGGCACTGGATGAAATCACCGGCCCGTTCTCCTCACTCAAGTTGCAACTCCGATGGCATCGTTTCAGTAAACTGTTTCCCAAGTTTCCAGAAAACTGCTTTGTTTTTCTAGCGGCCGAGAAAGCAGCTTTGAATATACTATAACATATGTGTAGTGTGATCTGGATAGTGTGATCCACAAGCAAGAGATCGAGTCTGCAGCGTGCTGCATAAATTCAAGCATATGCATGGCATGTGGCAGACCGGCATGAACGAGTGGTTGCTTGCTTGCCATGGCCATACTGAGGAAAGATTCAGAGCTCTGATGTCAAGCAAGAGCCTGCTGGTCCGCGTGGCGCGGAGTAGTTGCTACCTATCAACTGAATATTATATTGATACGATACGATGCAGCAGACCAGCAGTAAAATAATATAAATAGCTATGCACTGTTAGCTTTGTTCCTTGTCAGGGCCTGTTTAGTTGGTGAAAAATTATAGGTAAATTTCTGTATCACTTTTCATTATTATTTGGCAAAAATTATCCAATTATGGACTAACTAGGTTCAAAAGATTCTTCTCGACATTTACAGACAAACTGTGCAATTAGTTATTTTTTTTACCTACATTTAATGCTCTATGTATGCGTCCAAAGATTCGATGTGACGGATACTGTGCAAACTTTTTTGGCTTTTGTACGTAGCCAACTAAACAGACCCTCGGTATAGAAAGTGGATTAAGGAACTGAAATGAAATAGTATACTGGCAGTTATATGGCTGTTAAATACCGTTTGTTCCTAAATAAATAAATTTCTAGAGTTGTTTAAGTTAATTTCTTCAAGTTTGACTAAATTTATACGAAAAATACAACAAGATTTGTGATACCAAATGAGCATATTATAAAAATATATATTTTATAGTGTATCTAACGATATAAATTTGGTGTCATAAATCTCGGTGCTTTTTTATATATATATTTGGTTGCATATAGAAACATTTGACTTAGAACAACTCTAGGAATTAATTTATTTAGGGAGATAATACAACTGCAAATCTGCAATCCAATCTCTGTACTCTGCATTTGCAAGCAGTCTACCATTGTTCAGTCCATCTCTGGAGTCTAATACACATGATACAAGTATAATGCAGGCATCGTTTCATATACAAGGAACTATATATAGTCATAAAACTTTTTCTTCTTTTCCGTTGTCGGAAACTCTCTATACTTTTGGTTTTCAAAATAAAAAAAACTCAGTGTTATATATACACACACTATACAGTATAGTGATTAGAGCACACCTTGTCGATCGATATCGGTTTGACACCAATTAATACTATTTATTTAATAATCACACTCGAAAGAGTATAATGTTCGGGTCCAATCCCTTGGGCACGCTGGCAACGAGTTCATGGTACGTGTCCGGCAGTGAGAGCGCGATCTTAGTGGCAGTCTCCAGGTAGCTCTGAAACTTGTCGGCGGTGAGGCCAGCAGCAGCCTGCTGCTGATCCGCGGCAGCGGTTTTCTTATTCGGGTAGTGCTCGTCGTCGTCGTCGTCTGAATCGGCGTCGATGACGGTGGTGGCGGAGGTGCGGCGGCGGCCACGGTGATCGCGCAGCAACTCCTCCCTCATGACGTGGTGCTTGAACGTCCGTCTGCGGAACTCCCAGTTCCCCGTGGCCCAGTCGAAGCTGTAGAGCGGGAGGAATCGGTGGCCGTGCGCGGCGACGAAGTCGATGGCGGCGAGCACGAAGCGGAACTCGTCGCGGGAGAGGTAGTAGGCAAAGCTGACCCGCGTCCACCCGGGCTTCACGCCGTGGTACCCCCTGACGATGGCGTCGCGGATGCGGAGCGAGAGGTCCTCGCCGACGCCGAGGAGCGCGTGGCCGTAGGGCCCTGCGCACGCGCAGCCGCCCCTGGCCTGGATCCCGAACAGGTCGTTGAGGAGCTTGGCGACGAACCGGCCGTGCAGGGGCAGCCGCCGCTGTCGCGGGCTCCCCGTCGTCGCCGTCGCCGAAGAGGTGTCGTCTCCGCCGCCCGGGTAGACGAGGAAGGAGAAGATGGGGAGGCGGCGCGCGGCGACGTTGCCGAGCACCCTGACGTTGGGGTTGCTGAGCAGCCGCGCCATGGCCGCCTCCGCGTAGACTTGCTCCCGCAGCGCGACGGCGTCGCGGCCGACGTGCTCCTTGACCCAGAACGCCAGCGACGCGCGCACCTTCTGCACGATCGGCGGCGTGCCGGCGTCCTCCCGCTCCTCGATGTCGTCGTAGTACACCGTGTCCTGCAATGCATGCATGCACCCGGGCATACGGTACGGCACTGTGCGTCAGCGACTGGATCGTCAATTCGTCATGCATGCACAGCACAGTGCATGTACACCTCTAGTAAGTACTTGTGATGACTCCGACGGTTCAAGCGTGCATATGACGACTATAATGATTGCAGTATACCCGAGTACGAAACATTCGGGTTTCATCAAGACCCCTGTAGTACTTAACTTGGAATTTACATGCATGCACGAACAAATAAGTACAGAAGCATGCAGTAGTGTAGGAGCTAGTACGTCGGCGAGCTTGTCGTTGGTGGCCTCACTCACCTCCTCGCTGAACCCGTTGACGTAGGCGACGGTGCCGCCGCCGCAGGTGGACGGCGGCATGCCGGCGAGGCGGTAGAGCGCCCGGTTCATGAGCAGGATCCCCGGCGTGCCCGGCCCGCCGACGAACTTGTGCGGGCTCAGGAACACCGCGTCGTAGCCGTCCATCTCCCCCGACCGCATGTCGATGTCCACGTAGGGCCCGCTGCATTAATGCCCAGAGAAAACACACAGCAGGGAAATACGATGTCAACGATCGATCGACTCACGCAAGTCGCATATATACAGTATATCTTTTTAATTTATTTATTTGATTTCGTATCTGTGTGTTTCGTAGTTGTGTTGGTGTATATAAATGTATAATATAAACAAACAACAATACGCAATCAGACTATTCAGATGAGGGAGACGCGATGCAACGCCCGAACGCCGTCCATTGAAGCTTGTGTGGTTTCTTGAGAGAGCGAGGCTATTCACATGGGTTTTCTGTTCTGACGCGTATGCATGTAGCAGGTAGAGGTCAATGGCTTTCGCTGTCCGATGAGCTACGAACTGGAATTGCGATGCTGACCTGTGGCTCAGTTTCTTTCCGCTCCTTCTAATTGACTTGGAAATAAAATTAACAAACAAAGCCAGCCGGGCAAGGAAAATATGTATGAGATTGCTTCAACGATGCGGAACCCAGACGCGAAAATATTTCAGCGACTTCATCTAACTACTACTAACGTTTGATGGATGCGTTCTTGATAAGGCCACGTTTAGATTGCAAATATTTTGAACCCGATGAATAGTATCACTTTCGTCTTATTTGGCAAATATTGTCAAATCGTGGACCAACTAGGCTCAAAAGATTCATCTCGTGATATCCAACTAAACTGTGTAATTAGTTATTTTTTTTATCTATATTTACTACTTCATGTATGGGTTCAAAGAATGATGTGATGAAGAGAGAGTGAAAAAATTCTAACTTTTAGGGTACATCTAAACAAGGCCTAATAATAAGTCTGGCAAGCCATGAAAGTGATATCATCATGCAGCATGCAGCAGGTGGCGAAATTTGTCAAATTTTGATGTCAAGGATGGAGGAAACGGGCGCGCCTGCAGCTGCAGGTGAGGAAATCAATGCAAATCGCGAAATCAAATTGACCCAGTTGTTATTACTATTCAAAGAATGACGCTAGATTTTTCTGTTCATCAGGTCCGGACCGCTGAATGGATCAAACAGCAGAAATGCACTGTGGACTGAATTTCGTTCTGATACAGGTGCTTACATTTGCATTAATTGTTCTATGGCGTCAAGTTTCAAACCTCACGTATATATTCTATAGACATCGACAAAACGAGGGTTGTTGCCTGCATTTGGAATTGAACTGTATAGCCGCAAGGACTTAAATTTTGGCCATCATGCATGCGTGCCAGACTATTAAGTTGTGTGTTCATACGTTGTCACGACTGTCACGAGCCTAGAAGAAATTCACGGCTACAAACAAAGAAAACCTGAACAACGAAACAACATAATTTCTGAATTTCTAGCTGAGGTGCAACCGTGAATTTTAGAAGTATATTGTATAACAAACAACTTAAAGTTTATACCTCAATGCGAACTAGTACTATTCTAATTTCTACACCATGGAAGGAAAACTAAAGGTCAAACAATACTATTCTACGCATGGATGGGACAGGCACCTAGATCGAGTACACGTACCTGGCGGCGAAGTCGAAGCAGGCGAAGGCGCCGTGCTGGTGGAGGAGGCGCGCGATGGCGCGGGTGTCGGTGAGCACGCCGGTGACGTTGCTGCACGCCGAGAAACAGCCCAGCATGGGGCGGTTGGCGTACTCGGGCGACGCCAGCGCGCGCCGCAGCGCGTCGAGGTCGACGAGCCCGTCGTCGCCGTCGGCGCCCGCGCCCGCGCCGATCTCCACGACGTCGGCCAGGGACTGCCGCCACGACAGCAGGTTGGAGTGGTGCTCGTAGGGCCCCACAAACACGACCCACCGCTCCTCCGCGCGCAGCAGCTGCGCCGCGGAGGCACGCAGCGCCGACGGGCACGCCACGCCGATCGCCTCCTGCAGCCGCTTCGCCGCCGCCGTGGCGCCCGACCCGCAGAAGAGCAGCGCGTCGTCGGGGCCCGCACCCATGCACCGCTTGATGTAGCTCGCCGCCTTCCTCGCCATCCGCGTCGTCTTGCTGCCCACGTAGCTGTCCTCCGTATGCGTGTTCCCTGCACACACAGCCATGCATCTGTCATGTAGTGTCGACAACATCTTCCTGTTTATGATGATCGAGACGCATGCGGTGGTGTCCATGCCCATGCTCATGCATCGATGGTGTTGCTTGGGGAGTGAAGAGGCATGCACGCTGACCGTAGAAGGGGAGGACGTTCTTGAGGATGTAGTCCTCGATGTAGTGGAGGCTGCGGCCGGTGGCGGTGTGGTCGGCGTAGAGGAGCGCGCGGCGGCCGAACGGCGTCTCGAACTCGGCGTCGTGGCCGACGAGCTGCGACCGCACCCACTCCACCTTCTCCTCGGCCTTGGTGCTCCGCTCCGACCGCGCCCGGAGGAGGCTCACCAGAGTATGCGGCGTGTATGTGGGCGGCGCTCCATTCGTGGCGCCGACCTTCTTCTCGTCGCCGCCGTGCACCATCACCGCTTGAAGCGACGGCATGGCTAGATGCTTGCTGCCAATGCCAAATATTATCAAAATACTCTTCTTGCAGCTAGCTAGACTAGACTTGTTGCAGTACGGCTACTCTCGAATATCTTGCCTGGTTAGCACTTGCTGCCAATGCCAAATATTATCAAAATGCTCTTCTGGCAGCTAGCTAGACTAGACTTGTTGCAGTACGGCTACTCTCGAATATCTTGCCTGGTTAGCAAGTACATGTATTTATACGTCCGGCCGATCTCCCATATCGCTTCATGCGTTCGACTTCACAATAAGAATTTCTATAGCAGCTCTGATTGGATGAGGACGAGAATAATCAATCTTGTGAGATGACTTTGGGATCGATCGCAGCTAGTCAATGCTGCGAAGGAATTGCTTGTGATGGTCGCCAAATTGCAGACGATCAACTGGCGAGCAATTGCTGTACGTGCTAAGCTGGTGGTGCGTCCTAGTTAGACCTTGTTGCATGCATCAGCTCGATCGGTGAATTTATATTTTTTCTACTAGAGGTTTCGTGCTTGGGGGTATCGCAGGTGCGCAGGTGTGCTCCATTTGGTCGGTTTTCAGAGTATAGTTGCATCACACCCACACAACACAAAGTTTCATCGTCATCCATAGTGGTTAGTTAACCGCCGGAGCCGCCGGCTGCTGCTCGATCGACAGATGTGCAGTCCAGTTTTTCTTTCATTTGACTCTGTTGCTGTCATGCAATTAATATCCGATTAAGATCATTGGCATGCATATATCATTTTCTAACTAATTTACTTCCTCCATTCAGAAATATTACATTAATCTCTAGGCACGAATAAGCGATGTTTTTAATTATGTAAAAGTCAACAATAATAAACTGAAAGTAGTCGAATTTAATTATTGAAAATAATATGAATAGATTTTCCTCGAATTGTAGTTTCGCAAGAGTAATTTTTTTTACAAATATTTTTAAAACAAACACTAGTAGAGATCACGGTAAGACCGCACTGAGATGTACAAAATGCCACTTGTTATTTGTGACAGGAGGCGGTGCAACTTATTTGGCCAGGTTTTACAAGATGTATCATTTGTAGAACAAAACTGAATATGGAATGGAAAGTATTTCCATATATAATAAATCTAGTTGTATGTTTTTATAGACTATCTAGCAAACACTACTACAAAATTGATTTTGCGTGACACCCTCCAAAACTTAACCGAGGCGGACGCCTCTTTTGTCCGCCTCAGTTAATGCCCCGATTAATGGAGGCGGGCATTTTTTTTATTTACTGAGGCGGGCACTTTCGCCCGCCTCGGAAAATAGATTTACGGAGGCGAACGCTTTAAGACAACCGCCTCCAAAAATAACTTATTTTCGGATGCGGTCTTCTTAAGGTGCCTGTCTCAGTAAATAGATTTTCCGAGGAGGGCACCCTATAAGGCCCGTCTCAAAAAAAGACTGAGGCCCAACCAGCCCGGGGCGAGGCCCAATAGCCGTCTTCGTATATATAGAGGACTTAGAGTTATCCCTCCACCTCCCTCTCTCAGAGTCACGGCTCCCCCTCTCCTCCCCAACACCGACGCCGCCCTCGACACCCGACAGCCCAACTCCCTCCCTCTTCCTTCTCACTCAGCCTCGGCTCCTCACTCCCTCCCTCTTCCTCCCACTCTCTTCCTCCTCGACGCCTCATCCTGTCCTCCCCCGAGCGCGAGCGGCGGCGCCCTCGGTGTCCGTGACGGTGCAGGCACAGGCGCCAGCGAGGCGGTCCAGCGCGCGACGCGGGCGAGGCAGTCCGGCGCACGGCGCACCTCCTCCTCCAGCAGCGCAGGCAAGGCTGCAGCCACCCTCTCCCTCTTTCGACGGCACACGATGCGTGGAGCGCAGGGCGGTGGCGGCGGCACGGACATAAGCGGTCGTCGATCCGGCGCATGACGAGGTATGCACCTCGTCCTCTCTCTCCTCGTCGCGGATCCACACCTCACCCTCTCCCTCCCATGCAGATCTGGTGGAGGACCTCCTTGGAGGTGGACACGCTCATGGCGGCGGCAGATCTAGCGTGGAGGTGGCCGGTCGTGCCCAGATCTAGTGAGGAGGCGGATCCGGTCCCTCTCCATCGATGAGAAGGAATAGCGGCGACGGCTCCCTCCTTTCCCATCGACGGCGGCGCATATCCGGTGGGCGACGGTGGGGCTATCGGGCTAGGAACGGGCTTGCCGGTGGGCTCGGGAACGGGCTTACCTGCGTGCTCATGGATTTTTTTTTGTTTTTTTTAAACGATTAGCCGAGGCGGGCATCCTAATGTGCCCGCCTCGGTTAATCGATTAACCGTGGCGGGCACTGGCAACCGCCGCGGTTAAGCCACAATTAACCGTGACCTTTACGGACGCCTTTGCCCATCTTGGTTAATCCAAACCGCCCGCCATGGTTCAAGATTCTGCAGTGGTGAAACATGCATGTGCATTGTATTGGAACGTACAGGGTTGATGCATACACCTAGATGATTTGCAGCTCAAAGATTTGTTTAGCGTTTACGTCATGTGTGTTTCAAATCGTCTTGGAATTGAACTCTTTAATGTACGTGCCTAGGCGAATGCTACTGTAACTCGTACGGGTACACGAGGCCTAGAGTTTATCAGTGATTATGTATTGCTTTCCAATTCAATTCCTTATGGGATATTCTGTACCTTAGTTGAACACTCTACCTCATAGAAGCATGTAAAGAGAGTGACAGACCATGGAAATGCTCCGTATTCTAATTTGCTTTGGAGTCGGACTCTATCTCATACTTGAACACGCGCCACTTTAACTCGCACGCGCATATAATAGATTGGGTCCAGCCCCGGCCCTGGGGGTGCGAGCTGTGCGGTGGCACAGGGCCCTCGACGTCAAGTGGCCCAACCCCATACGTAAGCTGTAGGTATATAGGAGCCCTTGATTGATGTGTCCTCTTGCTCCTTTGATTGATGTATGTCTGGTATATATATTTAATCAAGATTTAATTTGCTTTTCACCCTAATCTTTTTTTCATTAGAATACATGGATCTAGGAATCCTTACGGAGTTATGATATCATGTTAACTAGGATAGCGAATAATTCTTTGGAGTTGTATTAAAGGGCCCATCTACGAAAGGTTGCTAGACCAGTTGGTTTGGGCGAATTTTGGTCGGCGGTGATAAAAATTTCCTCGCCTGTCCCGCGTTTCACAAAGCACAGATAAATTGACCGGCCTACTCATAGGGTAACGGGCCTCTGTGTGAGGACGAGGCATGGGGTTCGAGGGTTTTCTCGATCTACGTGAGAGGTCTCCTTCTTAGGTGCAAAGCTCTGGGGCTGTCTAGCCATCCGAGAGCCGAGTTTTTTTTAAAGGGCCCACCTTTCCCGCTTCGCTCCGGGTCTCTGAACTGACAGGACCGGGCCTGATTGGGTCTGTCACATCCTCGTCGGATGATGGACCAAGAAACCTTCTTCCCTTTAATAATAGGTAGCAGAGATAAAACATCATGATTACTAAATGTTTGACACATATACATGAAATTAGGCTTACATGCAAAACTGATCAACCCAGATGTTCATCTGGTTATGTTTGTTTGGGTGAAACCTACATACTCGGGTTTGTGAACTCACAAGTTTAGCTTAGTTGGTTACTTTTTTTTTGGTGGAACCCATCTGAATGTGAGCCTGCAACCTATAGCACATATGTTAGGATTTTTTGCTAATTGTTTGTTTCGGCGGTAGGCACTGTAACTATTAAGTTAATGAGACACCTGTGGTGATTTTATTAATTTTAAGATTTTCCAATTTAGTCTCTTGAAACTTCAAAGCTTGGGGAAGCATGTGCAAGTGTTCATTCACAGAGATAGTTGGTGATGTCCAAAGTACATCTCAGTATTTTGTTTCAGAAAAGTTAGGATTTCTTACATTAAATTAAATATGTTTATATTTTTAGATGGGTGTAACATATGCTAGTCCTATGTGCTTTGTTTAAAAAATATTTTTACAACTGGTATTAGATTCTTTTCTCTAAAGAGATTTTTTGTTGTATATGCTACTGATTTTATAGTCTTTCATATAGTTTTGCATTTATATAGAAACTGCATAGTGCATACTAAAAGCCAAATTTTACTGTGAAAAAAGTATTTAGGTGCATGTGAAACTGTTTAGTACTTCTTTCATTCGTTGATAATTGACACTGCTTCTTTTTACCATTAATTCATAGTGTTAAAATTATTTATAATATTTATAGCTACTTTTGAAAAAAAAACTGTAACATACCATTTTGAAAGTTCATTCGAAATATTCAAATTGTCATAATTCTAATCTTAACTGCAGGGACATTCCAAAAGGACAGTTATTTGTGAGGGGAGCTGACTGCTGAGGGAGTAAGTCACACAATTCACCTGATGTAGCAAATATATGTTGAGATTTTGGGCATCAATACAGTCCATAAAACACAAATCTATTTGAGCGTTAATACGTGAAGCGAGCACTAGATGGATAAAAACGCACAAAAAGCTACTGTAGTAGTCTAACCATGGTTTCAGAAAGTCAAAAGTGAACAGAATTTCATATTCAAACGTGGCTAGAGCTGCATCATTCTGTTTCTGAGTTGCTCCGTACAATTTCTTGGTAAGGTTTAGATGAACCATCCATTACAGGTTAGAATCATCGCAAAGTTATTTACACGACGGGTCGCACTCCGCATGGAATGCGCACACGCACCGCGCCAGAGAGGATGAAGAGGGGGGCTCGCCGGCGCCCGTGCTCCGCCGGAGAGAAAGAAGACAGCGACGGCGTTAGGGTTAGGGTTCTAGCGGGGTTAGGGTTGTATTCTCCGGCAGTCTTAGAAGGGAGTTTGGGGGGCGGCCGCGACACGGGAGTGGAGGCAGGCGAGACGGCAGGGGACGGAGGTTGGGTGGGGCTGGCGGTTGGGGCATCGCGACAGAGCTCACCTACACCCTAGGATTAGGGTGGGCGACGACGGGACGGGGGTGGGTGGCGTGGCAAGGTGGCAGGAGCCGTCAGCCGCCGATGGTGGGGGCAGAAGCAGGGGCGAGGACGGCGGAGGTGTGTCACGATGGAATTTAGGGGGCAGGGTGGCGCAATTAGGAAGACACGCGCAGGGTGGAGCCACCGGTCGCACTTTATCGGCCTCCTAGAATAATGTGGCTTTTGAAGTCCTCATTTTTAGTCTAAAAAAACTTCTACTGAAATATTTTAATTTTTAGCCATTTTTTGAGGGGTTTTTAGTTGTTTATTTAAATAGAGAGCTCCGTTTTTTCAAAGCAAGCTCCGTTTTTTTTTTTTGAGAAACTCTTCCCATTTTATTCAAGAATTAAAGGAACAAGAATTAAAAACACCATCAGGTGGATCTAGAAACGAAAGATGCCTACCCACCGAATTATAAGTCAAGCTATGAGCTAATATATGTGCATCGTTGTTGGCTTGCCGGTTCTCATCCACAAACTCTGCCGCCTCAAAACTTCTTCCTCCTGCCTTTACCTCCTTGATTATCTGGCCATAGCTGCCCATACCGTTGCCTATGAGATTTTTTACCATGTTTACACAGTTGAATGCCAGCCTGAACCTCCGGATGAGTAGGTCTCTTGCTAGAGCCAATCCTTCTCTGCAAGCAAGAGATTCAGCAATTTCTGCTTCTGTAATCCCTTTCAATACAACTGCTGAAGCTCCTAAGAATAGCCCACCTGCATCCCCGAGCAACCACAGCCACTGCCACCATGCTCGAGTTCTTTGAGGTTGCGGCGTGAACATTAATTTTTGCATAGCCCACTGGAGGTGGGATCCACCTTGGGCCCTGAGGTTTACTCGGCTGCCAGTTACACGGTAGCATCATCTCCAAACTCTACCCTCTGTTTTTTTTTTTGAGAAACCGGGATTGGATTTATTTATAGCATAATTTTACATGCATTCCTTAACAAAAGGAACCTCGGGAAAAAAGAAAAATTACATTGAAGAGCTGTTCAGGTCCTTCTCGTCTTCATCCTCCCCGGTAGCAATCGCTACCACTCGACGGTTTGCTCCACCACTGCCTGATAGAGAAAAACGCCGAGTCCGAAGCTTGAAGCCGATCCCCATACGAACGAAGAAACATCAAAGTTTTCCAAAGGCCCGAGCAGCACACCGAACAAATCGATGTGCACTTGAAATGATGAACGCGCCGGCGAACGCCAATCGACCAAATCTTCGTCGTAGGGAAGGGGATCTGTCGCCACATGCCTCGATGGCCGACCCCCACCAGAAGGCAACAGAAAACCCAAGAAGGGAATATGAAAACACAAACCCGATTTCTCAAGTTTGTGGACTACATACCTCACGAGCTTAACTCTAGAAGATGCGTTGCCACCACCGCAGCCGCCAGAGATGACTCGAAGGGATAGGAACTCAGCAGCCGACATCACCGCCGGCAGCCGTCGACTCAGAACTCCAAAATAAGAACCGACACAAACCGAAGAACCCACAGGGCCTCCGATCCGCTCGGCTCCCCTCTCACCGGCCCGCCGCCACCACAGCAGGCGAGGTAGAGGAAGGCCAGGAGAAACTTATTCCACAGCCACGACGCCGCCTCCACCGACCAAACGCCGTCGGGAAACCTACTCCTACGGAAACCTAATCTACACCGCCGGACGGAGAAGCGCCATTCCCCCACATATCTGAGGCCCCAAAGGCCGCCGGAGACGGAAGGGAACGACGATCTCGCCGGCGGGATCACAAATCGCCCGCTGGTCGTCCCTCTCAACTGTAGCTAGGTAGGAGGGTTCGAGAAGGGGAAGTTCTCCCCTCCGTTTTATTTAAACATAGCTACTAGAAACAGCTAGGATTTGGTTCGGCCCATCTACATGGTAATCGTTCCAATTAATTTGGCCTAATGGGCCGAGGAGCTCGTTTCGGCGTAACTAACTAATCTAGAGTTCTGGACACCGTGAGAGATACTGGGCCTCTTGGGCCCTTCACCCTAATAAATGAAGTTATTACCAGTACATAGAACTATTTTTTTTTATAAATAAAATTTGTTCGGGCCTCTGTATTTTTTGCAGTGGGCCACTTCCCCAATTTTCTTCGACGTCTTATCATGGACTGTTGTTAGGTCCGACTGATCGGAGAGATGCGCACCACCCTACCCCTCCCTGCCTTTTCAGTTTACAAATCAGTATGTGTCCTCAACAGATATACTAAGGGTTCCTTTGGAACAGAAGTTTCAAAGGAAAATGCAGGAAAAAAATCTACAATCCAAAGGAGTCCTAAATATGTAATAGTAGCATAGCATTTTCTAGACTTATTAATAATTAAAAATTATTTGAATATAACAAAAGTTTGTTCAGGTGGAACGGGACCTTTGGCTTGTGATGGTGTTTCTTACTGGCATTAATGTCATGGGTATGTACAGGAGTGAAGCCAGGATAAGATATGGCCAGGGTCGGTTAATATAATACTGTAAACAATATTAATAAACGATAATATAACTTGGACAATATTATATAAGATCATAAATTATCAATTATAATATTATTCTCATAGTTGTGTGAAACTGCAGTCAACAAGTAATTAGTCAAACTCTATTAAACTCTTAAATTTGAAAATCTCAAAATAATTTTTGGAGTTTAAGCAGCGATAGTGGTAAGTGAGAAATCATTAATATCTCTTTGATAGGGCTTGGAAATCTCTCCAGAAACGGTGAAGCAAAAAAAACACGTTTTTGGTGGCTTCAGCTTCTAGCCCCAAAGCGACTTCGTTTTTATTGTTTTTGTTTTGCTTTTGCTTCAAAAGTCTCTCTTATATACTCATTTATTTAGTAGGGCTTTTTATTGAGATGGTGGAGAAACCTCTACAAAAGCCCTTCAAAAGAGAACCATAATTCTATTGTCTCCCCCTCCTACAGTTCAACACAAGCAATATATATTTTGCTTATAGAAAAGTATATTTCTGGGCTAGAGCTGTGCAAGCGCCAAAGGCCAAGCCTTTTGGGCTGCAGCTTACGAAGGCCAAAGGCCAAACTTACATGGCTTATCGCTTGGCCTTGGTGCAACGCAAAGGCGGCACTTTGATGGCTGCTGGGCGCATACTGTCTAGGTTAAAAGATGGCAACGGACACAAACCCGATGCATGCCCATGAAAATTAAATGAATCCATTAAAAAACCCAAGACCCATGACGGGTGCAGAATTTTGCCCAAACCCGTGCCCACATGGGTTTCGGGTACCCACGGGTCGCCCATGTCTGACAGTAACACCCAAACCTGTGCCCACGTGAGTTTTAGGTACCCACGGGCAACAATAGACCCAATTAGTATATATATAAATAAAAATAAAAAGCTAAATTTATTTAAGAGAATTTTATTTTTCCTTCCAACCATGCCATAGATTTTTTTTGTATCTCTGCTCTTCAAGTACAAGTAGTAGTATCTGAACTCACGCCCTAACTCACACCACCACAGACACCCTAATGCACAAGCTACATCTACACCTATACGAAGAGGCTCCAGCCATGCCATAGATTGGAGGCTAATGATCCTCCGGTTTTCCCAGGCTTTCCATTTTATAGAGATTCATTGCCCCTATGTTTGCTTGGCTTCATGAGGTGGGACAAAATGAAGCACTGCTGTCTGCTGTTGCTGCCCCCTATCCATCTCCACCAAAGGCTGCTGGCCTAACTAGGCCACAACTGTATCAAAGCCCATGTAGCACCAACACGCTAATGGTTAGGCATAAGCTATCCTTTTTCTTAATTCTTTTTTTCTTAATCTTTCACAAATGTTTATGACTAGTGGAGGGGGCGCGCCCTTGCGCACCGCGTAAAAGGTCTTGATGGCTAGAGGGGGTGAATAGCCTTTTACAATTTTCTAGAAAGACAAGCTAAACAAGTTTATCAATATAACAAATAGTGAGATGCGAGTTTTGCTTAGCCTACGGGGTGTTTGCAAGCCACCTAACCAATTCACAATTCTAGTATATTTGCACTCAACAGAACAACTTTGCTACAACTAAAGTTAACTAGCTACACAAGCTAAGAGTTACACTAACAAGCTAGCAAGGTAACTAAGAAATTAATATAAGAGAGAGTTAGGAGGGTATCACCAAGGGACGAAGTATTGAGCCAACCAATCAATATGATCAAGAGATGAATTCCACAATACACAACCACCGGGATTGATTAGTCACAATAAGAATGATGACACAAAGATTTATCCCGAGGTTCACGTGCTTGCCAACACGCTAGTCCCTGTTGTGTCCCTCTTCACCACGTGGTTCGGTGGCTAATCGGTCACACACCGAGTCTCTCAAAAGGCGCCACAAGAACCTACTAAATGGCAAAAGGTTACAAATAACACGAGCAATCCACTAACGTTGCCTTTGGCGCTTCGCCGAGGTAGGCACAAATGATGAGATACAGGCCCGATCTTCCGAGAGGTAACCGGTAAGTTCGACTTGTGGAGATCTCGACGTTGGCGATCCGGCTTCAAATCAGACACGATTCGAACCCTGCAACCGTTACACCACAGCTCCGTTGGTTATCAACCAAGCACAACTTGATTGACCTCGCCAAGAAGGCTTTTCCTGCAAGCGAATCGAAGAACACAAGCAAGAAGGTAAAAACACGCAATCTGAAATTGCAAATATGAATGATGCAAATATCAATAGAGGGTTCAAGAACTCGGTTCCAAAGGACTAATCGACACAGTGGAGGAGATCATGAACAGGGGCCCTGGATCACTGTAAAAGGATTTGTCACCACAGTTACAATGAACGATTCAGTTTCTCGATAGAAAACTAAACTCTAAACAAAACCCAATTGTCTAGCAGCAGCGGCAGCTGTTTTTATAGTCTAAGACTCGACCTAGGGTTGAGGACGGCCAGGGGTTGGGCGCCCACAACTTGGGCTTAAGGCCCGACACGATACAAGGCCAAGTTGGCCCAAATAGGTGACGCAGCACCTTGTCGTGGTCACACAGAATGATCCACGGACCTTCTGGAGCTGGGATCAGATCCAAAACGACGGCGTCGTCGTCCCCTTTCCAACGCATCCAAGAACGCCCCGTTTCGATGTCGTATGCGAGAGTTATGACCAAAACAGTGACGACGTGTCTGCTGAATCCGAGGGTGACGTGGCAGCTGAGTTGGGGACGAATTGCAACTTGGGGAAGACCATAGCGTCGGTGTGTCCAGCGTGGCGATGTCCTCATCAACAAACCCCTCACAATCACCGGAGATGGCCAAGAACAATCACCAACTCTTGCCAACGCCTCCAAGCTGCTCCAAGCCGTCTAGGTGGCGGCAACCACCAAGAGAAACAAGAATCCCGCAGCAAATCAACCACCAAGTGCCAACTAGATGCAATCTCACAATGCAAATGCACTTGGATCACTCAATCTCACTTCGAATATGCAAAGAAGCAAGATAGATGAGTAGGAGGGGAGTTGCTTAGCTCAAAGTGCTCACAAGTATGTCAAAGAGTGCAAGAGTGAGAGCCAAGAGTTGGTCAACAAGTATTTATAAGCACCCCAAACAAATAGAGCCGTTAGGAGCTAGAAGTGGTGCAGACGCACGCGACAGACGCGTCTATCGCTCAACCGACAGACGCGCTGTCCAGCGTCTGTTGCTCCTCCTGAGTCCCGCCTCGCAAGCTCGGCGGGAGAGAGAGAGGACCCCAAACCCTCTCTACCACTCAAACTCCACCGCCTTCACAAAGGTGCTAACACCACCAAGTGATTATCGACATGTGCAAGTGTGTTAGCATTTTCACAATCATTTTTCGAGATGTTATTAGTTCTATCCAAATGCATATGATTATGAAATGCACATCTAGAGGCACTAAGGAGTCCAATAGTCGCGTCATTCTCCTCTTTATAGTACGGCTATCTATCCTATAATATAACCACACCCACTAGGTGTCTTGGTTACTAAAACACAATTCTTAAGCATATACCTTTGCCTTGATCACGTAGGGTTGCATCCAAGTCCAAGTGTGGCCATCATGATCACCATGTCCATCTTGCCACCAACCTTAGAATGTACTAATCCTCATATGCTATATACAACTTAGGCATAGGATTAGTACTTAGGCATTGTCACTAATTACCAACACCAAACATAGAGCTTTCAATCTCCCCCTTGTTGGTAATTGGTGACAACCCTTTCACAAAGATATTATGATAAAATTTTGATTGAACCCATGTCACATTGTCCAAGTATATTACCATGTGTAAGAATTATGGATATGTGATCATGAATTTAAATTGATAGAAATGGCTCCCCCTACATGTATGCTATGTGTTTGAATTTTGGAAGCATACATGTTAGATAGGAAATATTAGGAGCATTGTCTACCAATAGGTGCTAAGTGTTTGAGATTATAGACCTTTGAAGCGTGATACCATCGGAGTAGCGTTAAGCACCATCTTAGCACCATGTGTAGCTTGATACCACATGAAAACATACAAGTAACACTAGAAATCCCGTGAGATCAACATTAGAAGCAAGGTTCTAGTACCACTTGGAAAACATAAAGCACGAGTATCTAGCTACTTCCTATACATGCTAGTATTTCAACTCATCATTCAAACTATACTAGCAAGTCACCACACAAGCAATATATCGGAGAAAAAGAAATGCATAACAATGCATCGTACATATGAATTGCACAAAGAAATGCAACATTCATGTTTAAGAGCTTGCTCCCCCTACTTGTGTGCTCAAAATTTTAGTTGATCCCCTTCTTTTATCAATTCTCTCCTTTAGGTTTTCTTCTCCTTTAGAATCTATCTTTGTGAACAACATTTTCTCCCCCTTTGGCACCAATGACCACAAGGGACCAATTTTAGATAGATTATCATGTCATGTTATGGGGTGAGGATCAAGTTTGTAATTCAACCTAGATTGCTTGCAGGAATAAAATGCTTCGATTTGATACAAGGGCAAGCTTCTTCACACCTCACTAGAAGCGTTATCATGCACCATGTTGAAGCAAATATTTAGACAAGTGATCTAGATTAAGCACTTAGGATCACAAGCTACTTAAACAAGTTATATGCTACCACTAGATCATACACAGCAAAGAAACAATAGTGGCACCATATAACCTTCAAATTCATTTGATTTTCATGAATGAGCCTAGAACATGTAAATTATGACTAGATGCACCAAACTAGTCCTTAGCATAGAATGTATGACAAGTCAACCAATTGTACCTTGGGGCTCGAAGGAGAGGTATGTCATATATGAGGTGCATCAACTCATGTTGGAGAAGTCAAGTACGTTCAACTCATTCTTTAGCTTGTGAAATCTCTTCTCATCAAGTGGCTTGGTGAATAGATCGGCTAATTGATCTTCGGTGCCCACACTCTCAATAGCAATGTCACCCTTTTGTTGATGATCTCTAATGAAATGATGACGAACATCAATATGCTTTGTTCTTTGATGTTGAACCAGATTGTTAGTTAGCTTCACGGCACTTTCATTATCACATAGCAATGGCACATTCTTGAAATTGATTCCAAAATCCTTCAATGTTGCCTTCATCCACAAGATTTGTGGACAACAACTACCCGCGGTGATGTATTCGGCCTCGGCAGTAGATAATGCAATACTATTTTGCTTCTTGGATAACCATGAGACAAGTGATCTTTCCAACAATTGACAAGTCCCGGAGGTGTGCTTTCTCTCAACTTTGTCACCGGCATAGTCGGAATCCGAATATCCAACTAGCTCAAAGCTTGCACCTTTGGGATACCACAATCCAACATCTTGTGTATGCTTTAAGTATCTTAATATTCTCTTTGTTGCCTTCAAATGACTTTCTCTTCCTGAGGCTTAAAATCTTGCACACATGCATACACTAAACATCACATCAGGTCTTGATGCCGTCACATAGAGTAGGCTACCAATCATTGATCTATATAGCTTTTGATCCACTATGTTGTCACTCTTGTCATTATCCAAGCTTCCACTAGTGCTCATTGGAGTAGTGATTCCTTTTGCATCTTCCACGCTAAACTTCTTTAGCATATCCTTTATGTATTTGGTTTGTCTCACAAATGTTCCTTCCTTCATTTGTTTGATTTGAAGTCCAAGAAAGAAACTAAGTTCACCAATCATTGATATTTCAAATTCCTTTGCCATCATTTTCCTAAACTCATCACAATAATCTCGATTTGTTGAACCGAATATGATATCATCAACATATATTTACAACACAAACAAGTCTTTCTCAATTTTCTTGGTGAAGAGAGTAGTATCCACTTTGCCCATGATAAATCCTTTGGATAGCAAAAAATCTCTTAATCTTTCATACCATGCTCTAGGTGCTTGCTTCAATCCATACAAAGCTTTCCTCAACTTGTATATATGGTTGGGTTTCTTGTCATCTTCAAAACAGAGAGGTTGCTTCACATACACCTCCTCTTGAATGTACCCATTGAGAAATGCACTCTTCACATCCATTTGATATAGCTTGATATTGTGAGCACAAGCATATGCAAGTAAGATCCTAATTATTTTCAATCTTGCAATCGGGACATATGTTTCACCAAAGTCAAGACCCTCTATTTGTGTATAACCTTGAGCCACTAATCTTGCTTTGTTCCTTACTACTATCCCATCTTGATCTTCCTTGTTGCGAAAGACCCATTTTGTTCCAATGACATTGTGATCACTAGGTCTCTCAACTAGTTCCCATACTTCATTTCTTTTGAAATTGTTGAGCTCTTCATGCATTGCATTTACCCAATCCGGATCTCTCAATGCTTTATCAATGTCCTTGGGTTCTTCCATTGACACAAAAGAAGAGTGAGCACAAAATGATGTCAATCTTGATCTAGTTTGAACTCCTCTTTGTATGTCACCAATGATAGAATCTAATGGATGGTCTCTTGCAATGTTGGTTGATTGAAGTACTTGAACTTGATTGCTTGGATGTTGATGTTGATCATGAGTTGGAGATGATGAACTAGCCACTTGTTGATCTTGTTGCACTTGAGATGATGTACTAGCTTGATTTTGCACAAGAGAACCCCTAACTTGAGTGATTGGACTTTGGAGCACTTGGTCTTTGTTGTCATCCACATCAATCACTTGCTTTGGTCTAATGTCACCAATATTCATTCCCTTTATAGCATTACTCTATTGAGTTCCTCTCACATCATCCAAGTTTCCTTCTTCATCTTGAGAGCTATTTGTTTCATCAAACTCAACATCATGTACTTCTTCAAGTTGTCCACTACCCAAATTCCAAACTCTATAAGCTTTGCTTGAAGTTGAGTAGCCAAGTAGAAAGCCTTCATCACATTTCTTTTCAAACTTACTCAATCTAGTGTCTTTCTTCAAGATATAGCATTTGCAACCAAAAGCCCAAAAGTATGCAATGTTGGGCTTTCTTCCATTCAATATCTCATATGAGGTCTTTTCTAGGAACTTGTGGCAATAGAGGCGGTTGCTATAGAAGCAAGTCGTGTTGATTGCTTCAGCCCAAAAAGAGTGACTCACATTATATTCATTCAACATTGATCTTGCCATATCAATTAAGGTTCTATTCTTCCTCTCAACTAGGCCAATAGATTGAGGTGTATACTTGGTCGAAAATTGATGTTTGATTCCAAGCTCATCACATAGCTCATCAACTTTTATGTTTCTAAACTCACTTTCATTGTCACTTCACTTTCTTGATTGTGGTTTCAAACTCATTTTGCACTCTCTTGATGAACTTCTTAAATATGTCAAATACATCACTCTTGTCCACAAGAAAGAATACCCATGTGTATCTAGTGAAATCATCCACAATCACAAAGCCATATTTGTTGCCACCAATGCTTGTGTATGTAGTTGGCCCAAATAGATACATGTGCAACAACTCAAATGCCTTGGAAGTACTCATAATGCTTTTCAATAGATAAGTGTTTCCCACTTGCTTTACGGCTTGACATGCACTACATAGCTTATATTTCTCAAATGTGACATCCTTCAAGCCTCTAACTAAGTCATGCTTCACTAATTTGTTTAATTGTTCATGCCAACATGACCAAGTCTTCTATGCCATAACCAACTCATACTTGATTTGGTGAGCAAGCATGTTGAAAGTTGAGTGTCACTAGCATTAAAATCAACTAAGTATAGATTCTTATATCTAAAGCCTTTGAAGATCAAGTTGGAGCCATCAACACTAACTATCTCCACATCATCAACACCAAAGATACACTTGAAGCCTAGATCACATAATTGAGCAACCGACAACAAATTGAAATTGAGTTTTTCAACTAGTAGCACATTGGAGATGCTATGATCATTAGAGATTGCAATCCTTCCAAGTGCCTTCACATCACTCTTGCTATTGTCACCAAATGTAATGCTTTCAATGCCACTATCATTTGATTTGAGGGAGTTGAACATTCTTGAATCACCGGTCATATGTTGAGAGCACCCACTATCAAGCACCCAATGCCTTCCTCCAGCTTTGTAATTGACCTACAAAACAAATTAATGTTTCTTAGGTACCCATACTTGTTTGGGTCCTTGGAGGTTACTCACTAAGATCTTTGGTACCCAAATGATTTTCTTCTTTAGACCCACAATTGGTGTACCAACAAACTTAGCTTGCACACCCTTCTCACCCTTGGTAAGAACATAACAAGAATCAAAAGGAATGCAATCCATTTTAGCATGAAACTTATTGTTGTTCTTGTTCATTTTATTATATTTAATCTCTAGATGCCCAACTTGCTTGCATCTATTGCAATAACGACCATTGCTCTTCACAAAGCGAGGCTTTGGAGTAGCAAAGGTCGCCTTGCCCTTCTTGGGAATATAGCCCAAACCCTCTTTGTTAAGAGAGAACCTTTGGCTACCCAAGCATTTTAGCAAGCGGGTATCCCTACCATAGGCATTGCCTAATGCGTGGGTGAGATCATCCACCTCTCTCTTGAGAGTCTCATTCTCAACCATAAGTGATGAATCACTAGTAGTAGAGATAGAGTTGGTTGTGGTGGATGATGATGAGCTACATGAAGCATTAGTAGGACCAACAAATAAAGAATCATCAATAATATCACATGTTAGCCCAATATCACAAGTGACAATCACTTGCTCCTTCTTAACTTCCTTCATGAACTTCTCCAACTTGAAATCATTTTCCTTAATGAGCTCAAGTAGAGTGGAGTGGGCTTCCTTAAGCCTAGTGTGAGCAACTTTAAGGTCCTCGTGGTCTTCCTTTAGACACTCACGAGAGGCCTCTAGCTCATCAAAGGATTTTCTAAGAGCTTTGAGCTCTTGTTCAATTTCTTTGCACTCCTTACTCTTTTTGAGAGCAACAAGCTCCTCCATCAAGGCATCATTTTTATTGCTCTTGGCAATGAGCTCTTACTCCAAGATCTTGCATCTCTTGGTGGTCCTCTTGTAGCCCTTGCTTATTTGATCTATTATGTCCAATAGATCATCCTTGGAGTACTCCTCATCCTCCTCATCATCACTCCTACAACCATCACTAGCACAAGAATCATCATCACTATCATCATATTTTACCTTGGTAGACTTCATAAGGCATGTCGATGTAGTGTTGAAGATGCATGGCTTGTTGGAGAGGGTGAGGCTTGTAATGGCTCGCCGAGTGGTCCTTTCATCATCACTAGAGCTTGCATCATCATCACTATCGGAGTTGTCACTATCCCAAGTGACCACATAACCACCACCCTTCTTCTTGTTGAATGTGAAACTCTTCTTTGATTTCTTCTCCTTCTCTTTCTTATCCTTCTTGTTCTTCTTGAGCTTCGAGTCCCCATTATGAAATCTCTTATCTTCATAGGGGCAATCTGCCACTATGTGATCAGGGCTATTGTAATTGTAGCAAGGATCTTTGCCTTCATAGTGTCTCTCCTCTTCCTTGCCCCATATCCTTTCTTCTTCATGAACTTCCCCATCTTGTGCACTAGAAGTGCCATGGTCTCATCATCGAATGGATCATCATCATCACTCCCCACCTTGCTCTTACCCTTAGAAGATGAAGCTTGAATACAATGGGCTTCTCTTGCTTGACCTTGATCTCCTTCTTCTCTTCTATCTCATCTTCATCGTCATTGTATTGGCATCGGTCATTATATCTCCAAGCACATCGGTTAGTTTGACCTTGTCCAATCCCTCTCTAAAGATCATTCTTCTCAAGGTGGCAAACTTCTTAGGTAAGCACATCAAGAACTTGTGTGAGAAGTCCTTGTCCTCAACCTTCTCTCCAAGCCCCTTGAGATCATTGACAATGACTTGGAGCCTATAGAACATCTCCGGGATGGATTCATCACCTTTATCTTGAAAATGGAGAACTTGTCCTTGAGCATATATAGTTTGGCACTTTTTACCGTTGAAGTGCCCTCATATGTTTCTTCAAGACTTATCCAAAGCTCACTTGCCGTTTCAAGATCTTTGATTTGCTCAAATAGTTTGTCATCAATGGCACGGTAGATTGTGTCAAGTACCACCGTGTTGCATTGTTTGTTGATGCGGTCATTGGGAGTGAGATTTTCCTCATCAAGAATGATGTATCCTTCTTTGGCCACATCCCAAACCTTCTCATGTATATTGCCTAGATATTGCTTCATCTTCCTTTTCCAATGATCAAAGGAAGAGACGCCATCAAAGAATGGAGGCTTGCCATTAACATGATTGAACATAACTTGAGCCATCTTGCACTGAGATTGTTAAGCCTTGAAAACGGTGACCACAGCTCCAATACCACTTGAAAGGTCTTAATGGCTAGAGGGGGGTGAATAGCCTTTTAAAATTTTCTACAAAGACAAGCTAAACAAGTTTATCAATATAACGAATAGCGAGATGCGAGTTTTGCTTAGCCTACGGGGTGTTTGCAAGCCACCTAACCAATTCACAATTCTAGTATATTTGCACTCAACCGAACACGCTAGTCCCTGTTGTGTCCCTCTTCACCACGTGGTTCGGTGGCTAATCGGTCACACACCGAGCCTCTCAAAAGACGCCACAAGAACCTACTAAATGGCAAAAGGTTACAAATGACACGAGCAATCCACTAACGTTGCCTTTGGCACTTCGCCGAGGTAGGCACAAACCCCTCACAATCACCGGAGATGGCCAAGAACAATCATCAACTCTTGCCAACACCTCCAAGCTTCTCCAAGCCGTCTAGGTGGCGGCAACCACCAAGAGAAACAAGAATCCCACAGCAAATCAACCACCAAGTGCCAACTAGATGCAATCTCACAATGCAAATGCACTTGGATCACTCAATCTCACTTCGAATATGCAAAGAAGCAAGAGAGATGAGTAGGAGGGGAGTTTTTTAGCTCAAAGTGCTCACAAGTATGTCAAAGAGTGCAAGAGTGAGAGCCAAGAGTTGGTCAACAAGTATTTATAAGCACCCCAAACAAATAGAGCTGTTAGGAGCTAGAAGGGGTGTAGACGCACGCGACAAACGCGTCTGTCGCTCAACCGACAGACGCACTGTCCAGCGTCTATTGCTCCTCCTGAATCCCGCCTCGCAAGCTCGGTGGGAGAGAGAGAGGACCCCAAACCCTCTCTACCACTCAAACTCCACCGCCTTCGCAAAGGTGCTAACACCACCAAGTGATTATCGACATGTGCAAGTGTGTTAGCATTTTCACAATCATTTTTTGAGGCGTTATTAGTTCTATCCAAATGCATATGATTATGAAATGCACATCTAGAGGCACTAAGGAGTCCAATAGTCGCGTCATTCTCCTCTTTATAGTACGGCTATCTATCCTATAATATAACCACACCCACTAGGTGTCTTGGTTACTAAAACACAATCCTTAAGCATATACCTTTGCCTTGATCACGTAGGGTTGCATCCAAGTCCAAGTGTGGCCATCATGATCACCATGTCCATCTTGCCACCAACCTTGGAATGTACTAATCCTCATATGATATATACAACTTAGGCATATGATTAGTACTTAGGCATTGTCACTAATTACCAACACCAAACATAGAGCTTTCACCGCGTCAGTTGAATAATGATCTAAGAAGAAGGTGTGTCGTGTCCTAGAGGCATGTAGCGTGAAAGAGTATGGTTGTTACATGGCAGGGGTTCATAGATGTATTAAGTTCCTGATTCTTCGTGGGGTGGCTTGAGATGTGGTATGGTTAGTACAATCCGCATGGCATTGCACGCGAGGACAAGCGAGCATGTTTAGGCTTATATAGGTAGGATCCTCATGCTACATACACTGGTGACACATAATTAGGGCACCATGTTTAGGTAGGATCCTTATGCTACATAATTCGGTTTATATAGGTAGGATCCTTATGCTACATGTTTAGGTTTATATAGGTAGCATATTTTGTAGCCGGACCAAAACTGGCGAGCCCGAGTGCCACAAGCGCACCATGGTCACGCGCCTGGCTTTGGCTTGGTGGTCCCTTCGGACTAATGCATGCATGCATACATTGATTCAATCCCGCTAATCTAGATAATTACTTGGCTATGGTTTGCGTTGTACATCTAGCTAGCTCGTTAATCACACGGCTTCTTAATCATTCTGATCGCCGCCCCGACGACTCTCTCATCTCTCCCCTCGCTCTTCGTCTCTCGTTTCCCTCTCTCTCCAGGCGTCTGGATCTCACAAAAGTGCACGCACAATAGCTCCTCCCATGGATCCTCCCACAAAAAGTGCACTGCACGGTGGCTCCTCCTGGTGGCGGCAGTGTCGAGTCCTCTCCAACCCAAGCACCAGCGGCGGCGTCCCTTCCCACCTCTTGGCGGCGATGTCCCAGCGGGGGCGTGGGTCTCCTCCACTGTCGGCGCGGCGCGGGTCACCAACTGGTGATGGAGTCCCCCGCCCTCACGAGCACGACAAGCAGCGCTCCATCCACGATGGCTCCGCACCACCCGGATGGTGCTCCAGCCATGATGGCTCCCGTACCGGCGACGGTAGCAACGAGCCAACAACACCACCAGCGACAGCAACCTGTGCCGTCACCTTCCTCGGATCCAGCGGCCCCTGCACCCCAATGACAGCGGCGGGTCCTCTCATCCCCCATTGGTCGCACCTCCTCCAACCTGACGGGACACGTGGGACTGGCGGCATCCCTAGGCGAGCATCCCCTCCACCCTTCTCGTTGCTCAGGTGAGGGCTCGACCGGGCTCGGCAAGGGCGGCGCTGCGGAGATGCTGGGTGATGCCGCGACCTCTCTGTCTGCATCCTTCCTCGGCACCGCCCTCCGTCTGCATGCATTCTTGTTGTTAAGTACTCCCTTTCTCAACACATTTTTTTTCCATTTCTCACCCTTCAATCCTTCATGTAGATTGATAATAATCCATTTATTCTTGCAGATCTGTTGGGCAAATGAGTGTGATTCACAGCAACAGCAAAGATATGTGGTTCACTTCGTATTGCCAGACATTTCATAGTAGTAACATATGTACCAAATTTTGCATTTCTTCAGAGATATTATAGTCAATTGCCAATAGTATTCTCGTAATTCAGCATATAATTTTGTAGTTCATTGTCAGCACCATTCTCGTAAAAGAAACATGTGGATCTTCTTAAGATGATATTGCAAGCACACGTGTGGTGGTTATTGTAATTCTTTAGATGCGCTATACTAGTAAATAATTCTGCAAAAAAAATAGTAAATATATTATCGTAACTATACTTGGGGCAGAAAGGCAGAGATTCTAGTAATAATCTCCTTACAACTAAAAAGAATGAAACGAAGATAATCTAATCGTACAGCATTTGTTTGGTGTAACCTCGACGCTCTACCCTGCGATCCCCGCGTCACGGCTTCCCTGTCCCCACCCCTCGCAAAAGGAAACGGGAAACCTCAAAAGGAAACTCGAAACCCTGCCCACCGATCCTGCGATCCATCTCCCAATCACGCTCCATCCGCTTCAATCACGCTTCGTCACACAGATGCCCACGCCACCGCCTCCTTTCCCATGCTGCCTTCCATTCGCTGACGCTGACGCCGACGCTCGCCCACGCCTCTCGTCGGTCTTCTCCCTGCCGCGAACCGCTCGTCGCACTCACGCCGTCGAGCTCGCAGTCGTCCTCGCCCGCGCTCGTCAATCCTGATTCGCGGCCGACGGATCGCCGAGAAGACCGTTCTGCCGCCTCGCCGAGATGGAGAAGGACCCGCGCCGTCGTTCTCGCTCCGCCCCAATCCACGTCCGTGCCCCGCCCCGATCTGCCGACGCCGACGACTCCTTTCCCTCCCCGCTACGAAGCAGCGCCTGCTGCCGGCAGACGCCTCGACGCCGCCGCGCCGCCGTCTCGACGCCACCGGACGCGCCGCTGCCTCCACGATCTGCCCTGCCGTCGAGGCGGTTGGACGTGCGGCCGCCGGACACGCCACCCCTCCACAACGCCAGAAACACAGGTGGCCCTCGCCGTCGAGCGGCCCGCTGTCCTCGCCGTCGTGCGTCGTGGCCAACGTCGCACGTCTCTTGTGTCTGCCTTGACAAAAGGTGTGTGCATTACAGAAGGATGCTGCGTCATGGCGTCCTGCTGCCGCCAATGCCACAACGATGCCAAGGTGCGTAGTCTTTGTTCGGTTCATCTCCCCCTATCGCTCTCCATTTTACATCTAATTGAACAAGATCTGACTGCTGCATAATTGATGACCTGGACCTGGAATTGGATATGATTAGTGTCGTGTTTGCTATCTAGATCAAGTGATGTGCCCCAACAGGTGCACCTGGACATAGTAGCAGACTAGCAGTGAATTTGAGATGTCAATCAGCTAAAGCAATCACATTTTATTCTTTTCTTTTGAGAGTACAGTACATATGCCTGATTCTTCTTCGTATTGGCATATAATGGCTACCTAAATATTCCTACCTTTTCTAGATAACGAAGAATTCTCTAGAAAATATGGATGAGTTGTTATGATGATATGTTAAAGAAATATTGGAGTATATGTTTTTTTGGGGGGCAGTATGCGTGTATGCCTGATTTTAACAGGTAGTCTAACACTCTGATTCCTAATCTAACATTGTTCTGTTCCAGGTCTCAAATGACCAATACCGTTGTGATGGACCTGCCATATGCAGGTAACTACCATACTGACAGGCAGTCTTCCACTTACCGCTCAAAAGTATAACTTTTGCTAATTGTTCAGAACTGGTGGTGCAGATAGCTTTTTTCACTGTGATAAATGTGGTAAGTTTCTGCACAAACTTCTTTCTGCTAATATTCCATTGCATGTTGTGCAACAAAGATTTTATTTGCACCCCTGGTGCCCTTGTTGCCATCCAACAGGGTGTTGCTACAACAATGTCACGAAGGATTCCCACTGCTGTGTCAAAAGAGCAATGCATCCCAACTTCCCTGTCTGCTTCGAGGTGAGAAACCTTCATTTCAATGAAACATCACTCTGAACTTTCCAGTTTCTTGATTTTGAGAAGATTTCCCTCTCTTGTTTTGTACTATATACTATACTGAGGATAAGGAGCATGAGAAGGCGGCCAAAGCTGAGGCGAGGGGCAACGAGCAAGAGGTGCCCGCGAAAAGGAATGACGATGTGGGTAACTTGGCTTTTATTACATGAGCCCCAATACTAACACATAAAATTATTGTGCTTTCTGCTGTCTGAAACCGAGCACACGAACCCTATTAGGATCTGATCTAATTAAAGTTTACATATGTATTTGCCTAATGAATACGATGCTATTTTTTGACTATGAACCGCTAGCTGCAGCTAGCATCGGTCAAGGCAATGGCTTGAAGTGTATAAAAGTGTTTTTTTTTCTACAGCCGATTTATGTTGATGGTCTTGTTTTCTGTAGTCCAAGAGGCTGAAACTAAAGAAAAATAATTGGAGCTGTGAATCCTACAAATTTGATGATGTCTTCAATGAAAATGCTAGACACAAACTTGTGTATGAGGCAGTCGCAGAGCCTGTGCTCGAGGCAAGTCTTGCATTCCAGATGCCACTAATTATTTTTGGTGTTCACCATGTCTAGGTATGTGTGTAGAAGTTGAGGTGTTGTATCCGATCTGTCCAAATCTAGAAGCAGGAAGAAAGTTGAGGGATCTTTGCTTCAATTGCTTAGGGCACATCAGAGGTTTCAATGACTGATATGACAAGGATTTAAAAGCAATTTCTTTTAAATGTTGTCATGCTTGGATTCCCTGTCCCTGTCGTTATCATTCAGTTGCTCTGCTGCCGTGCTTACTTTGTAGCTGAAGTGCTGGACTGATTCACACATCCTGAAAGGTCTGCCCCCGCTTCATGGTCCCTCTTTTTAGTTTCTAATCTTGGATCCACATTGTGTTGGTCTTTGTCACAAGGATTTGCACCTTTGCAGAAAATGTGGCGTGTGAAGTACGTGTTTGTAGAAATGCCAAACCACTGAAGCTTACATACATATAAGTATGTGTGCTTGTCATTCAGTCTTAGTGTGTAGTAGTTTTCCTATTCTATTTTATTTCGTCGATCACCATTGATGGATATGATGCAGTATATTTTCTTGCCTTTTTGGTACATAGCATCTTTATATGCTCAAGTATGCTACCTATAGATATTTGCCATTGCTACATTAGTTCAAAGTGTAAAATTATGTGGCTGTCTAGACTGCTAACTTATTAGAATGTTTGGTTAATTTCACTGTCTTACATGAAGCAAATGAGCATAAACTCAAGTCCTGCTGCAATCTGCATCCTCTAGCAGGTAGGCAAATTGTGTCAAACTTAACACTATGCCGTTTGATATTGCACCTCTATGTAAAATATTCTGGGGTAATCTCCTGAAGAACGTTTAACCAAGGGGATATGGCTTCAAGGTGCTCAACTGTAATGACATGAAGACAATCATTTGTTGTTGCTCTCTGCACTTGTATGCCCAGTTTGTATGCCAATTTGCTGAGAAAACACCCTTGAAACAAGCAACCAAGAAATCATCTTGCATGACCAAATTTGCCTGGTGTCATTTTCTAAGGAAATGATGAATCACATCCTGTAACCATAGTTGATACTCGGTAACTCTAGTCTATTAGGCAAATTAGGAAGTGTTTCCAGTCATATATCTGTAACCATAGTTGACGCAATGAAAAAAAACTCGAGGATATTTTGTTATATTATACATTTTTTAATTTTGTTATTATTTCTCTGGTTGCACTAAGTTTGTATATAATGTAGGTACTTTTGACGCAATGAAAAAAAACTCGAGGATATTTTGTTATATTATACATTTTTTAATTTTGTTATTATTTCTCTGGTGCACTAAGTTTGTATATAATGTAGGTACTTCTCTTGTCATAAATTCTTGAAATTTCTATCGTCTTTAAATTCATTTAAGTCTCTCTACAACCCATTCGTTCCCCAGGTAACTCAATAGTTTCAGTCTCTCTATTAACATTACAGGTTGACTAGCCGGTTTTCGCTTACACTTTGGTTCTCTGTTCTCTATGGCCAGTGAGCTAGAAAATAAATCAAAGGTGCATTTGACCAGGAAGGAGGTGGCTAATGAAGCTTACAGATTTGTTTCTGTTCTAAATATTAGCAATCTGCATGGATAAAAATAAAAAAAATGGGATTTCAGTAATATGCATATGATTGCACGTGTGCAGATCGGCCCTCGGCTCTCATTATTGAGTTAATAATCTCCATTGCCATTGTTGTATTTTTTTTACCACAAGGACGTTACCCTTTTTAAAATATTAATCATGTAGCTGTTACCAATTTTAGTTTTTTTACCATAATGAAGTTACCCGTTGGAGTGTATCTCTGAGTTCATCTTCTTCATCGCCAGGCAAGTGAGTATCTGATTGATAGGTTACCGTCGGAATTCCTCTCTGATCTGTATCACTTTGTTGTCCTACTGCTTCCTTCGCCTTAATTGGAGCTGTTCCAATTCTTGCAGGAGGTAGGACTACCAAGCCATGTTGTTACATTCCCAAAGGTACTGAGAATCTGAGATACAAACCCATTGCTACATTCAGAATATCTAACTGTTGGTTAGGCTTGAAAAAAGTTGTCATTATGAGACTTGTAACCTATATGTCACATGAGATAGACTGAAGCTGCTTCACTCGGGGATAAACCGTTGGTCAAACCAAACAGCTTCCTTAACATGCTAAGGGATTGGGTCGACAACCTCCAAGCAAGGGAATGGCTGTGAGATTGAGATTTCAGAGACCAGGGGCTTGTCTACTAGGCATTTGTGCAACATCAGCCTGCCACTTACTGGTAATTTCAGTCTTCTTATCCGCTTAATAATCCACCAAAGCCATGCTACCTGGTTATACAGAAGTAATTGTTAGGCTCAAAGTTGTACTGGTTTCCTTATTATCCTTTTGAGCTACATTCCCTGAACGTTTCAGTTACATTCTTGAACATGGAAAATGCATTGTTTTTCTTACCAGAATTAGTAACCAGTAAGGCATTTAGGATCATCAGAAACCATGTATATATTAGTCTGAATTTGGATTTTATCAAATTACAATTACCTCACTTCATCACTGAAGATCAATGGATGTCAAATACTAGGCATTTCCATTATGTCTTTCAGAATGACATTTTCGTAACCTAACCCTTTTCGCTCTCAAAATGGTACTCACTGTCACACTCCAATTAAAGGACAATATAGAGTGCATACATCTTATGTGCGCCCCAGGAATAGTCGCACACATAAGCCGACAAATTAACAGAAGTATCATCACTGAGTACATACATAACGTTATTACATCACATAGTTCTTACATAAACAAACGGAAAGATAAATAACAACTCTCAGGCGTAGTGTCTGATCCACAGGGAAGGACGACTGGTTGACCCAAACCTAGAAATTCTCCGGGAAGTCCTCGTAGATACTGTCATCTGTTACCCGTCCGGGATTTTACCCAAAAACAATATAGCAACAAGTGTGAGTACATTCGTACTCCGCAAGTATAGTATGAGGATTCATGAGGCTCAAAAAGGCTAGACACGGTTGACTGCAGTTAGCATTTTTAGTAGATCAACATTTCATTATTAATCATTATTAAGTTATGCTCAAACTCCCATTTATCCCACATGATCCACTACTAGATTTAAGAAAAGAAAGCATCAGTGTGATCTCATCATCATAGTTCATCACTTATCAAGTAAGCATTTATTCTGTGAGTTTTCCGGGCCGCTCGTGTCCGTGAGCACGGCTGTTATAACAGTTTAAACACTCTGCAGAGGTTGTGCATCTTTACCCGTGAGTCGTGTTACCCGTATGCCCGGGCCCGTCGACCCCCTAACACTTCCAAGGTGAGCAGGCAGGGTACACTATGAAGCCTTCCATAGGCCTCTTCTAACCAGTTAGGGCCGCTAGGTTTCCTCGGCAGGCAGATATAGAGAACCCCCCTTTCGATGGCACAATTCCCGCAGGCTATACACATCTGAACAGAGGCAGTTCTATACCCAACGTGGCAAGCCCCTCTTGCGCCCTTCCGGGTAACCTCTAACAAGTTAGAAAAGATCCTACTACTGAGCTAAAGTCAGAGCCATTTAACTCCCACGGTTGCACTGTAAGTCCCAGCTTTTGCCCTACAGATAAGTCCTTACGGAGGGTTTAGGGCAACATGATCGACATCATTTGCACCATCACCCTTTAATTCCACTACTATCATCATGATTATCCGTTGTTTCCATTAATCAATGTGTAGATCATGTTTAGTTAAAGCACTAGCTTTCTACCCAAATGCAATTAATCCCCATAGGAATCAAGGTACAGGTCATCAATTTGCTAGGTAGTCCTTATAATCGAGCAATATTAGACACATGCATGATGAATATGTTATAATATGAATAGGACAACAAGGTAGGCCCATGCTATACTTGCCTTGGTTCACGAACTGCTGCTGGTCCTGCTGATCCTCGTACGCGTCCGGATTTCCGACGTACTCCTCACCGTCTGAACTCGTACGACACGAAGTACAACACGCAATTCGGAGCAGACATACAAGCAAAACATAGCTACTATTAGAACAGTACACCATCAATAAATAAATCTGAATAAAATGTTTACCAAAATCATCTACGTCTCGCTACGATCACATTGACGCGAATTGCACGAAAATTGGAGCTACAACGCAAAAGTTACGAGACATTTACTATTCCAAAAGCTAGCTATTAACTAGATTTATTTGAGAAATTCAAAAGCTATTAACAGGTCTAACAGTAGCACTATTGCGTAGATTATGAAATTACGAATCTAACGCAAGTTGAACGGGTCGAATCGGAGCTAAAACGACGATTTTATACACGTTTTACTGCAGTGGCAATTCTGTAAATAAATTGAAAATATTTCGGAATTAAAATAAACAAATTCGGGAAATTCCTATCTGGCCGAGGACTGCGGGTCGATTTACAGATTCTTGGGGGTCTCTTTAGAAAAAAGACCCGCGAAGGGGTATTCTCCCATGTCAGCCGTCCGATCAAAGATAGGCGGCTTGGATTAGATGAAGAGGGGGAGAGGTGAGTGACCCGCCGGAGTTGAGGGGGATCACGGCGGCCCTGCCATTGGCGGCGGCGAGGAGCTTGCCGGAGTAGACGAACAAGGCTCTACGGACCTCGGTTTTCAATTCCGAGGACATGGGGATGAATCTGGGGCAAAGGCGACCTCGACCGAGCACTTAACGCCGGCTGGGAAGGAGTACGACGCGGTGGCCGCCATAACCGACGGCGGGTGCTCACCGGCGAGCACAGGAATTGAGGCCAACGGCTATGGTTTGACGAATTGAGGGTACCATGAGAGAGCGGAGGCGAAGGCGATCACCACCATGCCATTTGCGCGACCGGGGAAGACGACCGACGCGGTGGCCGCCATGGCCGGTGGCGAGAACCTCACCGGTGATCGGGAGAACGGCCCTAGAAGCCACCAAACAAGAAAACGACAGCATGGGGAGGAAGCGGGGATGAAGGCGAGCTCACCGAGCGGAATCAACGGGGCGAAGGCGGCTCGGGAACGGTGGCCAACGCGGTGGGGCGGACGCTCCTCCGGTGAATCGCTGCCACGCGGTGGGTTTGGTTCCTCGCGTGGAAATGGAGCGGAGAGCAGCAATAGGAGCGGCAGCGGGTGCGGCTCACCTATAAAGGGGCCGGGGAGCGGGGGAGGGCGCTCCCACGACCTGGAGCGTGGGCGCGGGGACGGAAGACGGCGGTTGCGCCTTGACCGAGCGAGCGAGCGGAGGAGACGGTTGGGGGAAGAAGGTGGCGCCGACATGTGGGCCCGAGCCGTCAGCCTCTGAAAGAAGGGAAGGGCGGCAACGACGCCTGGCTCGGCTGGGCCGGCCCAAGAGGGACGCGCGAGAGGAAGAAGGGGAGAAGGCCAGTGGGCCGGTTCGGTAGACTGGGCCAACGGGCCGAATTGGAAGGAAGTGAAGGAGAGTGAATAGAATTTCCTTTTCATTTTCTAAATTGATTTTCTAAATCCAATTTCAAATAATTTTTAAACCTTTTGGCATTGGAATAAAAAGCAGTCACCACAATAAATAAAAATGCATCGGCATGAGTGCATCAACATGTAACTAACCTTATGATAAATTTTAATTTCACAAAAATTTATTATCTCCTATATTTGATTGCACACTCAATACATAATTAAATCAAATTTATCTATCTTTGAAACAGTGTAAAATTTAGGGTGTTACAATTCTACCCCCTTAAAAGAATCTCGTCCTCGAGATTGGATGATGCTTACTCAAAAAGCTGTGGATAAGACTTTCTCAGATCTTCTTCTCTTTCCCACGTAGATTCATCTTCTGAATAACGATTCCATTGCACTCTGCACATCTTTATAGTGCGACTCCTGGTAACTCTTTCTGCAGTTTCAAGAATCTTTACCGGATATTCCTCATACGTGAGATCTTCTTTAACAGTAAGCTCCTCCAAGGGAATCTGCTCTTCTGGTACCCGCAAACACTTTTTCAATTGTGAAACATGGAACACATCATGCACACCTGCTAAACTTTCTGGCAATTCCAATTGATAAGCCACTTCTCCACGTCTCTCCAGAATCTTGAAAGGTCCTACATATCTCGGTGCTAACTTGCCCTTCATATTGAATCTTCTCACATTTCTCATTGGTGACACTTTCAAATACACATAGTCACCTACTTTGAAACTCAATTCTCTCCTTCTGACATCAGCATAGCTCTTCTGTCTAGACTGTGCTATTCTCAAATTATCCCTGATCATCCTCACTTGTTCTTCTGCATTGCGTAGGACATCAGGTCCAAACACTTGGGTCTCACCTGCCTGATTCCAGAATAGAGGTGTTCTACACTTTCGTCCATATAAAGCTTCGAATGGCGCCATCTTGAGGCTTTTCTGGTGACTGTTGTTGTATGAAAACTCAGCATATGACAAACTCTTATCCCAACTAGTACCATACTGTAAGGCACAAGCTCTCAACATATCTTCCAAGATTTGATTGGTCCTTTCGGTCTGCCCATCAGTTTGGGGGTGATATGCCGAACTGAAATTTAACTTGGTTCCCAAAGCACTGTGTACCTTACGCCAAAAATGTGATGTAAACTGAGTTCCTCGGTCAGATACGATCTTCTTTGGGACCCCATGTAGAGATACTATTCTCTCCATATACAACTCTGCTAGCTTTGCACCACTATAAGTGGTTTTGACTGGCAAGAAGTGGGCTACCTTAGTAAGTCGGTCCACTATTACCCAGATCGAATCATATCCTTGTTGAGTGCGAGGCAATCCAGTAATGAAGTCCATACCAACTTCTTCCCATTTCCACTCTGGTATTTTCATTGGTTGCAACAATCCTGCAGGCCTTTGGTGCTCAGCTTTCACCCTTTGACAAGTATCACATATGGCCACATACTCAGCCACATCCCGTTTCAAACCATACCACCAATACTTCTCTTTGAGGTCCAAGTACATCTTGGTGCTTCCAGGGTGTATAGAATATGCAGAATCATGTGCCTCTCGCAGAATCATATCACGGATGGCTTTCACTTCAGGTACACATATCCTTTTTCCAAACCATAGAGTACCATTCTCATCCAACCGGAAACCTGGTGCCTTTCCAACCACTACCTGCTCAGCAATCTCTTTCAATTTCTCATCCTCCAACTGACCTTTACGTATCTCTTTCTCCAATGTAGGTTCTATAGTCAATTCTACTACATTATTGACAAAACCCAAGTTGAGATGTTCTATTTCAGCTCGCAACTCTGCTGGTATAAATGTCAACTGAAGTCCGTTGGCATAGCTTTTCCGGCTAAGTGCATCGGCAACAACATTTGCCTTTCCAGGATGATAATGCACTTCCAGATCATAGTCTTTAATTAATTCCAGCCAACGACGTTGCCTTAAGTTCAACTCGGACTGAGTAAAAATATATTTTAAACTCTTGTGGTCAGTGTAGATGTCACACTTATGTCTGATCAAATAATGCCTCCAGATTTTCAGAGCATGGACAATTGCGGCTAATTCCAAGTCATGGGTTGGGTAATTCAGTTCATGCTTTCTCAATTGCCTGGATGCATAGGCCACAACCTTTCCTTCTTGCATAAGCACACATCCAAGGCCTAGGCGAGATGCATCACAATAAATAGAGAAACTCTTACTTAAATCAGGTAGGGTCAACACCGGGGCTGTTGTTAACCTTTTCTTTAACTCCTCAAATTTGGCTTGACATTTGTCTGACCAAACAAATTTGGCATTCTTCTCTAATAGGGCTGTCATAGGCTTGGCTAGCTTAGAGAACCCTTCAATAAACCTTCTATAGTATCCAGCCAAACCCAAAAAGCTACGGATTTCACTAGCATTGACTGGGGCTTTCCAATTCAACACATCTTGCACTTTACTGGGATCTACGGCTATGCCACCGTTAGAGACCACATGTCCCAGAAAAGATACTTCTTTCAGCCAGAACTCACATTTGCTCCTCTTTGCATACAATTTATGTTCTCTGAGTTTTTGTAAGACTAACCTTAAGTGTTCGGCATGTTCCTCTTCATTTTTGGAGAATACTAGGATATCATCTATGAATACCACTACAAACTTATCCAAGTACTCCATGAATACTTTGTTCATTAGGTACATAAAGTATGCAGGTGCATTAGTCAGTCCAAAAGACATCACTGTGTACTCATAAAGGCCATATCTGGTAGTAAATGCTGTCTTGGGTATGTCAGACGCACGAATTTTTAGTTGGTGATATTCAGAACGGAGGTCAATTTTTGAGAACACACAAGCACCTTTCAGCTGATCAAATAAATCATCAATTCTAGGGAGTGGGTATTTGTTCTTGATGGTGACTTCATTTAGGGACCTATAATCGACACACATCCTTCGTGTGCCATCTTTCTTATCCACAAATATAACAGGTGCTCCCCAAGGTGAAGAACTAGGACGAATAAAACCTTTCTCTTGCAATTCCTTAATTTGTTTCTTTAGTTCTTCTAATTCATTTACCCCCATTCTATATGGTCTCTTAGCTATGGGTGCAGTTCCAGGTAAAAGCTCGATAAGGAATTCGATGTCACGATCGGGTGGCATACCTGGCAATTCATCGGGGAACACGTCCGGGAATTCATCCACCACCCGGTCCTCCTGGTTAGCAACATCGCTCAGCTGATTGACGGCGGCGGTAGGTTGAGCTTGCACTTCCACTTCAACACAAATTCTATCACCACTTGGAGATGTCACAACCACAGATTTCTCCTGACATTGTATCACTGCTCTATGTTGCTTCATCCAATCCATTCCCAGGATGAGGTCAATTCCAGCGGTTCTCAGGACAATTGGATTTACCTTGAAAGCTACCCCCCTTAAGAATATACTAGTAGAAGGGCTCCAATAATTTGCTGGCATGCTACCCCCCGGTGAATTAACTAGCATGGGATCCTTCATGGCACACAGGGGTATGCTATTCATTCTAACAAAAGCTTGGGATATGAAAGAATGCGAGGCACCGGAATCAAAAAGTACGGTAGCGGAGATGGAGTTGACGCTAAACGTACCCAGCATAACCTCAGGCGCCTCCTGAGCTGATTCCGACGACACATGGTTCACCTTGCCAGAGAACGGAGGTCGAGCGTTGGGTCTCTGGTTGTTCTGCTGGTTCTGCGGGGCCTGCCGGTTCTGCTTCTTCGGGCACTGGTACGAATAGTGTCCCACCTCTCCACAGTTGTAACAGGCATTGGGGTTGCCTGGGGTGCCACTCTTGATTGGGGCATTGTTGGGCACTCCCTGACGTGGTGCCTGGTTGCTAGCTTGCGGTTGCTGGGGGCGCTGCTGACTCTGATTACCCAACTGCGGTGGGTACTGGGGACGCTGCTGGTACTGGTTCCTCTGGGGGTACTGGCCCTTGTTCCATTGGTTGGGTGGCCCTTGGTTCCTCTGCGGAAAACCTTGCTGCGGGAAGGCTCGCGGGCGAGTGTTGCTACCCGATGCCTGTCCCTGGAGCTTCCTCTTCTTGAGGTCCATTTCCTTACGCTTGTTATCAATTACAATTGCGCGGTCCACCAACTCCTGGAAACTGGCATATTTGTTGGACATCAGCTGCAGTTGGAGTCCATCATACAGCCCCTTCAGAAAACGGCGCTGTTTGTCAGAATCTCTAGCCACTTCAGCCGGGGCATATCGCGACAATTGTGCAAACTTGTCGCGGTATTCCGCCACTGACATGGACCCTTGCTTGAGAGCCCGGAACTCCTCTTGCTTCAGCTCAATAAGTCCCTCAGGGATATGATAGGACCTGAAGTTCTCTGTGAACTCTTTCCATGTGACCTCTGGAGCATTCTCTGGACGTCCATACTGGAATGACTCCCACCAATCCTGAGCAGCTCCTTGGAGTTGGCCTGAGGCGTACAAGACTTTCTCCAAGTCGTTGCACTGAGCAATGTTCAGCTGCTTTTCCACAGCTCTCAGCCAGTCATCCGCCTCCATAGGTTCAGAGGCGTGTGTGAACACAGGTGGGCGTCCTTTCAGAAACTCACCACGCTTGTCACGGACCTGCACTGGTGGGGGTGCTCCTGCGGGTTGCTCACCAAGACGGTCCATCACGGTCTGCATGAGCTGCGCTTGCATGGCCATCAACTGCTCAATGGTCACCGGCGGTGGCGGAGGTGGGTCCACCAAAGCTCCGTGTCCACGACCACGGCCACGGCCTCGACCACGTCCTCCTCTGGCGGCCATCTGTTTCCAAGCAAATGTGCAAACTTTAGAGATCTCCCAAATATTTTACAAATTATTTACGAAAGGTAAATAACATAACTGAAAATTTCTGGACGAGTGTTTACAACAGCAGACCGAAAACTGGAGTGTAACTCAAGTTCCAGAAATCCAAAATAGGCGTGGCATACATCGTTGGAAAGCTTAAAGAGTCAGCTACAACTTTTGTATAGAACTTTTTCACTGATACAGACAGCAACATCATCAAAAACTGAGCTAAACAATTTCTGTTTTAGGTTACAGACTGCACAGACTTGCCAGGTTGCAGCGGGCATATCTCCCAAATCCGAATTGATAATGAGGTGATTCCAGTGGGAAATGGAAGGTACACAAGTCTAGTTCTTCCCACAAAAATTTCATAATTTTTGGACGTAGAGATTTAGAGATATGAGACAAACATTGCAGACTGCTCTGAGAAACAGCACAGCAGTAACGCAGAAATTAACCCCAACTAAGTTAATCAAACACTAACTTAAGGTTTTAATAAAAAGAACATGTGGACAAGCCCACACTGTTCCAGCAATCAAACAAACTCCAAATCAACCAAGTTCATCAACACAACCAACGACACAACGGAAAGTTCACAAAACATACACGAACTTGACACGACTCTCGACTCTAAGACGCATCTAGCTAGACGGGGCTGCAACATCTAAGGAGCGCGATCCACCATGGTGAACACCCTGGCCTTCTTCTTGTAAATGGTGGGCTGTCCTAGCTGAACGGCCATCTCATCTATCTGGTTCTGAAGGCGCTTTTCAGATTTTTGCGCCACACGAAGCTCTTCCCTGAGTGCTTCGTTGACCTCCTGCATGGCGCTGAGGTGCCTCACTGTGGTGTCCAAGGTGGGATCAGAAGCTGGAGGAGCCAACACTGCCCATGTCTTCACCCTCGGGTCATAGCGTGGAAGATACCGGTAGCGGTTGTTCTGCATATCCTCAAAACGCCTACCATGGTAGTGCAGGTACGCCGCCTGCGCAGCATCTTCCATGCTGTCATAAACACTGGCACGCCTGGCTCGGTGACTATGGGTGGTCACAATATCCTGGGATTGGTCGGTGTTGTTCCAGGCGGTGACGATCACATTGGTCTTCCAGTACGTCGCCTCCACTGGATGTGTGTGCTCCGCACAGTAGTACTTTACAGAGGCAGCAAACTCTGGATAGTACTCAGCTAGCATGGTGGTGAGGAGGTTGTGGTAGTGGGCATCTTCGGGAGCTTCCTTAAACTTGTTCCTGGTGGACCATCCTATCTCTTCTGGCTCCTCTGATGCAGCTGGGGAGGGCACTGGGGTTGGTGCAGAAGCAGCCTGTGATGCTGGTGGAGGTGTAGCAGCGGGGACTGGTGCATCCACATGTGGAATGGGTGCAGCCACGGGAGTCGAAGCGGGTCCATCAGATGCAGCATCTGAAAATGCCTCCTCCTCCATGGGTTCCTCCTCCTCGTCGTCAGTGACGTGGACGACCTCTGGCTCCACTGGTGGTACTGCTGGTGGTGCTGGTGGAGCAGGTGCTGCTGGAACGAACTGGGCGACGTAGGCAGCGGCACTGAGACGAGGCATCTATAGTTTTGATATAAAATATTATCAGAGTCAATATTTTATGCAATAAAATAAAGAATAGAGCATAAAAATTTTTAAGAAAATATCAAGAGTAAGGTAGTAGCAAATAAATAAATAAAGTCAATCTCCTAGAAACGACCATTTCTACCTAGGTTTGCGTCCTACAGTCGACACAGCTTTGATACCAATTTGTCACACTCCAATTAAAGGACAATATAGAGTGCATACATCTTATGTGCGCCTCAGGAATAGTCGCACACATAAGCCGACAAATTAACAGAAGTATCATCACTGAGTACATACATAACATTATTACATCACATAGTTCTTACATAAACAAACGGAAAGATAAATAACAACTCTCAGGCGTAGTGTCTGATCCACAGGGAAGGACGACTGGTTGACCCAAACCTAGAAATCCTCCGGGAAGTCCTCGTAGATACTGTCATCTGTTACCCGTCCGGGATTTTACCCAAAAACAATATAGCAACAAGTGTGAGTACATTCGTACTCCGCAAGTATAGTATGAGGATTCATGAGGCTCAAAAAGGCTAGACACGGTTGACTGCAGTTAGCATTTTTAGTAGATCAACATTTCATTATTAATCATTATTAAGTTATGCTCAAACTCCCATTTATCCCACATGATCCACTACTAGATTTAAGAAAAGAAAGCATCAGTGTGATCTCATCATCATAGTTCATCACTTATCAAGTAAGCATTTATTCTGTGAGTTTTCCGGGCCGCTCGTGTCCGTGAGCACGGCTGTTATAACAGTTTAAACACTCTGCAGAGGTTGTGCATCTTTACCCGTGAGTCGTGTTACCCGTATGCCCGGGGCCCGTCGACCCCCTAACACTTCCAAGGTGAGCAGGCAGGGTACACTATGAAGCCTTCCATAGGCCTCTTCTAACCAGTTAGGGCCGCTAGGTTTCCTCGGCAGGCAGATATAGAGAACCCCCCTTTCGATGGCACAATTCCCGCAGGCTATACACATCTGAACAGAGGCAGTTCTATACCCAACGTGGCAAGCCCCTCTTGCGCCCTTCCGGGTAACCTCTAACAAGTTAGAAAAGATCCTACTACTGAGCTAAAGTCAGAGCCATTTAACTCCCACGGTTGCACTGTAAGTCCCAGCTTTTGCCCTACAGATAAGTCCTTACGGAGGGTTTAGGGCAACATGATCGACATCATTTGCACCATCACCCTTTAATTCCACTACTATCATCATGATTATCCGTTGTTTCCATTAATCAATGTGTAGATCATGTTTAGTTAAAGCACTAGCTTTCTACCCAAATGCAATTAATCCCCATAGGAATCAAGGTACAGGTCATCAATTTGCTAGGTAGTCCTTATAATCGAGCAATATTAGACACATGCATGATGAATATGTTATAATATGAATAGGACAACAAGGTAGGCCCATGCTATACTTGCCTTGGTTCACGAACTGCTGCTGGTCCTGCTGATCCTCGTACGCGTCCGGATTTCCGACGTACTCCTCACCGTCTGAACTCGTACGACACGAAGTACAACACGCAATTCGGAGCAGACATACAAGCAAAACATAGCTACTATTAGAACAGTACACCATCAATAAATAAATCTGAATAAAATGTTTACCAAAATCATCTACGTCTCGCTACGATCACATTGACGCGAATTGCACGAAAATCGGAGCTACAACGCAAAAGTTACGAGACATTTACTATTCCAGAAGCTAGCTATTAACTAGATTTATTTGAGAAATTCAAAAGCTATTAACAGGTCTAACAGTAGCACTATTGCGTAGATTATGAAATTACGAATCTAACGCAAGTTGAACGGGTCGAATCGGAGCTAAAACGACGATTTTATACACGTTTTACTGCAGTGGCAATTCTGTAAATAAATTGAAAATATTTCGGAATTAAAATAAACAAATTCGGGAAATTCCTATCTGGCCGAGGACTGCGGGTCGATTTACAGATTCTTGGGGGTCTCTTTAGAAAAAAGACCCGCGAAGGGGTATTCTCCCATGTCAGCCGTCCGATCAAAGATAGGCGGCTTGGATTAGATGAAGAGGGGGAGAGGTGAGTGACCCGCCGGAGTTGAGGGGGATCACGGCGGCCCTGCCATTGGCGGCGGCGAGGAGCTTGCCGGAGTAGACGAACAAGGCTCTACGGACCTCGGTTTTCAATTCCGAGGACATGGGGATGAATCTGGGGCAAAGGCGACCTCGACCGAGCACTTAACGCCGGCTGGGAAGGAGTACGACGCGGTGGCCGCCATAACCGACGGCGGGTGCTCACCGGCGAGCACAGGAATTGAGGCCAACGGCTATGGTTTGACGAATTGAGGGTACCATGAGAGAGCGGAGGCGAAGGCGATCACCACCATGCCATTTGCGCGACCGGGGAAGACGACCGACGCGGTGGCCGCCATGGCCGGTGGCGAGAACCTCACCGGTGATCGGGAGAACGGCCCTAGAAGCCACCAAACAAGAAAACGACAGCATGGGGAGGAAGCGGGGATGAAGGCGAGCTCACCGAGCGGAATCAACGGGGCGAAGGCGGCTCGGGAACGGTGGCCAACGCGGTGGGGCGGACGCTCCTCCGGTGAATCGCTGCCACGCGGTGGGTTTGGTTCCTCGCGTGGAAATGGAGCGGAGAGCAGCAATAGGAGCGGCAGCGGGTGCGGCTCACCTATAAAGGGGCCGGGGAGCGGGGGAGGGCGCTCCCACGACCTGGAGCGTGGGCGCGGGGACGGAAGACGGCGGTTGCGCCTTGACCGAGCGAGCGAGCGGAGGAGACGGTTGGGGGAAGAAGGTGGCGCCGACATGTGGGCCCGAGCCGTCAGCCTCTGAAAGAAGGGAAGGGCGGCAACGACGCCTGGCTCGGCTGGGCCGGCCCAAGAGGGACGCGCGAGAGGAAGAAGGGGAGAAGGCCAGTGGGCCGGTTCGGTAGACTGGGCCAACGGGCCGAATTGGAAGGAAGTGAAGGAGAGTGAATAGAATTTCCTTTTCATTTTCTAAATTGATTTTCTAAATCCAATTTCAAATAATTTTTAAACCTTTTGGCATTGGAATAAAAAGCAGTCACCACAATAAATAAAAATGCATCGGCATGAGTGCATCAACATGTAACTAACCTTATGATAAATTTTAATTTCACAAAAATTTATTATCTCCTATATTTGATTGCACACTCAATACATAATTAAATCAAATTTATCTATCTTTGAAACAGTGTAAAATTTAGGGTGTTACACTCACGAACCTTGGCTTTGTTGATTCAGCGCTTTATTTCACTTTCTAATCATGTGGAAGTGGACAGTAGGATCTCATAAGAACCACAAGTGGATGGGCCCAGCAATCAGAATGTGACTTCCAAGTTTCAGGTTAGGTAAAACAAACCGGATGGCCTCCATGATTTCTCAAAAGAAAGCTGTCAGGCTCCAAAATATGTAAATAAATAAATGTAAAGAAATTAAATGCTTCACGTAGCCATGTGCAGCTTTGTATTTGTCTCACTTGGGCAGACAGAGGACCATCCTGATCTTCTCAAGTACTCCTGTCAAATAGAATGCAGGTGATGACATAAATAAACTCTTTGAACGTCCTGAGATACACATTGATTGCATTTTCAACACATTATTGCCTTTCTAAGCAACTATTTTCTTCCACAGGGTGCGCCCTGTAAAACCTGCTAGGATTTGGAGTCCAAGAACTACAGAGCCACAGGAAAAATCTGAGGGCAAGATCAACAGCTCTGGATCCAATGTGATAGCCGACTTGGATGCGCAAAGCCAGAGCATTTCAGTGCTGTTATCCAGGCCCATTTTCGCTCTTGAGTTCAGCTCCCTGAGGATGCACGTTGACGCTCCCAAGATCATTGTTCCACACTGCAAGAAGAAGAAAATAGGATACTCGAGCACTTAGATCTGAAGGAGTTGTGCAATATGGTTAAAAGAACCCCGAGAGTTTTGGGCACGTTTGACCCGGTTGCTTAATGAATTCATGCAGTTTCTGGTTGCTTTTACCACAACATGTTCTTTTCTTGGTTATTTTTTTCTTGGCAATGTTCCTTTTCTTGTCTGTAAGGAAATATGTCGCATATGCATAGCATAGTACTTGTTTAATTCAAAACTGGAAGTAGTTTGATTCCTGTTGCAAATTGTCACAGAGATTGGTAACTTGATGCATATTCTGCATTCAAAACAGATTTTTTTTTCTAAAAGCTCAATGAAGAAGAAAAGGCAATGAGCCACTAGCATAAAAGATTGATCCCCAAATTCTTTTTCAGTAAAGATGAACATGCCTGAAGAAACATGTGCAGTGTTCAGAAACAAAGAAAAGGTATTGTTATCAGATCAACTCACAGCTACAACATTCGTCGGCCATAAAGAACAAAGAGTGTTAATTCCACAAGAACGCACAAAGACAACACACAACAGTAACATAACACACAACACATGACAAATTGACAATCAAATTTACAATGTGTTTAATTTACAGTATTGTTATCTTATCGTGCGATCCGTGTGTTTTTAATACTAAAGTATAGTTATCCCGTAGCAACGCACGGGCCCGCTACCTAGTTATGTAAAAATCTAGTAAAGATTACTGTAAAAATATAGTAAAATTTACCGTAAAAATCTAGTAAAGATTACTATAACTAGTAGAGGTAGAAAGATATAGATTCTAGTAAACAATTTGTAAGTCTAGTAAATAGATTATCGTAAAAGAGGCAGCATAGATTATAGTAAACCATTGTTCTAAAAAAAGGATTCTAGTAAACCATTTAAAAATTATCATAAAATGTAACTTACAGATCTGCAGTAGCCCAGTTACTATAATCACGGAACATGCATGCGTTGACAATCACATGAAAATTGCCTGTCCGGCCGGATAGTAATTAGCGACAGTAAATGCAGATGTGCATGCAGCTCCATCCGCCAGTTTTAAAACCGGACGTCTGGTTGGGTGCATGACCGACCTAGCTACAAAATAAGCTATTTTATTTATATATATATATATATATATATATATATATATATATATATATATATATATATATATATATATATATATATATATATATAACTATTACCCTACAGCTGGCTACAAAATAACTTATTCTGTAGCCACTTTGAGTTACGATAATTGCTATGCTAATTTTACGAGATTATAGTAACTCCTTACTAAGGATGAAAACGGTCGGAAACGGTCGAAAACGGACTTACGGTATAGAAAAACGAAAACGGTCGGTTCGGGATATTTCTACATTTAGCAATTAAAGAGTACAAAAAATGATTGAAAATGGTTGTGAAACCAATTGAAACTGATAATTTTTTATGTTAAAAAACGGTTCATAATATAGAAAACGAAAACGGTCAATTCGGAATATTTCTGTTCCGTTTTCATCCCTACTCCTTACTATATGATTTACTATAACATTATGGTAAACATCCCCTATATACTGACATTGTCGTAAATTAGTATATAAACTTATCGTAAATAGAGATGGCTACAAAACAACTTATTTCGTAGCTAGCTATAGAGTATACTCTCTCTCTCTCTATATATATATATATATATAGAAACAGACAGCAAAAACCAGAAACAAATCTGTGAGAATCGCGAGTATGTCTAAGAGAGCAGTAGTTCATAAAGAATTCCCTACACCACCTGTTCAAAGCATTTTCCATTTTTTTTTTGGCATTCGCATTTTTGCTCTTCTCCAACAATTCAGGAACTGCTCGATAGGCACTCACCAGTGTGACACGGTCTCCTTCGGAGATTTCGGAACCCTTTTTGGCAACTCTTACCTATAGAACTATAAAGCAAATAGAAGCAAGTAAAACACTGTTTTTTAGTGATTACAAAACACAAACATGTGCATGGTTTGGGCTGGGGCGGATTCATATATAAGGATACAATCTCAGGTAATGATAGGTCAACAGAAGAGTGCAGCAAGATACAAAGTATCAAAGGGGCACTTTTCAAAGGGAATCAAAATTGGGCGAAGCTTACACAGCTAAATTCGAAATTTGTGCAAGAACATGAGTTGCACTGGCTGCAAACACACCATAATGATCTAACCTGAAATTGGATGCACCCAAAATCAGGAAAGAAAAATTGATCACAGGCTAAAGGAATTAGAACAAAAAGAACATATTTTTGCATATCCAAATGAGTAAGACCACCCCTTTTTCAATGTCAGTAAACTGATATGTTTTTCAGTTCAGTATGATGATCACTAATAGGTGAATATAAGGTAAGGTGTGGCTGGTAAGTTTAGAAGTGGAAGTGATGCATGGTAAAATTGGTGAACCAACAAGAAGGCTACCGTTTTGTAAATTGGATCCATGTCCTCCAGGACAGGTTGATGTCACAAGAAGATGCCATCAACGTAAGAAAATTTAGAGGCAACATCATAGAAAATCAACTTTGATCTCTGAATCCTGGATGAAATGTAAACGAAAATGATCAACTGGAACCAATCAATCTACGGTGAGAAAGAAACAAGCAAGAGGGAAGGCGTGGCACCTGAGTTTCCAGCTTGTAGAGAGGCTTAAAAGATATAAATCCTAAGGAAGTGGGCATCAGCAGCTTGCATTTCTGTTGCAGGCTGGTTCTTTTTAGATAATAATCTTTTATCATTTTTCTCTCCTAGCACTGGGAATACAGAATTAATTTTAAAATTGATGCTTCAATCTTCTTGGACCAGTTTCATTGTTGAAATATGATGCGAGTAGAACACTCAGCAAAACTGAACAGCCTATCGCAGATTATGGCACAACAGCATAAAAAAAATTTCCTTGTAACAACGTAGCCTGTTTAGTGCAAATCTAAAATCCAGATTTTTTTTGGCACAGTAAGGCAGCAAACACAGGTGACTGAGCATAGGCCGACATATATTTGGCAACAAAGCGTAAGGTATGAAGTAAGACCACACAGGGTAATCTGAAATCATAGACCAAACTGTAGTATACTAATGGTGGGGAAAAAATAAAGAAGCAAAGGCTGTAAAGAGGAAATACGTGGCGACGAATATTACCTCATCTAACTCTTTTTTTTTACGTTGGTAGACAGCAGCAGGTAGCTTGGAATGACCTCATCGTGGAGTATTAACTATCATTAGCATTTACAAAAGGCAGCATACATAATTTTTCGTTGTAGGCAAAATTAGCTGTTAAAAAATCATGGCTGCCGTGTTTGGATACCACATTTACAGTTGCTAGCAAAAATCATTATGATAGTGGCGCTAGGAGGATAGAAATCATGGCAACCAAAAAAGCAAAGCACATGTAGTAATTGGGAGAACAAAGAAATGAGGGAGGGTGGGTCATGAACCATTTGTTGGGCGACACTGTAAAGATGTAGCGACCATACGTGCAGGCTGAACGCCTTTATTTCCGAGGGAAAGGACCTAGTGGACAATGTCTGTATAGGAAAAGCAGCCTATGGAAGTTAATACCTCTGTGTTTTTTCTGGCTTCTCTGTCCGGATGATGGTTGTGCATCCTTGTTCTTTTTGCTCAGGGAGGTCAGCATGTTCCTGTTCTTCGTGTGTAATTGAGTTGTGATATATTTAGGTAACTAACAGGATAGGTGTCATTGTTTTTTGATGAACTGTACACTGGAAAGCACTATGTTGTTCCTGCAGAATCCATCTGTGCTACATTTGTGTAACTAATAGAATGAACTGACAATTTTGGGTGCACTGTAAACATAGATGTGTCATATCCTGTGTGGAATTAGATGTTTAAGCAAGAGTTAAAAAAAATCCCTACTGTTGAGGCTAGCTAGCATTCGCAACACTAAATAAAATGCAATCGGAAACCAAATATCTCAATAGGAAAACAATCAATATCAGCAGCTCACACATTGCAGTTGACGTAGAACTGGTATTCTAAAAATAATAAAATCTTTTAATAGTAGCATGGAAAAGGCACAAGGTCTAATATGTTTGGTATGAGCACTTGGGAGTGATGCCATGGTACCTCAGTAACAAACTTCCAGGAGCTGTGTTTATCAAAAGGGGAGGGGGAAATCATGAGTAGTGGTGGGTTATGGCAGCTGTGGGGTGGTCGCTATGGAAATCTAGAAATGACTTAGTTTTTTCTAACATTGTGATTAAATCCCCCAAACATGTGGCTTACAAAACTCTTGGCATCATGAAACAGTGGATCAAGCTAGCAAGCAAGGATGGAGCGAAGAAGGAAGCGGCGGTGGCGAAACTAATGGATGGGATGGAGCGCTGGTGACCTGCATTTGAGAGTGTCTGTTTGTGCTTTTGTTTCCTTAGCTGCAGGCCAAGCGTCTCTCTTTTTTGTGCTTTTGTGACAAGTTTAATGGTCCTGTTAGAGTTGAAGGGGCTGTTACTTCTGTTTTAAGGGCAAGAGTGTTTTTTGAGGAGTTTTAAGCTGTGATGTTAGTAGCGGTGTGTCAATGTTCGTTGAACGTTTTCATTGTAAGCCAGTATCCCCGGTAGAACTCTTGTTAAGCTTTCAATCTAAAAAAGTGATGCCATGGTACCTATGTTGACCAACATGGCAAAACTGAAGGTATATAGAGGTAACCTAAACATTACCAATTTCGAAGCATGATAAATTCAGTCTCGAACATAATACTTGGACAAGCTAGTGACAATAGTACCTGCATGGCCTGAAAGAGTTTGGAACTGTAGTGAGACAGTTGGAAGGAAATATTACCAATTTCTTTATGAGGAATACAGCAAATTTTAGAACATGGGAGGATGAGACTTTTAGAAACTGAATTATTGCTCATAGTGAAGCTGTTAACAAACAAAAGAAGTGACTCAATTGAAGCTGCAGGTGAGGACTGCAGTTTTAAGCTTTTATGTCAGCATTTTCTTCGCCACCAAAAAATTGTTATAGAATCTGTTACAACCTATAGTAGAAACTAGAAACAGAACATTGATTGAAACACCAAATTGGATGGAAGAGATACTAAAGTGAATCTAGAGAGTTATGCAGCACTTCAAACACTGAGACTTAGCAGCGGGCCTTGCAGATCCTTTTCAACGGTGATTTCGATCCAGTAACCTTGGATCTTGACATGGCTGAGTCGGACATTGTCGAGTCTTAGACTCCGATGCTCTAGGTCCTTACGTCGTACCGAATATTCAGTGTAATTACAATCACGTGCGAGTTGTGGTGGCAAGGGATTCGGTAACCTCGCGTTTACCGTAGCTCCTTAATTGTGTAACAAACTCCATTCCTGCTTAATGAAAAACGTGCCTAGGTACGATCGCCAAAAAAAAAGTGAATCTAGAGCTGTCTATCCTAGCCTAGGCACTTTCATAGATATGGCTAGCATGGTAGAGTGAATAAAATTTAGAAGAAAGAAGGTTCTTGTTCGTACAGATGGCACCAAACGGACTTGACCTGATGAGACCGGCATAACAAATTCAGGGAATTTTTTTAGGAAGCTCTTGTGTGCTGCTGCATTGGAGGCACCTTTTCTTAGCTGCAATCCATCAATTAAATTACCTGCACTGCAGCACAATAATGAGGATGTTATGAATTGTAGGCGAACTCAGCAGTGATAATTGAAATTGTAGGCAACTATCTACATTGTCCAAGAAGGGAAATAACCGTATTGACCAGACTTAAACGACCAAATTGTAGGCTGTTAATACATGTCATTTTGGTAACCGAGACCGCTGATAAGTGTGAAAGGCCTGGAGAAACATATGTCATTTAAGAGGATAAGCATGGAGAAAGTCTATACTCGTGGTGCAGTTGAAATTGAAACACTCTTACATGTGTTAAAACTGCCATGTATAAAGCTGTGAAAGAGCGCTGCAGATTAAAGCTTAATGTGAAAAAGGAATCCATTCCTTAGAAGCGGAACACAAGGGAGCAGCAGAGAAGGGCACAGTCTTAAAGCCTGTAATTTGACCAAAAAGGGAGCAGCAGAGAAGGCCTCAGTGTGTAGAGAACAAATTTCAGCTATGCATATTGCAGTATCCCTTAAAATTTGCCAATTGTAAGGAAACTATTGAGGACATCACAGGAACCTGATCTATTTCAAGCAACACTTCAGAGGGAAGGTGCTAAATTTTAAGGGCACTAAAAAGAACAAAATATCAAATTATGGGCTGATCCTTAAACCTGTTTAATTGACAGGAAACAAACTACGTTAGCATAGCAAAACTACAAACAAGGTACCTTTGTCTTAGTGTTGCAGAAAATAACAGACTGGGTAATGGTGACTGTATCATAATAAAGATCACAAAGCGTATGAAACTTCCATTCCTGTTTGTGAAGAGCAATGAAGAATTATTTGACGCCCTACAAACATGACATTATATTACTTTGCAGCGAAAAGGACACCAATATAGGTGGAAACATAACTTCAATGGTATTTACCTCCAGGGTCATCTAGCCACCGTTCACAAGGATTCTAAGTGGTGCAGTCATGAACTTGCCAGTCATCTCCAAGATCTCATGAGGAAGAGTTGCAGAGAGCAAAAGCACCTATTTAAAGAAAAGCAAATACACTATCACATGAGTTCCAGTAAAAGGCATTAGCTATTGTTATCGAGAACAGAACTGATAAAAGCAATTCTTTTTCGCCATTGGTTGCTCAATATGGAATGTGGCAGATGTGTTGCTACATATTGAGAATATAAGCAGATAACAAAGTAACATGAGCCGAGCAAAAGGACAGTCAGTGTATGTAACTATGGATGTGGTACAGACTAAAACACATACAAGAATTGCCTCATGTGTACAATGGGTTATATGAAATTGGAAAGATGCATCTCAGGAAGTCATAGCAATCTGCTATACTGAACGTGGTGGCAGATCGCATAATGTTATGGGGGGAGAAGCACAAATTTTCTGAAAAAATATAAAACGGAATAGAAAAGGTATTATTTGTGCTCAAACTATAAGCTCCAACTGATCTCCAGTGTTGAATCATGCACGACACAAATGTGCAATGAATGGAGGCATACCCGAACATATAGGATCTACAATGTTGCAATAAGTAGCACAGATGCTAGTGCCTTCGTTTCCTTGACATTGGCATACGACTGGCACCTATAGTGGTGGTGTTTAACCAGCGGGCGTAACCATGGTCCCTGTCGAATAAAAACAGTCTTGCAATAAGAAACTAAGGACCAGTCTCTACTATCAACTAAATAAACCACCGTAACAAACATTTGGGAAAATGCAATGTGTCCACATAGGATGAAATAGAAGGGGGACCAATCTGCAGTATGAACTAAATAAACTACTCTAACAAACATCTTATGCTTGCTGTTTAGTTTCCAATCCTTGAAATGGCATAATGGCCTTCCAAAAATACAGGTCCATCTAAGGAAATGAATGGCCTTCAATTATAAGAAAGCTAGACAGCAAGCTCTTGCTGGTAATAAAATAAATAAATGACTGGGAAAAAAGCTGAACAACTTTATTAGCAGGAACATGTGAAAAGTATGGCCCCATACATCATTTTTCATATTTGGACAAATTAATGATGCCAATAGTGTATGGTACCCCTGTTAGCTCATCCCAAAAAAATCATAGATGGTCAGCTAGAGAAATGGAAACAAAAAGAAAACTAAAAGAAAGAAATATTTCATTTTTTGATGTTACCTTTGTCACTCTCAGATATGCATTAGTAGATTCTGCGCATATCATCACAAATAGGCGGGTGCATGTATTTTTGAGCTGAACAGCAAATGCATATCTTTTATCATTATCATAATAAAAATCAGACATATGTCTTTTTGGCATTCACAAAAATATACCACATCTCCTTATCTATTTAGTTTGTAGATGGAGTGAGGTTAGGATGGTAGTAAACATTTAGAATGTAGATTGCAGTTAATTCCAAATCTTCATAAAACTGAAGGTAGAACCTACCTGTTAGCTGTGTAGGGGAGCATCTGTGGAGGCACTTGTCATCGATGGAGCAGCTCTAGTCCTACACCAACAATGATGAAGTGGTGCAACAATTTTATTTTCAAAAGAAAAAGGAAAAAAGTAATCAGATTGTAAAGAACTATTTTTTTATGAACAACTACCACTGAACCTTATTCAGTAACTTACCTGCTCGATTGAATTGACACAGTTTTCTCTGACTTGTTAAACATGAACCTAACACAAAAGAATGCTAATGTCAAAATGTTTAACAAATGGAACCTAACACAAAAGAATGCTAATGCCTTTTTTTACACACGATGAAATGGAAACACAAAACAACATTATTTTTTTACAATCCATAATCACTCAACATGCTATACAATTATTTGTTGCAAAAAAAAAAAAGGTAGGAACCCACTAATCATCGACCTTGAATAACATGTACCATGACTTCAGCCTAACCAATGTGTAGTACATAGCTATAAATTTGCACTGCCAGGGAAAAAGAAAGAGCATAGCAACCTCTTATTCTTAAAGAAGACAAGACACCAAACTTTCATAAATGACCATCAAGGATGGCTTAGCAAATGAGTTGAAGCATGTGCTCGAAGATCATCACACAAATCTATGAGAAACCTTGCACAACCTACACTTCTCTGAAAAATAGACCCTACAACATGGAGCAATTCAGTGTTATTTGAAAATCTGTCCACCAAACAGTTCATAGCAATGCATCCATCTCTGAACATTTCATACCAATGCATCGATCTATATTGTTTCAACATACGAGCAGGTATCTTTTCTGGAGGCTAAAAGCTAAGGACCTATGATGTAGATGGAGCCGCTAATAATTATGTCGAAAAGCAAAGCATGTACCAATAAGGAAAAAAATAGGAAAATTACATCCAGGGTCATATATCTTGCTGTGATCGTCTTTCTTTGTCATTAGAGAACTATCCAATCCAAGGTAAAAGCTATACCTTCCTAGGCAGGACAAATTGAAAAATGGACTGAATCAAGTATCAAGCTCACTAAAAAATAGGTTTCCTTTTCTAAATCCCAGGTACAACACTAACCATCTCTTATCTTTCATCATGCACGGCCAAAATTCTAGTGGACATTTTTAAGGGAAACAAAACAATAACAGCAGGGCCCCAAAAAATTAGGGTTTGGGAATCGGTGACCAGTGGAGCCCCCATCAGCTAGGTTTTCATACCGCGTGGCTGCTATCGTTCACTGTGGCGAGCTTGACCGCGGGCGCCGAAGAGGCAGCTAGGGTTTCTTACCGGTGGGAGGAGGCAGTGTTGGGGGAAGCCACTCCGACGGCCACCGGCGTGTGCGGGGTCACAACACCCCGTGGCGACGGCCACCTCCGGAGCCCATGCATGGTGCTGCACCGCAGGCCGGGGAGCCGTCGCCCCAGCAGCACGTAGCACGGGCATCCGGTGTCGCTGGGGCTAGCTAGCACGCCACCACGTCGGGAGAGAGGGAGAGTGCGGGGCAGAAGGAGGAAGGACGAGGGAGGAGGGTGGCCTCCGCTGCCTCGAGGAGCGGTGGCCGCCGCCGTCGGGGCGCCGTCGCCCTGGTCGCCGTGCTTCGGGAGAGACCGAGAGAGAGGATGGGAGAGATGCGGTTTTTTTTTTTTGGGTTGAAGTAGAAGCGGAAGCTGAGGTATATATTTGTTTCTGTAGATTCCGATGAGAAGCGGGAGAAGCAGAGGAGAAGCGGGAGAAGCCAACGAAAAGCACGGGACGCTGATCCAGGCAGAATCCGATTTAAGAAATCTGGGCCACACGATCGCGGACAACTGGAACATTTAGGGCGACGTGGATAGGGCTTCTATCGTAGAATCAAACGCAATTTGTAGTTTCTAATTATCTAAGATGGAAGTTTACGGGTTTAAAAAACCCATGTATTTACAGGTTTGGGTACTACACCCTAGACTCACACCCACAAACCCGTTGGGTCTAGCATTTTGCCTATTAATAAACCCATGGGTAGAGAAATTGACCAAAACCCTTACTCTAGTAGAGTAAAAACCCGTCGGGTTTCGGGTACCCGTCGCCATCTTACTTTAGGTTACCACCACGGTGCATTTGGGTCAAACACTTTTTTGCGCGGGGTCTGGGCCGCGCTAGCCAAAATTCACACGGGACTAGAATCATGGTTGTGCGTTGCAACACAAAAAAAAAAATAGTACCACGAGAATTCAAATTTGAGTCAGGCATCTGCCAGTTCCAAGAAGTGGACGCCACATCTTGGATTATCTTCTGGAGCGTCTTTGGTGTTGTTTGAATCCCGATGGATTCTAAAAATGTGGATTAAAAATCTAGTACATTCATTGGATTCTATGTCTTATGTCAAAATCTAATAGAATCTAGCGAATTCTAGGATTCTGAGATATATATATATATATACCTAATAATAAAGATACAAAATTTCAGCATATTTTTTTTGGTCCGTCCATTTTTTTGTCTGTCTCCCTCTGACTACCAAAGAATAGAGAGCTTCTTTTTTCCAGATTTATATATATAATAACTCATGCTCATACGAGTTAGAATAGCTCTCGTCTAACGCGATACGAAATCCGCTTGTGTCTGTTCTTCTATCTTCTTTAAATAACTTGGATAGTTAGGAATCATAATCGATTAGATCCATCCAAATCTGGATAGCTAGGATTCCTAATTCTAATCAAATAAATTCTCTGGTCCCATATAATATGAATAGGAATTCTAATCAAATAGTAACAATAAAAGTACAAATTTGTATATGTATATCATCTTATCTTGGTTTCTATTTTTAAACTTTTTTTTTGTTGCCGTTTGCTTTTTCTCCCGACCCTGACTCTGGTTTGTATTGTTTAATTCTTTTTTATTCCTGTTTGCTTTTTTTCCCGTTCGTGACTCCATTTTGTTGTGTTTTGCCAGTTTGGTTTCTTTCAGTCATTTTTTTTCTTTCGTCCAATTTTTCCTTTGCCTTTTTCCAGGTTTGGTCCGCATGTTTTCTTTCAATGGTTTTTTATTTTTTTCTTAAGTTTCCATCTCTTATCAGTTTTATTTCCGTGATTTATTATGTTCTATTTATATAGGGCTTCTTTAAGTAACTTGAATCGTTAGAGGACCATAATCGAAATAGATTCATCCAATCCTGGATACATAGCAATCCTAATTCTAATCAAGTGAATTCTCCGATCCCAGATAACATGAAATAGGAATTCTAATCAAATAGTAAAAATAGGAGTATAAATTTGTATACGTATCTCATCTTATCTCGCTTTCTATTTTATACTTTTTTTTGTTCCCATTTGCTTTTTCTTCCCGACCGTGACTTTGCTTTCTAATGTTTAATTTATTTTATTCTTAGCTTTTTTTCCCCATCTGTGACTCCGTTTTGCGTTTCGGCAGTTCGATTTTCTTTTGGTCGTTTTTTTCATCTGTCCATTTTTCCTTTTTCTCTTTCCCGGTTTGGTCCGTATGTGTTTCTTTCCATGGCTTTTTTTTTCAAGTTTTTATCTCTTATGAGTTTTCTTTCCTGTGATTTATTATGTCTTTTAAGATTTCATCCGTTTGGAATACTTCCTGTTGAGTTTTGAGAGGGTATAGAAGAATAGCAATGACAACACAAGACAGAGCATACATCAAGTGTAACAAAATTATGAGAGTCTACACATAGTATTAAGTAGACCGATAATAGAACAATCAACAAACTTTCATGAGATCTAGCTACTTCTTGTCAAGCTGATCTCTACCAACACTGCGCTATCGTTAGTAGCGATAGCACACCGCTCTTCTCGATTGTTAATAATTCAGGGCATCATCAAGGTTGTGTGTTAGCTCAACCGCGGCCGCCAGGCAACGTGCGCCATCGTAGGAGCCATGTACGCATGGGGCACTTGCTGCCCACCTTGTCACAAACCTTGGTCAGCATGGTGGTCAGCATGGACTGGGAAGGCATACTTTCCTACTGTACTAACTAAACCCGTTAAAGGATCTAGAAAAATTCAGCTGCAGCTAACACTGTAAAAAAAACTCAGGCAAATAACAGGAACCGATACTGTTTTCTATATCCAGTAAGGAAAATGGTGGCACGCGCTTCTGTTAATTCAAATAATGTGCTGGCAGAAGCATGGATTAGTTGGCCATTGTGGTGGTGAACTGTAAGCTTCAATCCATGCACTGCTCTGTTTGTTCCTTCCGGAACTCAGATTATTCTTTGTCAATGTAGTGGTGAGATGCCCTCAAAGATTATATCTTTTGTTCTTAATTAACACAGGAAAGGAACATAGTTCTGACCACTAAAGCTAGCTCTATGATTCTGGGCAATCACATGCAGGTTAGTAACAGCATATGCCTTTCTAAACACCTTTACTTATCAACCGTTGTCTTGTACTCCTAATTTTAGCTCATGAGAAAGCATACTAAACTCTGTTTCAGTTTAAAGGATCCAAAGCAGTTAGAGTGCTGTGTCACTGGTCAACTTACCCTGTTTTGTCTTTCTGATGCTTCACAATCCATATGTGCGGCTAAGTGCTTGTTGCTTGCATGTTGCATTCCTCTAATTTTGACAGTGACATTTTGTTTTTGCTTGGTTACTCTGCTGGAGGGTGATGCTCATTCGCTGGTGATAATCCATTTGCTACTTGCAGCACATTTCATTTACTTGATCACTCTCGGCTTGGTTACTGCTGATCTGAATGTTATATATTCATTACTACTTGATCACTCTCTGTGTTTAGGGACCCAACAGTAACAAACAGTTGTCTCAGCTGATATGCTGATGCAGTACTACGTGACACAGAAAAGGATATGCTCCATATGTCTGAATTTATCCTCCAAAACATTACCTTTGTCAGTTGTAGTAATGTAGTAACTTATTTCATATGCTTTTCTTGATTACTAGAGTGTGCGTGCTTGGCCGTGATTTCTAAAGTCTGATCAGTGAACTTTTGGCGTCGTCATTTAGAAACTGCTTAGAATTTTTTCTTGAGCTGATATGTCATTGTCCTCCCTGTCAGTATGTATGATAGCATGTCCAGTCCTAGGGTCAAGTGGCTTTGGAGACTTGTACAGATTGTTTCTAGAACTTTTAGAGTTTTTTTTCTTCTTGAGATCTGACCTTCAGGGCGATAATCTAAAGTAGTGCAGTGCACACAAAACTATGCTTTAGGTCAGGTTCAGTATGTTCTTGGGTAATGAAAATGTAACATTAGTACCTCTGAATTCATACAGTCCAGTCAAAAAACAAGAAAAGGTGCGTGCTATGCATTCGGGTTTTGTTGTCTCCTTGAAATGTTTCTAAGCTATTTTGAGGATCCGGTTCTATAAATAAATGGTTTGTCAATTGACTTTTTTGTGTATTTGCTACCATGTCAAAATGTTCTGGTAGGCCATTTGTACTGAAACTTTTTGCGATTGGTTTATGGCTTCGATTCTTGCATTGGTGACCTTCGATTCTTGCATTGGTGGCCGAGCAGTGCTGTTGATGGTTGGGCTAAAGTGGAGCCCCTCTGTCCGGCCTGCCATCTGGAGCTGAAGGTCAGTGCCTCTTAGAAGAAGGCTGAACACGTTCTTGAATCCAATACAGGTAATCAATGCTGTTATTTTCTAGATAGAAAAAACTAGAAAAATCATTCCTATCACCTGCCTTCTTTACATGTTTCGTCTGTCACACTTTGTGATTTATCTTTGGAGGATTCTTTCTTACGAATCTTACCTGGTATTGTCATCAGGATGCAGACGGTGTGATTGTAATGAATATCCCTAGCTACATGGGCTGGTGTTGACCTGTGGCAAAACGACAATGACCATGATGATGATTTCGGTTTGCAGTCAATCCATGACAAAACACTTGAGGTGGTTTGTATATCGGGAACATGGCATCTAGGCAAACTGCAGGTAGAGATAGTCTGCTTCCTCTAAATCTTTTCAGTTAGTGTGTCATCCATTTTCAAATCTGGTGCTGTTCCTTCTAATATGTAGCGATGAAGCTGAAGTAGAATCTTACAATCATTTTTCTGTGATTGATTGATAGGTCAAACTTTCAAGGGCACACCGGTTAGCACAAGGAAAAGTTATAAGATTGCACCTCCACAGTTCATTCCCTGTCCAGGTTGATGGTGAACCATGGATCCAGCCACCTGGGTGATACCTCATCGTGGACAGGTAATTTTCTGGACAATAGACCAACAGACTTTTGCCAATTTCAGCACCCTGCTTTCTACACTTGTTTCTCATTTAAGTGCTATTGTTATGCAGAGATTTTATAATTTGCTTCTTTTTTAGTGTTTGAAGCATAATATTAATACTTTTGCCATGCTTGATTGTTGCTTGCTGATATTTTGTCTTCTGTTCCTGGAATCGGCCGCTTACATTGACACAAAATACTGGAAATAGGAAAAGCTAGACCAATAATTAATGTGGTAATGTGCAAGCAGTAAAACGCACTTGCATGCATTCTCTCTTTAATGCTTGATGCTCTTTTCAGATCTTAATGTGTCTCTTCGGAGCTACAAATATGTGAGAATATTTACTTTTTTTTCTTTCAGGTTGAGCAGTTGGAACAAGAAATATCTAAAAGAAATAGGAACAGGAAATATCTAAAACAAATAGGTCCTGCCAGAAAAGCATGGACATGACCAAGCAATGTTTTAGGAACATCTTTCAATTTCTCGGTGCATGGGGTGGTTATGCTACTTGGAAGATATCTATGACAATGGGTTGCTGACTCAGAGATGGAATGGTCGACTTTGTTAGTTTGTTTATATATTCTTCGTGCCTTTTGTCGTGTAACGGGTAACTCCTGTGAGGTTTTCTATGCCTGTCCAAAATCGTGACTCTAGAATGGCGCAACATCGATTTTTATATTTGTCTCGATGTCTTGTGTGTTGATTATCAATTGCTACATGCTAAGCAGATATTATACATTCCTGTGGTCATGATAGGGCGCCCAACGGGCGCCTGATGTTCTAGTATATTGCGATGTGCAGCAACAATGGCGGGTATGTGGGCATGCCCACAGGCAAGATATGCTCGCGGCACATAGCTGGAGCGGGCACATAGTGTTGTCTGCGCGGGCGCGGACAGAAATATTCTCGCTGGTGCGGGTCTGTGATACCTGTACCCACGAGTATTTTACTCGTTGCCATCTTGTCATCTTTAGGTCGCATAACTCTTTTGTGTTAGAGATAACAATACTTAGCCAAATTATAATACAATCTAGATAGATATCTTATATAGGTTTAAGAGGCCATTGGTTTTTAAGTTGGTATTTCATCTCCCCCAGTAGTAAATTGCGTCTAATTAACTTCGAAGTGGCAATCCACTCCATATCTTAATCTCTGCTAAAAAGCTCGGAACTACTTGTAAATTACTACGGAAGGAATAATAAAGACCATATTAATTTCTTGAAACCATGGGTTAGCCGGTCTTTAACTCCAGTGTCATGGCACCGCAGCAAGTACTTATCACTTATCAGACGTGTACTTTCACAGGTAATACGTCTTTGGCTGTGTTTAGTTTCAAAATTTTTTTTCCAAAATTTGCCATGCACATCGAATGTTTGGACATATGTATGGAGCATTAAATATAGATAAAAAAATAACTAATTTCACAGTTAGATGCAAAATCGCGAGACGAATCTTTCGAACCAAAGTAGTCCGTAATTAGACACTATTTATCAAATAAAAACCAAAACATGCTAGGATATACTCTTCGGCCTTTTGAGGACAACTAGACACAGCCTTTGTCGTCTCTGTAAGGCCGTCAGGCCGACAGCAGTAGGTCGCTTTTTTTTGGAGCTACCACTACCGGAATCAGTAGTAGGCCTGTACTCCGTAGCTGGCTGCCTCTACCGACAGAGAGCTAACAAGCTGCTGCTGCCGTGGCCGTGTGCCGCAGCAGCCGCGCGCCGTGCGGCACCTACAAGCACACGTCGCCGTGCTGCACGCACTGCACGGTGATGGGCGCATGGCGTCGTACGTAGTACGCGCTCGGTCGGTGTCGCCGACAGCGGCGCGGCCACATGCCGTGTCGCCGTCCGCCATTAACAGCCGCGCTTTCCGGTTCGGTCGGCTCCGGGTTGGCTCAGGCTCGGCCTCGATCGATCGTGTCGCCATCGCACGCGTGACATCACGGCAGGCATTACGCCCAGGACGTGACGGCGGCTGGCTTCATTGCCATTGCCTTGTTTGGATTGCTCCCAAATTCGAAGTTTTTTTACTTTCTCTGTCACATCAATTTTTAGACATATGTATAAAAAATTAAATGTTAGTAAAAAAATAACTAATTGTATAGTTTGGTAGTAAATCACGAAACTAATCTTTTAAGCCTAATTAGTTCATGATTAGATACTAATTATCAAATATAAATGAAAGTGATACAGTAGCTAGAGTTGAAAAAATTTGCAATCTAAACACGGCCTTGCTTGATTTTTGTGGTAGGTAGGTGACGGGCCTAATTTTGGACTAAAGGGCGGCAGTGTGAATATTAGGTCGGGTTTATTTGCCTGTCCTGCTGTTTGTCCTACTGCTATCAATTCAATTCAATTAGCAGCATGACAGCTTCGGTTCCTGTCAAAGTGTCAATCAGAGTATTTAAGGATATATACCAACTGCTGGGATTCTTTCTAGTTCGGTCGCATTTCACTCCGCCAGTGCTTGTTATTACTCATTAGGATATGCCGTCAATATTTCAGGTTTACTACTGCAGTGAAAAACGAAGGGAGAACTGGCTTCTTCGTTAATTTTGAGACGCGGCTGAACAATGAAACACTGTGAATCACAATTTGGGCATAAATATTGTTATTGTTACTACCAACATTTTGATTTCATTGGTCGATCAACAAGCCACAAGGGATGTATATATATATGTACCTTGTCACGCAAGAACACCACAATTAGTGCTCTTAATTTATTGCTCTTAATTTATTTACAATACTTACAAGGATATGTACAGGGTATGGTGACGTTTGTCCGAATATGTGATAGTAACACCAGTGATTTTCTAATTAAAATAGGACTGCATCAGGGGTCAGCTTTAAACCCTTATTTATTTGCTTTGGTGATGGATGAGATCACAAGGGACATACAAGGTGATACCCCTTAGTGTATGCTCTTTGCTGATGATGTAGTGCTAGTTGACGACAGTAGGGCAGATGTTAATAGGAAGTTAGAACTATGGAGGCACACGTTAGAGTCGAAAGGGTTCAGACTTAGTAGGACCAAGACCGAGTACATGAGGTGCGATTTCAGCGCGACTAGACATGAGGAGGGAGATGTTAGCCTCGATGGGCAAGTGGTGGCCAAGAAAGATACTTTTCGGTATTTAGGATTGATGCTACAAAAGGATGGCGACATTGATGAAGATGTTAGGCATAGAATTTTAACCGGTTGGTTGAAATAGCATCAAGCTTTTGGCATCCTCTGTGACAAAAGGGTGTCTCAGAAGCTGAAAGTTAAGTTCTATAGGACGGTGATTCACCCGATGATGTTATACGGTGCTGAGTGTTGGCCTACAAAAAGGCGACATGTCCAGCAATTGAGTGTAGCAGAGATGCATATGTTGCGTTGGTGTTGTGGGCACACAAGGAGGGATAGAGTCCGGAACGACGATATCGGGATAGGGTTGAGGTGGCACTAATTGAGGAGGAATTGATTCAACATCGGTTGAGATGGTTTGGACATGTCCAACGGAGGCCTCCTGAGGCGCCGGTGCTTAGTGGGGTTCTAAAGCAGGTCGATAATGTAAAGAGCGGTAGAGGTCGACCTAAACTGACTTGGGACGAGTCCGTTAAGAGAGACCTTAAGGAGTGGAATATCTCCAAGGATTTCGTTATGGACAGGAGCGCTTGGAGACTGGCAATTAACGTGCCTGAACTGTGACCTCTTTCTGTCTTATGCCCTTTATGTACCTTTATATGTCTCCCTGTTTCTCGTCTCTTTTGGGTTTCATCTCTAGCCTACCCCAACTTGCTTGGGACAAAAGGCTATGTTGTTGTTTTTGTACTTAAGATTTAAGAAAAACATAGATTTTACATTAAACTTGTTTTTCCAACCAGCCGAATAGGGTACTTGCTGCAAAAATCAGTGTGCTCTTGCTTGCGATATCAAATTTGATCACCGCTCCAGTATGATCATTTCTCTGTCAACGGGATATGGCCACGCGCCTATTTTGTTTTGTCAGACCACATGACTCATATATGCCTGCTGGCCAATAATTCGTGCAAGAGCAATGATTCGTATTTGCATCTCTGAATAATTATTTCAAAATACCTATGTATGGTTCTATTCCGAACATTAAAACCCAGTTAGTTCTTTAGACCTATGGTGTTTGTTTTGTCAGACCACATGACTCATATATGCCTGCTGGCCAATAATTCATGCAAGAACAATGATTCATATTTGCATCTCTGAATAATTATTTCAAAATACCTATGTATGGTTCTGTTCCAAACATTAAAACCCAGTTAGTTCTTTAGACCTATGGTGCCACATGACTTGGATCCAGCGCTTAAGACTAAAGCTGATAAACTATATTAAGATAAGAGGAGCCAAACCAGAACTTCACTACATTAGTCTAAACTCAAGGTTACTACATCTAGAGTAAAGTAATTGTAGAAAGCAATTGCACAAAACAAAGTAGAGATGAATTATACCGACGACTTCAAGTATTACAAAGGGAAAGATACAAGAGCTATATCGAACTTCCAAAGACTACTTCTGGAACTTCAAGGCAAGCTTGACTTATGATCTTTGTTTGCGTGACGCCGCGTGTTGATCATGGCCCGTGCATCTTTGTCTCCCCCCACCTAATGTTGGATGAAGTTTTTGCCCAGCGGTGGGTTCGCTGGTTGGTGTTTGCCTTTGCTTTCTCCCTAGGGAGCTTGAACCCTTGAGTTATTCGAGGCGATTGTTGTTGAGTTCGGGTGGCCTGGTTCACAACCGGCTTGTCTCTAGTAGCTCCATGTTGTGGATTAGGGCTTGGACTTTGTGGAACGTCTAACAGCCCTAGGCGGATGGCAACTCCGACATTGAAAACCCTATGTTTGGTTTTGGTAGCTGAGACAAGTAGTGGACTAACCTCTACTAAGTGTTGTGATTGAGATAGGTTAGGCCCATGCCAAGCTTGAGGAAGAAAGGCACTCATGAAGGTGATGATGATGGTGTGCAAATGTTGATCAAGTGCTTAATTCTTGAAAAAGAAGAAAGAGAAAAACAAAATGCAAGGGTTCAAGGCAAAGGTATAAGCTAGGGAATTTTGTTTTTCCAGCCAAGACGCGATAGAATGCATGATCGGATTTAGGATAGATAGCCATACTAATAAGAGGGAACTCCAATGTTCAAAATGGTTATCTAAGTGCCACTAGGTGGATCAGTTCATTGCATATTCATTAGACCTAGTGAGGATGCGAAAAACCATTTGAAAAATGTTTGTGAAAATGCTAACTCACTTGCACTAATGTTGGAACACATTTGGAGTTAGCACTTTTGGAAAAGGGTTGGAAACTTGAGCTAAAGATGCTCTTGTGTGAGCATTGGACCAAGAGAGGTAGCACCAGACTAGCAGAGGCCAGGTCCGGTGGCTAACCCTAGTCATGGCGCCTCTGGGTCACATCGAATTGTTAGGTATGGTCCGATGGTGGTGGCTAGGGCTGCATCCGACGGTAAGTTAGCACTATTCATCCACCAGGCCCCACCTATTAGTGCGTGGGAAGGATTCAAAGGAGGTACCAGACGATAGTCGTTGGTCTTATGCTTGGCGTCGACCCAGTCCATGGCAAGATTCTGGAGCTCTCTGTGTTGCACCGGACCATGGGAGCCTTTGGTCCAACGACCATCGGAGTCAGAGGCGGCGTACTATACGTCATTGTGATCGTTTGCGAGCAACAACTAGTTTCAATGTTCGAGCGCCACGTGTATGCAGCAAAGGGCATCCGACGCCGATGGTCCAACGGTGGCACTGAACAGTCTGGTGCCCCCAAATTCTGTGCAGTAAAGGCACAACGGCTAGTTTGGCCAAGGGTGTTATAAATAGAGCATGGTTCGAATATGGATGGCTATCTTGGCACTCCAACGCATTATACACCCTTGTGAGCTTGTGCAAACTCCGCCCACTCATCTCTTTGCCTAGTGCTTCATCCAAATTGAGATTGAGGGTGATTCTAGTGCACTTGCATTAAGTTCTTGCATCTAGTGGCACTAGAGATCGATTGAGTTGTGGTTTTCTCATTACTCTTGATGGTTGCCACCACCTAGATTGCTTGGAGCAGTGGTGGATCGTTCAGTGGCTATTGGTGATTGTTGATGGCTTCGATCAAGAAATTGTAAGGGATGCTTTGCTCATCCCTGTGGGAGATTGTGAAGAGCAACTATAGTGAAATCGTGGCTAGTTGGAGTGCACCATTGGAGCGGTTCTTGCGACACCCTTAGTGTGTCTAGCTTGTCATGCTAGTTAGCTCGTGAACCATCAAGTAGGGACTCGCCACAATGAGGACATAAGTCGCCAGCAAGCAACTATTCCTCGAGGCTATGTTTTGTGTCGCTGTAAGGTCCTAGATGGCTAGAGGGGGGTGAATAGCCTATAAAAAATTCTACAAATACCACTAAGCAAACTTGTTAGAAAAACAAACGGCGTAAAGCGAGTTTTGCTTAGCCAAAGGTTGTGATGCAAGCCTCCTATCCACAAGTCTAGTAGATTATGATCTCTAGTTCACACAAGAGCTATGTCACTAATTTTACACTAGAGAACAAGCTAACAACACTACTAGCAAAGCTACCACTAGAGCTACACAAGATAATCTAGTAAAGATAAATGCAAGAGAGAGGATTGTGATTCTTATACCGACGGTGGAGTGAAGATGTTGCCAATCACCAAGATGATATATAATCAATCAATATTGACAACAACACAATATGACGACCAATCACCGGGAGACAAGAGACACAATATTTTTGTTCACACGGTGTTCACTTGTGCACCGACAAGCTACGTCACCGGTTGTGTCGACCAACACTTAGATGGTTTCCCGGTGTGACCCTCAAGTCACTTGCCCCTCAAGGCACGCCCCGCAAGGCACCGCAAGACACCACTCTCAAGTGAGGTAACTCAATGACACGCGCATTCCACTAGAGTTGCTTTTGGCGTCCCGCCGAGGAAAGCACAAGAACCTCTCACAATCAACCGGAGGTGGCCAAGAACAATCACCTTCTCTTGCCAACGCCTCCAACAATCTCCAAGCCGGCTAGGAGCGGTACTCTCCAAGAGTAACAACGAATCCACCGGCTAAACCACCCACAAGTGCCACTAGATGCCCTCAAACTATGCAATGCACTTTGGGATCACTCAATCTCACTTTTGATTTGCAATCAAGCAAGAGAGATGAGTGGGAGAAGAAGCTTTAGCTCAAAGGATGCACAAGAGTGTTAGAAATGCCAAGAGACCTCCCCAAGGGATGGCCAACGAGTATTTATAAGCATCCCATACAAATAGAGTCGTTGCCACTCCACTGAACGTTTTTCGGGACGACCGGACGCGCCGGTCGAAACTGACCGGACGCGCTTCACCGCGTCCGGTCGCCCTGCGACGTCCACGTGTCCCTCGAATTCAAACACGGCTACCAGATCTTCCAACGGTCACTACACGCCAATGGTCAAACGCGACGACCGGACACGCTGCTCAACCGACCGGACGCGCCGATACGCACAGCACCCGCACCTACGAAGCAGCAACCGGACGCACTCCACGGAACGACCGGACGCGACAGTGCCAGCGTCCGGTCGGAGTCCAGTAAGCTCCCTTCACGACCGGAGGCATCCGATAACATGTGACCGGACGCACACCGCGTCCGATCGACCTTGCGAACTGCAGTTGCCTCAGGGTGCCTGACCGGACGCGCCGGTCCCGCGAGTGACCGGACGCACCGGTTGCAAACCCTAGCCCGTGCGCCTGACTGCTGCGCTGTACTGACCAGACGTGTCCGGTCAAATCGTGACCACGTCCGGTGCAGCGTCTGGTCACCTCTGTGACCTCCGTTCGCCTCCGTTTCTGACTTCCGGCGTAGTGGAAAATAGGCATTTCAACCCCTCTCTATCTGCAAGCTACAGCGCGACCAATGCCACCTTTGCAAATGTGCCAACACCATCAAGTGTACAACTCCATGTGCTTGTGTGTTAGCTTTTTCTCAATCATTTTCAAAGGTTTTCTAGTTAGCTCACTAGGCCCTACATGCAATGCACTTCATGAATTCACCTAGTGGCACCCATGCGTCGAATAACCGATAAGACTTCCCCTCTTAATAGTTCGGCTATCGACCCTAAACCATTCATACCCTCTATGGTGTCTTGAGTGTAAAACAAAATGGCCCTATGGTTATACCTTTGCCTTGAGCCCATTTTGTTTCTCCAAATGATATGATCCACTTCATATCATCACATGACCGTCTTGATCCATCGACCTTGACTTCACTTGCTCTTCATCGTTGCATCGGTCCATCGGCGTCAAGTCTTGCTCAAGCTTCACCATCGCATGGTCCTTCGGTTCGAAGCCTTGACTTGCCCTTCACCTTCACAACCGGTCCATCGAGCCAAGCCTCATCTTGGTCTTCACCATTTTGGTCATATGAGTCAATGTCATGTCTCATATTCAATGACCACCTTTATCTAAATCATCCACTTAGATACAAAGGTTAGTCCTAGGTTTCATCAATTAGCCAAAACCAAACTAGAGACTTTCAGTCGCCTCTTGCCCCATTAGTTTGCACACTACACTCTTGCTTTACATTCATTTCTTGTGCTTGTTAGTGTAGTGTTGTTTGAGTAGCTCACTAGAATAGTGGTAGTTATAGTTGTATCTAGTTGTGGTTGCTTTTTTAGTAGCTCTTGCTAGTTGTAGATAGTTTTGCTAGTTGAAGCTTGTGTGGTGTTGTGACTTAGACTAGAAATCAAGCTACTATTATTGTTTAGGGGGCTTGCTTGGAGTGAACTAGAGCTAGTACAAAGTAGAAGCTATTGGGGTCTCATATTGCTAATCTCTTTGCTCTAGTGAATTGTGTTTTATAGAAAATTTTTATAGACTATTCACCCCCTCTAGCCATCTAGATCTTATCAAGCTTGATGTGCATGGTTTGCATTGTTGTTGCTAGATTCTGGCTTGCATGTGGATGTACCTAAACGTCTTCACCATCGGCCTTTCGTCTAGATCAAGTTGCTCTTCAAGAGCTTGTTGTCTACATCGGAGGTGATCGTTTTTGTCTGCTAGTGTTTCAAGCTGATGCACGAGTTGATCGCGCATTTTCTCATTGGTATCGTAATGTTCTATTGCCCTTGACTCCCTCGAAGGAGTCGATTACGCATGTGATCTTGCTCTGCCGTTTGCATCTGTAGCGGGCTATGGCAAAACCTCCTAAATAATATGGCCCACATGCACCTGTCATTGTCTCAAAGACCTCTAACGGCTATGCATGTGTACCACGGAACTTAAGAAGTCTATCAGGTGTCCTCGGGAAACCCGAATCATCCACAATCTTTCGAACAGGATCACATTATAGAGGCATTGCAATATTACAACAGTTTATATAACAAATTACGTCAGAGTAAAAGTGCAGAAGTCTTACATAACATAATTTACAAACCATTTGTTTCAAACCTTACAAACCTTAAGTTTAGTTATTACAACCATAGTAGTGGAGTAGCATTAGTAACTTTATTACAGACCACGGAAACGGATTGCTCTACCCAAGAGCCAGACATACTACTTATTATCGTTTACCGCAAAAACAGTCATGTAGCAGGGTCCGAAACAGACCTGCTCATGAGGCATACCTGCAACAAGGGTTTAACAAACCATGAGTACAAAAGTACTCCACAAGACTTAACCAACAAAAAGGGTGGAGAAGACTCAGGAATGCAGGCTCAGGGGAATCAAGGTGAGATTCCAGTGAGTCCTCAAGATCAACATTTTAATTCATCGTTAATCATTAATAGAATGTAAGTGATCCTAGTCTAGATCAGATAACTCATTCAACTTCTTTCTTAATCTTTGACCAAAGTTCCACTTGTTAACTACGATATTGAATAGAGAATCGAGTCTCCATATCCGAGGAGCAACGACGATTCGAATCAATTATACCCAGCTAGGGATCCCTAACCACACAACATATGTAGGACTCTAACTGACATATATCAACCTTCACTCGGGTCCCCCAAAATATGACCGGGTCCAGCACCACCCGAGAGTATAGTACACCTCCAATCCAACCCTTGGCTACGAGGGTACACACTACTCTCACCATCTCTCCACTCCTAGTGCGTGGTTAGCCGTTCACATGATGGAATTACCGAGATCTTAGACTTACCAGAGCATGTGGCCAGTTACAAAGTCTTGACTCACACAATTCAATCAACGGTACGGTCCTTAACTGACACAGTCGGAGACACTACATGGGGACTCCTTTCCAGATGCAAAGTCCACTGACCAGTCTCAAATTAACACCATCATCATTCATTCAGTTGTTTCACAACAACCCTTCAAACTTTGTTAAATATTTTTAAAGTTTTCTCGTTAAGCAAGATTAAGCATAACTAAGCCTTTTCAAATAAAAATAGGTATCAAGGTTGGTAATGCAGCAATTAGGATATCACTCAACTCTTGACATTTAATGCAATAATTCATAAATATAAGTGGTATAAATTTTTGTAAAACTCAAGGTAGGGTTAAATGTATCTGGGGCTTGCCTTGATCGACGGGAAGTTCAGGTTCCGGGTTAGTACCACAAATGTCAAATCCCACCTCCACTAACGTTTGCTCTTCTTCGGGGACAGGTTCGACCACAATAATCTCCTCGTTCATGGGGACTACATGAGATGATAATGTATGCTCAATATGATAAAGTATGAAACATGATGCGTGATGATGGTATGACAATTTAAAAACTTGAGTACAACTTTCCTTCATGGTACAGTTGTAAAACAACACTAACCTAGCCCTAATTTAGCGTTTCATTATAGGTTAACTACTTTGTTAATGACTTTCGTTAATCACATGAAATAATATTAATTAAGCCCTAACAACATGATTAAGAGAGCTCAAACAATTAATTAAAGGTGCCAAAGGTCATTAAGAGTTAATGACCAAAGGTCAACATCCAATCACAAAGTCAAACAAACCCTAAATCATTAAGTACTAATTACTTGATTAACTAATTAATTAATAAAGCATAAATTAAGTATAAAATCAAATTTGTCCAATTAAACTCTAATTTTTATTTTAGGAAGCTTACATCATAACTAATTGGCAAAACAATTTTTACAATTTTTGGATAATTATTTAAGCCTAGAAAAAATATGGAAAAGTCATTTATCCATTAATGGAGCTAATTAATTAACATGCAAAAAGTAATAAAAATTAGCATTTCATATTTTTCCTAAATAGTGCACAACACAAGGAGGCTACACAAAAATTTTGAATATTTTTGGAGCTCTAAATAATTCACAAAGAAATAAACAAAAACTGATACTATTTAAGATTTTTAGAAAAAGAATAACAAAATCCACACTTCAGGCCTTCGGCCCACTCCTCTCTTCCTCCCTCTGGCCCAACTGAGCGCGCGCTTCTCTTCCCTTTCCCCCGGGCCTGATCCCCTTTGGCTGGCCCAACATACTGGGTCAGCCCACCTCCTCTTTCCCTGGTGCAGTCATCGGTCACGGCCGACTCTGGCTGGCCATCGTGGCCACGGTGGCGACCTCGTTGCTAGTGAAGGCAACGGCGGCGAAAAACAAAATCAACTCGCGCAGCATGACCACGTGCACACCCAAAAGTGTTTTGCCTAGGTGCTACGGGACTCCAGCGTGCACGGTGACGACTTTGGCGAGCGATGGCGACCACGTACAACAGCGCATGGCAACTGGGTAGCTCAGAGAAGGTAGAGATGAAAGTGAAGCATGGGGAAGCATCAGGGGCATACCACAATCACTAAACCATGATCGGTTGAAGCGAAAGAGTAAGGGAGGCGGCTGGCCACGGTGAGGCACCCGCGGTGGCTCTGTTGCCGGCCGTGGAGACGACCGGGACATGCGGGAAGGCTCGGATAATGCGAGGCACAACGAACGGTTCCAGGGGCTGTACACGAGGATTGCAGAGCTACAGATGAAGCAATTGAGCTGAGGAGCAGTGGAGAAGGTGAATTGGTAGCCAGCGGCAAGGTGATACCGGTGGTGAGGGATGGAAAGAAGAGAGTTGAGGCGACCGGTCGGTCCAAAATAGGAGCAAGCTAGGCGGTGGAGCGGTCCCAGCAGCTACTTGCGCGCCAGCAGGCAAGTTGCTGCGTGCCACTGTGGAGAAGGGACACGAAAGAGCGGACGGTCACTGGCGGCGAGCAGTCAGAGGAGTAGCTCGGTAGCGCCCGGCCCCCAAACCGGATTTTGAATTATTTATGAAGCTGCCACTGAGTTTAACTTCCAAATTACTTTCAAAATTTCTGAAGAAGTTGAAAAACTCCAAATACAAAAGTTGCTCAAAAAGAGAAGATCTACAACTTTCATGTTTTGACCTTTTTGAAATTCTGCTTAAATTTTGAAATTTGAATTTCAAATCAAAAGATGACATTTTTTGGATTTTGGTAAATTAAAAATTACTTTAAATTTTATATTGAAACTTCAAAAATTCAAAACACCAAAGTTGTTCATCTTGGCAAGATCTACAAGTTTGATTTTTGGCTCACCCTCAAATTCTCTTTAGATTTTGAATTATACAAAAGGGGGTAAAACGTGGTTTTTCGAAAATCAGGGTTTTGAATTAAATTCAAACTCGATTTGATTTCTACATTAATTGGTGATTAATTAGTGATCACAACTATCATCCAAATGTACCATTGGGTCATATCACATGTGACCTACCCAATGCCATATTTGTATGAACCAATTTTGAATTATAAATTCATTTTATTAAACCTCCCAATTTGAATTCGAATTTGAATTGGAAAACTTAGGGCAAGTTTTGGAACTCAAATTCAACCTCAAACTTGGAGTTCATTTTTAAATGTTTCACTTGAGTTTATCCCCTACACTTGACACTAGTGTAGAGCACAACTTTAAACCTTAATTTACATAGGGCATAAACCAAGTATTTGAAATGCCATTCAAAACTAGGGTTTTAGGATTCAAGTCCAACATCACAAGAACTCAATCAATCTATAAATGTAAATTTGTTTTAGTTGATGCACATCAGAGTTAACTAAAACATGAATGCTTTGCAATGCATATGATGACATGGCCAATTTTAGTTACCATAACACTAAAGGTGTTACACGGGCAGGTCCCTCGGGTGCTCGAAGTCAATAGTGGCACCAGACAGTCTGGTGCCCCCAAATTATGTGCGGTAAAGGCACAACGGCTAGTTTGGCCAAGGGTGTTATAAATAGAGTTTGGTAGGCATATGGCTGGCTCGCTTGGCACTCTAATGCATTATACACCCTTGTGAGCTTGTCCAAACACCTCCCAGTAATTTGTTTGCCTAGTGCTTCATCCAAATTGAGACTGAGAGTGATTCTAGTGCACTTGCATTAAGTTCTTGCATCTAATGGCACTAGAGATCGATTGAGCTATAGTTTTCTTATTACTCTTGATGATTGCTGCCACCTAGATGGCTTGGAGCAGTGGTGGATCATTCATTGACTATTGGTGATTATTGCCGACTTCGGTCAAGAAAGTGTAAGGGGCTCTTTGCTCATCCCTGCGGGAGATAGTGAAGAGCAACTATAGTGAAATCGTGGCTAGTTGGAGTGCACCATTAGAGTGGTTATTGCGACACCCTTGGTGTGTCTATCTTGTCATGCTACTTAGCTCATGAACCATCAAGTGGGGACTCATCACAACGAGGACATAAGTCACCAGCAAGTGTTAATATTTGTTAACGTACACAGAAAATAACGTAAGTGCACGGATACCGATGTAGCTTTCACCTAGGAGTATTCCAAGGTATCAATTTTCACAGGGAACGCGAAGTGTACTAATCAAAGATCAAGGTCATCCAAGGATAAAGATAAAAAAGATATATGTTTTTGTGGGTAGAGAGGGAATTGCTAAGGTTTTCTAAGTTGATCTAGCGAATCAGGCTTACTACACTTTACTTACTATTGAGTAGCAGTACCTTTCCAATCCACAAAAAAGGTGAGAAAGAGTGGTTAGGGAAGGCTGCCAAAATGCTCTACAAAATACCAACCTGAACGTGGTGGATTGCAACGGCCTGACAGAGCTGTCACCTCTGAGGCTACCACAACTAACCATGAGATTGGACACAAACTCAGGTAGACTATAGCCTAGACACCACGTCTATGCTAGCATTTACTACTCTAATCTAGATCTTAAGACTAGAGCACTCAATACAAGCAGAGTTCCATAAGTATAATAAAGTAAAGATTGAATTCAATTAAATAGAGAACTTAAAGGTACTAATAGAAGAACCTAGATATAACTCAGAGATGAGTCAAATCCGTAGAGGTACAAAGTTGAGAAGAATCCAACAAATCCAACTCCTCCTCAGATCTCTCTCCTCTCCCCTCTCCCTATTTTCTCTACTACAACTGATCCTGATGAGGAGGGTATGAATTAGGGTTTCAGTATGGCTTCAGGGAGGGGGGGCAGGGGCTGATTATATAGGCCGGAGCTTGTAACGTGAGCCCTTGGATCAAACCGACTTGAAGTAATGGCGTAGATGCATCCTAGGAGGCGGTGGAGAACTGACGTAACGAAGAGGGACTGACATATGGGGCCAGGGGGTATGCCGGCCTGCAGGTGGGGCCGGCCGACCCCAAATGTCAAGCCTCCCAAGGTCTGCTTTGGGGGGTTGCCTTCTAGGGTCCTCTAGAATCTTCTAGAGTTGTTACTGCGGTGGACAAGCGCGATTAAGTCTGACATATAGGTCCTCCTTGACAGTTTTCTAGATAAACCCTGCAGAAATCACAGATTCACCAAAACTCGTGGAATTTGTTAGTTTAAACCCCTAGACCTTTCTTGGTTATCACAATTGTGCCCTTATACATGTTTCTTTAATGATTTATAATGGTTATTAACTACCATCAACAAGCTCCCCTAAGCTTACCCTTTGCTAGTCCCTGAGCAAAGTTAAATTTGAACAATGGATCAGGAGTTGCTATAATGCTTTCACGCCTCAAAAGTACACATGCGTTCAATCAAAAATTCTTCTCCGTATTAGAATAAACTGATCTGACTTTCAAACTTACCCTTATTACCTTCAACCATGGGGCTTCTTAGCCTTCACTTGGGTCTTGAGGAATTGAAAGATAGAACAATCAAGTCAAAGAACTATGTCTTAAGTTCTTTGTTCAATCATTGTTCCGGAGTTTTTGTAAGTTTTCAAAATAAAACTCAGAGATTCCATTGTATGACAGTCTCAAGTCTCTCAATATATATGGTATTTATGGATCCTCACCAATGCAAAAGTGATGTTATGCCTTTCTCATCCTACAACTAAGGCTTATGTGGAGCTCATAGGAGTGGAGAAAGCATGAAAGAGCATACTTGCAATACATATATTGTAAAGTCAAACAATGGATCCAAAGAGAGTTGAGTCATACAATCAAATCAAGATGTGCATGTGTGTGGATGTATGGTAGATATATATATGGTGGCTAACCTAATTTTACTTTGCTTCTTGAAAACTTATCTCTCTTTTAAAACTTGGAAACATTTGCTAAAGAACAGGGGCTATCTTATTCATCTCTCTTTCTTTTCTTCTTTTTTTAAGCGGGCATCTAAGTACCCATTGTTTTCAATATCTTAGACACTTTTGTGTCCATTTTTTTCTCAACTTTTTTTCTTCTTTTTTAATGAACAACTTTTGCATAGCCCCATATCTCTTTTCTGCAATAAAACTTTGAGAAATAGTAACAAGAACTTGGAGCATTTATTTGGTGGATGAAAAACCTAACAAACATGTTTTTGTATTTACTCCCAGTGTAGGAGTAGAACATTTTTGGGTGGATCTAAATGGAAAACATGTTTTTACGCCTACCCCCAGTGTAGAAGTTGTGCATATGTAGGTGGTGTGTACATGATCTTGATTTTAAGAGCATGAAAAACCTCTCATAAGGGTCAACAAAGCTTGACTAAACTCAATGCAATTACAAGCAGCATATAAGTAAAAGTTTTTCTAATCTAAATATCATGTATGGCCCTGATAGCAATTCAAGCTTTGTCATATAAGGAACTCATCATGTAGAATTTTTATGTTTTTCAAAAGATAAATCTCCAGAACTTTAATATCACTTAGAACAAGATAAACAGTAGCTCAGACCTTCTCATATCATATTCGTCAATTGCCTAGATTTAGATTAAGCATATGCTACCCACGAGTTTCAAGTTCAGAATAAATTCTTATATCAAAATAGTCGTATCCAAAACTTGGGAGAATTCAAGGCTAAAAACTAGGTACTTAAAAAGGAATTATAACAGAGCAACTATTCATCATTTCTATTTCAAGAGAGTATCTTCAGAGTCCTTTTTATTTAGTTAGCTCTTAAAAATAAAAAGTAAACTTTAATTAAAACTAGACACACATTTTTATTTTGTTTTCTTTTACTACTAAATCACACATTATTATTATAAATGACTATTGCAAAGATAAATTTTTATTTTGTTTTTAGTTATGTATTTTTTAAACATAAAAGTAAAGTAATAAAACAAAGGAAAAGAAATACTTAGTTGGATACAATAGGGGTGCTTCTCCCCCAAGCTGATTGTTGACGTGGTAGCTCAATGCAGTAACTCAATATGGAGTTCTTGTTTTGTTAGATTAACCATCTCGAGTCCCATAGCTGTTGAGTTTCCTAAAGTTGTGTGCAGGCTCCTTCACAGTTCATGATGTGCTTCAATGTTTTTTTCATCAATGGGAGTTGGCACGACCCCCACACTTCTTCAAAACTATACCTGGCTTTTATTCATAGATAGAAAATGGTGAAAACAGAGGGGACTCTTCTGGTGAGAGACACCAGAGAGTCATAATTTTATTGAACTATTGAATTAGCCTAAGATCTAGAAGGAAATAAGAACAAGATTGAACTTTCTAGATTGGATCATTAAATTGCAAAAATTCAATCAAATCAATTTCTTCTAAGTTTTCAGGTTCAAAATTTTTTTCAAACGTTGACCATTTACCTTGAATGTGTTACTTGTATCATCTTGGAGCGTAATGGCACGATGTGATGAGGCCTCAACCACCTTGAATGGCCCTTCCCATTTGCTTCGAAGTTTTCCATTACCGAAGAGCTTTACTCTTGAGTTGAATAGTAGAACCTTATCTCTAGGCTTGAACTCATTGTGCTTGATTCTCTTGTCATGCCATCTTTTTGTTCTTTCTTTGTGAATCTTGGAGCTATGATAAGCCTTCTCTCTCCATTCTTCTAGCTCAGATATTTGCATCTGACGATTCTTGCCATCTAGATAGAGATCCATGTTCTATTTCTTAATTGCCTAATGGCCCCTAAATTCCAGTTCAATAGGCAACTGGCATATTTTTCCATATACGAGCTGATAAGGTGACATACCTATGGGTGTCTTATATGCCGTTCGATATGCCCACAGTGCATCATGAAGCTTGTACTTCCATTTCTTCCCCATTTTGTCCACGGTCTTTTATAGAATGTTCTTGATTTTCTTATTTGATGTTTCAGCTTGACCGCTTATTTAGGGATGGTAAGGAGTTGCAATGTTGTGCTTGACTCCATATTCTACCAGGAACTGATGGAAGTTCTTGTTGATGAAATGCGACCCTCCATCACTTATGACTATTCGAGGTGTTCCAAATCGTGGGAATATCACTTCATGGAACATCTTCTTGACATACTTGGAGTCGACGTTTCGACATGGTAATGCTTCTACCCATTTGGACACATAGTCCACCACCTCCAAGATGTATTCGGCATATCTAGACTTTGGGAATGGTCCCATGTAGTCAATCCCCTAGACATCAAACAACTCCACTTGGAGGTTGTTCATGAGCGGCATTGCATCTCGAGTATTGATGTTTCCATGTTTCTGGCATCTGGCGCATCTTTTGACAAATTCCTTTGTATCTTGATACATTGTTGGCCAGAAGAATCCACTTTGCTAGATCTTAGCATTTGTATAGAATGCTCCATAATGTCCTCCATAGGGTGATGCATAACATCTCTCTATGATTTTCTTGGCTTCAACCATGGGGACACATCTTCGTAGCAATCCATCAGCATAGAAACTTTGATACTTGAGTTCCCTCTTGTCCTCCCCTAGTGGTACATAACCTACAACCATATAATTCACAATATTCGCGTACCATGGGTCGAAGTCTGTTACCTTGAGGAGCGTGTTGTCCCTCAGATAGTCATTAATAGGTGACTCATGTGTTTCCTTATAACTGATCGGCTATCGAGTTCTCTACTCCTTTTTATCTCTAATTTCTATGTCAAATTCTTAGAGTAGGAGGATCCATCGGATCAATCGAGGCTTAGCACCTTTCTTAGTTAGGAGATATTTAAGAGCAGCATGGTCTGTATAAATAATTACCTTTGCCTCCACTAAGTAAGGTCTAAACTTGTCTATTGCAAAGATAACAGCCAACAACTCTTTTTCAATGGTAGTATAATTGAGTTGTGGCCCAGACAAGGTTTTGCTAGCATAGGATATAGCATAGTATTTTTTATCCTTTGTTTGGCCTAGAACGGCTCCAATAGCAAAGTCACTAGCATCATACATGATCTTGAAAAGTAGCTTCCAATCTGGAGGTTGAATGATTGGAGCTGAAATGGGTGCCTTCTTGAGGATTTGAAAAGCTTCTTGGCACTCATTGTTGAAAATGAAAGGTGCATCTTTAGCTAGGAGGCTAGTCAAGGGTCAAGCGATTTGAGAAAAGTTTTTGATGAAATGCCTATAGAACCCTGCATGACCTAGAAAGCTATGAATGCCTTTCATATTTGTGGGAGGTGGAAGTTGTTCAATGACTTCAATCTTTGCTTTATCCACTTCTATCCCACAAGTAGACACCTTGTGTCCTAGCACTATTCCTTCTTGGACCATAAAATGGCATTTCTCTCAGTTGAGGACTAAGTGCTTTTCTTTACACCTTTGTAAGACTTTGTCTAAATTCTCTAAACAATGATTGAAGGTCTTGCCATAGACGGTAAAGTCATCCATGAACACCTCCACGATTTTCTCAATCATGTCAGAGAAAATGGACATCATGCACCATTAGAAAGAAGCTAGAGCATTGCATAATGCGAATGACATTCATCAGTATGCGTAAGTTCCATACGGACATGTAAAAGTGGTCTTACTTTGGTCATCAGCGTGGATCGGGATTTAGTGATATCTGGAATAACCGTCAAGGAAACAAAAGAAGGAATGGTTCGCGAGAAGTTCTAACATCTCATCAATGAATGGTAATGGGAAGTGATCCTTCTTAGTGGCCATGTTAAGTTTCCGGTAGTCAATGTACATCCGCCACCCTATGACAGTTCGTTGAGGAATGAGTTCATTCATTTCATTCCTTACAACCGTCATTCCTCCTTTCTTTGGCACAACATGGACAGGGCTAACCCACTCACTATGAGGCACAAGATAGATAACCCTGGCATGCAAAAGCTTAAGGACATCTTTCTTAACAACTTCTCGCATAGCGTTGTTAAGCCTCCGTTGTGGATCCCTCGATGGCAAAGAATCGGGATCGATAGGGATACGATGGGTGCAGAGAGCGGGACTAATCCCTTTGAGGTCTTGGAGTGAGTAGCCTATGGCTAACTTATGTCTTTCTAGCACAACGACAAGTTTACGTGTTTCTTCTTTGGAAAGCTTGTCGCTTATGATGACAGGAGTTTCTCGGTTGTTATTGAGAAAGACACCTCAAGCCAGAAGGAAGGGGTTTTAGCTCAATTGAAGGTTGTGATGGCACCTCCGTTTGATCTAGTTTGACAGGTTCTGCCAGCTCTTCCTCTTCTTGAATGAAGTGTTCATTGTCAAGAGCTGGTTGGGCCATGTCTTCTAGAGATGTCATTAAGACATCCTCAACAGGGTCTTGTTCGGGCTTGGATTCTAGTATCACGTTATTTGAGTGTGCAAGTGAGATGATGATAGGAGACTTTCCCAGCTTTAAATTCAAGAAACCCTATTTTGGTCTCTCTTGAAAGAGTGTCCCTAAAGGTACACCAATCAAGAGGGACGTGTCTGATATGTCATAGATGTGAAAATCTAGATGGTACTCGGAGCCTCTTATACACATAGGAATAGACCTCAAGACCCCATAACTTCTAAGAGTAACTCCTGAAGGAATTCTCAAAAGCTTATGAGATGGGATCAAGGACTCGTTGGGGGAAAGTTTTTTAGCCAAAGCCTTTGAAATGATATTCATCCCAATGGTAAGACTATAGTGAGCCTCTATGGTTGTTTTCTTTAGGATGCAAGTTAGACCATCTGAGGGGGCAATGATTCAGGCTACCTCAGTGGATAGCTCTATTTCTGTCAACCACTCATGACTCATGATGGCTGAAAGTCCATTGATGTGCTCCATTGAGAAGGAATCATTGTGTGGACCATCAACATCCTCAAACAGCGCAGAGTGCACCAGAGGCTTCACTTGAAATGGTAAATTTGAGGCATTCCCAAAATCTTCAAAAAGACCTTCCTCGATTTCAAAGGGGAACATGGGAGGATGGGGTTCATCATCCTCCAAAATGTATTGTGTTCCCATAACAGGAGGTTCTTTGGCAACCAAATTATCAGAAGAATTTGAAGGAATTTCGGATTCAGTTGCATGTGCCTCCTCTTGTTGGTTAGGGCCTGGCTCGACTTCTTCTCCTTCTTCAGGAAACTCGTCAAAAACACCAGTGTATTGAGTGTTTTCAAGGATTTTCTCTAAAATGGCTTTTCCCTCACTAGTGGTTTTGTGCGAGAACGAACCTCCTGAAGATATGTCGAGGTGGAGAGCAGCTTTCTTACTAAGACCAAGATGGAAGTGATGTAAAAGGACGTGGTTAGGAAAAGAAAGGTTTGGACCAGAGTTAATAAGGCTCATGAAACTAGCCCAAGCTGCTCCTAATGTCTCCTCCTTCTATTGAAAGGTAAGAACTTCTATTCGTAGAGCGGCAATTCGAGACAAAGGAAAGAAAGTAAGACAAAATTTGTCTCGAAGTTCATCCCAATTTCCTTTTACTCCTACGGTATGAGCATACCATTGTTTCGCTCTTCCAAAAAGGGAGAATGGAAACAATTTCCATTTAATGGTCTCTTATGTCATGCCAGCAACTGTCAAGCAAGAACACAATTGTTCAAATTCCCTAAGGTGGGTATAAGGATTTTCGTCTTCTATGCCAGAGAAGGATTGCTCCCGAACCATGGCTATGAAAGCAGGACGAAGCTCATAGCCATTAGTAAGAATGGGGCGCGAAGATGGTGGTGGCTCTAGTAATTCACCCTTCGGAGCCAAAATTTGAATGATAGGTGTGGAATCCATGTGGTAATGGTGGTTGAAAAAGGTAAAGGGATATACGGACAAACTTGATTCTAAACTAGCACAGCTACCATTCCCCAGCAATGGTGCTAGAAAGCTTGTTGATATTTGTTAACACACACAGAAAATTCCGCAAGCGCATGGATACCGTTGTAGCTTTCACCTGGGAGTATTCCAAGATATCAATTTTCATGGGAACCATGAAGTGTACTAATCAAAGATCAAGGTTGTCCAAGGATAAAGATAAAAAAGATATATGTTTTTGTGGGTGGAGAGGGAATTGCTAAGGTTTTATAAGTTGATCTAGCGAATTAGGCTTACTACACTTTACTTACTTTGGAGCAGCAATACCTTTTCGACCCTCGAAAAAGGTGAGAAAGAGTGATCGGGGGAAGGCTGCCAAAAAGCTCTACGAAATACCAACCTAAACATGGTGGATTGCAACGGTCTGACGGAGCTGTCACCTCTGGGGCTACCACAACTAACCGTGAGATTAGGCACAAACTTAGGTAAACTATAGCCTAGACACCACGTCTATGCTAGCGTTTACTACTCTAATCTAGATCTTAAGACTAGAGCACTCAATACAAGTGGAGTTCCATAAGTATAATAAAGTAAAGATTGAATTCAATTAAATAGAGAACTTAAAAGTACCAATAGAAGAACCTGGATATAACTTAGAGACGAATCAGATCTGTAGAGGTATAAAGTCAAGAAGAATCTGACAAATTTAGCTCCTCAGATCTCTCTCCTCTCCTCTCTCCCTATTTTTTCTACTACAACTAATCCTGATGAGGAGGGTATGATTAGGGTTTTAGGATGGCTTCAGGGAGGGGGGGGCACGGGCTAATTATATAGGCCGGAGCTTGCAATGTGAGCACTTGGATCAAACCGACTTGAAGTAACAGCGTAGATGCATTCTAGGGGGCGATGGAGAACCGACGTAGTGAAGAGGGATTGACATGTGGGGCCAGGGGGTTGCCCGACCTACAGGTGCGGTCGGCCGGCCCCACATGTCAGCCTCCCGAGGTCTGCTTGGGGGGTTGCCTTCTAGGGTCCTCTAGAATCTTCTAGAGTTGTTGCCACGGTGGATAAGCACGATTAAGTCTGGCATGTAGGTCATCCTTTGTGGTTTTCTGGATAAAACTTGCAGAAATCACGGATTCACCAAAACTCATGGAATTTGTTAGTTTAAACCCCTATACCTTTGTTGGTGATCACAATTGTGCCCTTATACATGTTTCTTTGACAGTTTATAATGGTTGTTAACTGCCGTCAACAACAAGCAACTGAACCTCGAGGCTATATCTTGTGTCACCTCTTTCCCCATTAGTTTGCACACTACACTCTTGCTTTACATTCATATCTTGTGCTTGTTAGTGTAGTGTTGTTTGAGTAGCTCACTAGAATAGTGGTAGTTATAGTTGTATCTAGTTGTGGTTGCTTTTTTAGTAGCTCTTGCTAGTTGTACATAGTTTTGCTTGTTGTAGCTTGTGTGGTGTTGTGACTTAGACTAGAAATCAAGCTACTATTATTGTTTAGGGGGCTTGCTTGGAGTGAACTAGGGCTAGTGCAAAGTAGAAGCTATTGGGGTCTCATATTGCTAATCTATTTGCTCTAGTGAACTATGTTTTGTAGAAAATTTTTATAGGCTATTCACCCCCTCTAGCCATCTAGATCCTATCAAGCTTGACATGCATGATTTGCATTGCTGCTACTAGATTCTGGCTTGCATGTGGATGTACCTGAACCTCTTCACCATTGGCCTTTCGTCCAGATCGTGTTGCTGTTTGAGAGTTTCTTGTCTACATCGATGGTGATCATTTTTGTCTGCTAGTGCATCAAGCTGATGCACGAGTTGATCGCACATTTTCTCATTGGTATCGTAATGTTCTTTTGCCCCTGGCTCCCTCGAAGGAGTCTGGCATGTGATCTTGCTCTACCGTTTGCAGCTGTAGTCGGCAAGTCCCTTGGGTGCTCAGAGTCAGCCATATAGCATTCCCTCAAGAGGGATAGTCATCCTAATTATGAGTGTCATCATCATCTAAGATAGAGAACAAAATTGTATGGATCTATCTCAGCGGTCGTCATGTTTTGGATCTCAAAATCCATGTTGATGTCATCGTAGTCTTCGAGACTTGCCATTGCGATGAATCTACAACAGCATTGAGATTCCCATGATTATCATGGTGTCCTTTATCTTCGTCTTTGAAGCCGATGGTGCGAGCGCCGCGAGACGCGGCCAAAGAATATTGAAGCATATGCTGGTATGTAGCCACGACATTCCTTGGGCTGATGGAGAAATCGACAACGGTATTGCATGATAGATCCTTCTATCCTGCATTGGGAGCCTAGTCGATGGGTCCCTGTAGGAAGTTGATGACCCGATCAAGGATGTGTTCGCGACCAAAGTTGATGAAGAAGCACTAAGCATGGAGGTCCGTGTGACAGGCCAGCATGGGTGCACCAGCGGCCACAACATCCTTGAGCTCTACGTGGAACATTCAGATGGAAGAAGGCTCCTCCACTACATGACAGGTTTAGGGTCCTATAGGTGCAGGTTCCAAGGCGATCTGTGATGAAGTCCTGGCTACGAAAGGTGATCTCGTTGCATGTGTGAAGCTTGTCGTAGGGTGGCTACGAAAGGTGATCTCGTTGCATGTGTGAAGCTTGTCGTAGTTGTTGAAATTGAAGATGATCTCCGTATGAAATGCAATGAAAATGGATTTGCACAAGAAGGCCCCTACATGGTGCATCAACTGTCGGAAGTATGAACCCTGGCAATGAAGATTAGGGATCATGTGCATGGAATTAGGTGGGTAGCACATGGGACATAGATTTATATGTGTTTAGGTACAATGTCTCCTATGTCTAGTGGAGAGTATATCTGTTATCTCGTATGCTCAAGACTTACAAGGGACGTTGATGGCTATGCGAGCCTAATTGCCTAGTATGTAGAGAAGTTGTAAGGTACCAAATGGGGGCTCCTTGCCTCACCTTATATAGTGTGTGAGGTAGGGTTACAGATTAGATCACATTCGGTTGAGATACAAGTTTTTCTAAATGATTACAGAGAAATCAATCGGATAGAATTAGTTATTCTAGGCATATATCTTGGCATCAAAGTCTCGGCCAGTAACTTGTACTCCACATCGATGATGACCCCACCTAGGTTGGGCCTTATATTCGACTGCCTCGACCCATCCTATCCATAGTTGGATTTTCTATGGGGTTGATATATCTGACACTCCTAATTGTAGTTCTAGTTTCAAGAATCCTATGAGCTAGCCAAATGAGAAATGTTTTTTAGAAAACCTACGTCTGAAACGTTTCTATGAGAATCTGAAGCTCTGCCAAACGCTCGAAGTAAAGAATTATCTCCTTTTTCTTTCTAGAAAGAAAATACAAAAATCTTTAGATAAATTAAATGCCACTGAAGATTGGACCAGTAATCCGGCAGTCACTGCAAGTTCCCCGACCAAAGGTAACGTGGTCACCACCGTCCTCAAGATCCTTGTGATAGTATCTGACAGGTTACCCATCATGGCCCATGGAACGTGGCTGATTCATCCAGTTCGATCTATTGGAAACATTAGTCATGCCAAGTAAAACGCAAAATTTGGTACCATCCCTGGAAAGAATTTGAACCATAAACTTGAACTTGCAAAACTATACCTTCAGTCCAGTAAACTTTTATATATCTAGGTGTAACTGCCAGGTAGCTATAGCTCCTGCCAGTACACTACTAAATGTTGGAAATAAAAGCAATTTAGCAATGCATAAATTAATTCCAACAATCAGGAAAAGACCAACAAAATGAAACATAGATATGTGATTCAACACTAGCACTACGATCTGAGACAAAGTCACGCCATCTAGTGCTAGCAACAGAACGGATGCAAGAACGAAAAACAAAAGGAGAATAAACATCCTTACAGTGGGGTTGTCGACATGAAGAAAGAAGAAGACCAGCGATGGAGATCGGCAAACACCGGGCGTAGAGGGAAGAAGACGTCTAGAGAGCAGTTGCGACGGCGCTTCCCAAAAACCTGATACGCTCCCTACCCCGTGCAGGGATGCAAGGAAACGTAGGCTTCAGAGCCTGCTCTCCCGGCACCGATGGCACGTTGGCAACGGGATGGGGAAGACGGCGGCAGCGCAACACTGTGGTGAGGAAGAGATGAATCTCTCTGGTACTGAGGACGACGTCTCGCCCTATATTTATACACGCGTCGCAACTAAGGAAAGTAATTAGCCGCTCAATCCTGCCATTTGTGCACTTACCATAATACAAGAATAATTGCTTACCAAATAGGCAACGCAATTTTCTCCATGCATGCAAAAATAACGAGTGGCAAAAGAAAGCTGCCCACCCGCAACGGTCGGAGCGGGAAATCTCTGGACTATTCACGCGCATGTCGTGCGTGCGCGCCCAATGGCCCCGCCCGGCGAGGCGAGCGAGCGCGCACGTGGTTCTTTCTTTTTCTCTCCCCAATGACTTCAACAAGATAGAGATAGCTCAACTATTTAAGTTGGTCTCACTCCTCTTGAAGTAGCAATGTGGGACTAAAGTCCCCCACCATTCTATACATACATGCATGTGTGAGTGGGCCTTCGGGATTTATTTGGAATTGTTTGGCCCATGGCCCAAAACATCTAACACTAAAAGCCAAAATCAAAGTACCTTCGTTCAAATCTTGGCGAAAACAAAATGCAACCACAGAAGCCAGACAGGCTCAGGCAGACACACCAGATCTAGAAGCTGGAAAATGCCATGAATGCTATACAACTTTGCAGTTGCATGCTGATGCTTTTCAACACTCCTCCTGCAGAGAAGTTTGGCAACAAAATCACCCTGTCCTTTTCCCCAATAAAAACAGACCCAATGCAATAAAGCTCTTGCCAGCTTGTGCTCGCCAACCATCCATAACTGGGCATGGAACCAAGAGAAATGCTCCAAAGTTTCTTGATGGCATCTCTGGAAGGAGAATGGTACAGTGTTGGGTGAGACTGGTACATCTGCGCTGCAGCTCATTCTTCAGCTCTGGCGTAGCCTTACAGTCAACATGCAGAAATTGGAAACCACATAAGGCCTTGTTTAGATGGTAAACTTTGGAGGCAAAGTTTGCATAGTAAGTGTCCCGTTACGCTGTAGCAATTTTGTTTTTATTTGGTAATAATTGTCCAAATATTGATTAATTAGACTTAAAATGTTCGTCTCGTAAAGTACAATAAAACTGTGTAATTAGTTTTTGATTTCATCTATATTTAGTACTCCATATATATGCCGGCATTTTGATGTGACGGGGAATAGAAATTCTGCATAGTGAATTTGGGAGGCAAACTTTGGAATCTAAACAAGGCCTAAATGGTGGTCTTGTACAGTATCTTCTGCAATACAAGGAAAAAAGTAATTGCGCAATAATGTTCATTGACAAGCAGCTAGCCAAGAAATTGAATTATGCAGAGGAACAGTCGTCACAATATTTGACACCTCTTTGCAATACAGAAATCAACACTTTTTACAGTCACAGTGGACACAATAGCAAATGACTAACATATACATACACTTATATATAGTAAATTCTATATAAACACACAAGGCCAAATAATTCATGTTATACCGTATATATGTTCCCTCCTTGACGCCAGGTCCTAGTAGTACCGCATCGAAAGGAAAACTGCACAGATGTTAAAGCTAAGCAAATTGCTTTTCCAAATCATGTGCAATTTCCGTTTCGTGGATACTACAGCTGGAGAACTTGAATTTCCCTTTGCCCGATGAGATGGGATCTACACGATGTGCTACTGATGAAATGAACGATCGAATTGATGAAGAGAGAACACTGCCATGAAAGCAGGCCACCAAACGCCACCGTGCTGTCCAACAACCATGGATGGGCCGGCCTGCTAGCTGTGTGCAATGAATGAAGGGATCTATGGACGGATGGACCGGTACGCTTGCATTGGTGGGAGCCGGATCAGTCAGTTGAACTTGGAGCAGACCTTCCTGACCTCGCCCTGCTTGCGGCCGGTGACCACGCCGATGCGGCCCATGCGGACCATGGCGTCCGCGAAGTCCTGCCGGAAGTAGGGCCCGAAGAAGTTGCTGAGCAGGCCGGAGTAAGAGTCGACGACGTCGATGGTGGCCGTGTCATTGTAGATCGCGGCGTCGGAGCCGATGACGGCGAAGCCGTTGCGGATGTTGCGGAGGATCGAGGTGTCAAACACGCCCTCGCTGCCGCGGTCCAGCGCCAGCCGCGTGTTGAAGTCCCCCGGCGCGCACCGCGACTTGAGCTCCGACAGGAACCCCGGCGGGATGGTCGGGTCCGAGCCCCGGCCGCCGCCGCGTAGCGGGAAGTTGTACAGCCGGTCCTGCAGGAAGAAGCACGCCGTCGTGCCCACCGTGTGCGCAGCTGCATCATCATGCATGTGTGTATGCACGTGTTCAGTTCGCGCGTCCATCGTGCATGCGTGCAAGAAAAGAGCAGCGAGATGCATGCATGAGCGCGTACCGGTGAGGAGGACGAGGTCCTTCTCGTCGAGGCCGTTGGCGCGGAACTTGGAGCGGAGCGCGTCGATCCCGTCGTGCACGTCCGGCAGCGCGTCGGCGTCCCGCAGGCTGGACACCTTCCCGTCGAGCCGCCCCGTCGGCACGTCGAACGACGGCCCGCCGGTCTGCATTCACGCCATCGTCACGCGAGCGTGTGCAAGTCGGTCGGTAGAGATCCCAGTTAGCAATGTTCACACACACACACACACATATATATATATATATATATATATATATATATATATATATATATATATATATATATATATATATATATATATATATATATATATATATATATTGGTAGTAGTACGTACGAAGGCGATGGCGTCTCGTGCGGCGAGGACGACGATGTCGGCGCAGGAGACGACGCCGGGGCACTGGGCCTCGAGCTGCGTCTTGGCGCCCTCGATGATCTCCACACCGCGGAGGCCCTGGTGCTTGCTGTTGTCCACCTCGGCGTTGTTGCTGCCGCCCTTGATGAGCACCGACGCGTCGCAGCCGCGGACGAAGCAGTCGTGGAACTGGAGGCGGATGAGCGCCGGGAGGATGGTGGGGTCGGCGGACCCGGACTGCCGGACGACGGACGCCACGGTGGACTCGGCGCCGGGGCAGGAGTTGGAGTAGAACCCCACCTGGAGCTGGCCGTTGGAGACGCCGGCGACGAGCAGCAGCAGCAGCAGCAAGCATGGCAGGGCCAAGCCTGGTGGCACCTTGCTGCTGCTGCTACTACTACACCTTCTGGTGGTGGCCATCTTCGAGCGAGGGACGGAGGTGGCGACGTGGGTACTAGCAGGAGGGATGATGGAGGAGGTGCAAGTCCTGTGAGCTGCGTAAATGAGGTTTTATAGGCCATTTAGGCTGTTTTGGTGAGGCGGTTGGCGTCAATGGTGTGGCGCATGTGTTGTGCACGGCGCATGATTTCCTGTCACCAGAGTGTATTGCTGGGTATGTAGGTACGTGCCAAACGTCTGGTACGGTACAAAAACTGCAATGCATATTTTGCTCACTTGCGTAGTTTTGAATTAATAGCTATCAGATTTTCGTCTTTTTAGACCACGTGTATATACATATAGACACAAATTTAATTTATTTCGCTCCGAATTCGTAGCTATCAGATTTTGCGACGTGAAAATGTTGCACGACCAGAATAATACCGGCCAGCTGAATCTACATTCCCCGGAGTTCAATCTTGGATTCCACCATGGATGCTGCGCTGCATCATTCCGGAGCCTCCGATGGAAGGGCATAGGCCGTTCGCATAGGGTCACCGGAGTAATATGTGGCAGCCTGGCAGGCTACAGTGCATCTATCCCATAGCGCCATGGCGTGTTCATCTATCCATCGCTCACAATTTAAGAGGACCGGTTAGTTATCACGGAAGAGGAGCGTGCAGGAAGGAGGAGATGCTCCAATACGTGGTCGGCACCGCGCGCCGCACACATGAGGCTGTCGGCTGAGCTCCCAGGGTTGGCTTTGGTTAGCCAGCGTTTAGTTCGTGAAAAGAAAATTTAAGTGTCACATTTTTATGTTTTATGGGATGTCGAAAATGATTTTCGGATGCTAATAAAAAAAACTAACTACATAGCTCGCCCGGAAACTGCGAGACAAATTTATTAAGACTAATTAATCCATCATTATCATATGTGGGTTACTGTAGCACTTAAGGCTAATCATAGACTAATTAGGCTTAAAATATTTGTCTCACGATTTCTGACCAAACTGTGCAACTAGTTTTTTTTTTGTCTACATTCAGTACTCTATGTATATGTCCAAATATTCGATGTGATGAGTAAACTTAAAAATTTTTGGAAACTAAACCAGGACTGCGTACGTGCACCCCAACGTATGAAAACTTGTGTCACTGGCTGCACCTGCAGTCCTAGGATTTCATCCAGAAAGTAGCAAGTACTCCGTAGGAGGCAAAAGTGTGTGTACTCTGTACGTACGTGTGCATTCGTTCTGGAAGCTTTTTACTGTGAGAAAACTTGCGCGGAAGCGGAAGTACGTCGTTATGGCTGGGGTCGGAGGGTGGGGCAACTAACGGCCTGCTTTTACTGTTGGAGTTGTCTCCCGTTTTCTTTTGCAAAAGGTACAGTTGCACTCATCACACACGTGCGTAGGCCGCAAGCACCTGAGAGCTCCTCGCGAAATGCACAGGTAAACAGTCAATTCTCATTCTCATATAATAAGTGAATATTGATTTCCTCGTGAGCGCTCTCCACCAGTAAGAGAACCCGAGGAACCATAATACTATTTTTGAAATTTTGAATCCTAACTCAATCTATCAAATCCGAGGATTTACCTCATTGGAGGGCAAATTTTGATTGAGACGAAGAGTACGTTTGCGCCATAATGCGAAGCCTGAATCATGAACAAATCCACCAACACACCAGTAAGAAAAACTATGGATAAGAAAATTCAATTAGTTCCGGGCGATGAGCATAGCAATTGTTCATTGACAGCCATCATGAAAATGTATGGTTCCGAATAGAGACTACTATACTTAAAATAATTTGTTTTAGACTACACAACTTCGTCATCAAACAGTTCTAAGATCAGTGACTACTAGCTGCTGTTTTTAGTGCAGTATCGAAGCGTGGCCCACTCAATTAAAAGGCCGAAGTATTGGGACAACAACCAGTATAAGGTCCTGAAAGACACATTCTCAGCTCAGAAAAAAAAAGACCTTGATAGTGAAAGCAAGCGACCCATGTATCTAAATTCCCTTCTTTTCAAGAAGAAAGTTAAAACCAAATGAAACAACAGAAACTAATAGAATAAAATGGAGGAAACTACATTATCCAGGTCGATTAATCTGTGCTGATTGCGACTAGGCATCGACAGACATGAATTTATGGCGTACAAGATTGCTTACGACACACAGGAGAATGTATATATATATACATGGCTACCTGTATGAGCTGTACGTTGTGTACAAATAAATAAACTACCCGCCGGCCGCCGTGCATGTGTGCGTGCCCAATTGTTAGGTTTGCTAGCTCACGCATTGTTCTGGCAGCTGCTATCTCTCACCGGCTGAACGGCCACGCTATTTATTGCCCACGTTGCATGTCTCTGATCAAGAGCATGGGCAAGAACACCGATGCAACTGTTAGTGAATAATAATACTCCCTCCGTCTCGAAAATTATTCTAGATGTTAAAAACAAAAATATATAACGTCATGTCCTAATGTTAATCAATTTCCCATCGTATTTACACGTAATATGCACATAAAAAGACAAAAAACTAAAGCTATCTAATATATGTCACGTCATCTAAAGTCCCAAAATCTAAAGATTTAGCACATCCAGCCACACCTAGGAGAGACGCCGCCCCCATCTAGTGCCCTTCTCCTCTTCTGCTCCGGCAAGTATGGTATGGTAAGAATGAGAAAAGGACCATCTCTCTCTTATATCAAATTTTAAATCTAGTTTGCTTAGAATTTAGTACAATTAAATCTATTGTCGAAATCAAATATTTTTTGGTCGGCATCTTAATTGCTACCTGCGATGACTTTGATGAAAAACCACGATGAAGTTACCGTTATAGGTATAGTTCTCATCGACAAAAGATAAATTTGTGGCCATCATATTAGATATAATTGTTTCCCGGGCGCCTTAAGAACAGTGCCCCTGGTGAACAGTCCTACAGCTTTTTTTTTGCTTTTCCCCCCTTTTCTCTTCCTTTTTAAATTTTTTCATGTAGATTTTTTCTCCCTTTCTGCTCTGGGTTTTTAACCGTAATTTTCTAAAGTTTTCCTTTTCTCCGGGTGGGCCCGTGACAACGCGCGGGCCCCCTCTAGCTAGTTTGTATGCAAGGGAAGGAGCGCTCTTGGACACTGACGCACTGTACACAAGAACAGTAATTTCATCGGTCCCTTTATGGAAGGAGTCTTGTGCCCTGAACTACTGGTCCACGAGATCGGTGGCAAGGACGTCATGAGCACTCGAGAACTCTTAGACATCGCCAGTAGCCACTACCGAATTCAGCTACTTTGTCGTGTGCCAGGGGCACTCGGCAAAGCCCGAATTGCACTCGGCAAAGGTTTTGCCGAGTGCCACCCTCGGCATAAGACACTCGCCTAAAGTTTAGTCGGCAAAGAGGTGTTTGCCGAGTGTTTTTTGTCAGACACTCGGCAAAGTCTTTGCCAAGTGCTAAAAAACACTCAGCAAAACGGCAAAGAACCAATTGAAAATATCTAAAAAAATAGCAAAAATTTTTTTTAACCGGGGAGGGCCCCACCGGCCAGCGCCTAACGAGCCCTCACTAGTACATAAATGCATTTTGTCGACACTGAGTGATTTTTTTCAATGGCAGTTAATAAAGAATGGGCGCTAGTACAGATAGAATTGTGGGCCCATGGCTACCACCAGTGGAGATATATTTCTATTGGCGGATTTTCTAAGATTACCCCAAATACAAGTCCTATACTTACACTGACGATAGACTTAAGACAACTGCCATTGTAAATTGGATCAAGTGTCAGTTGACTTAAGGAACCATCAGTGTCAATCTTGGATTTATGCTGGCGGTTGGCTTAACAAACCAATAGTGTTAGTCTTGGATTTATACTGACAGTTGGCTTAAGGACTGTTACTGCCAATCTTTGATTTATACTAGTGGTGGGATTAAGCCAACCACAGTCTAGATATCTTTACACTAGCAGTTTTCTTAACCTACAACTAGTATAAATGATTTGACATAAATTTTTTTTGGAATATTTCAAACGTGGAAAACTCCATAAACCAAAGTTGTAGTACTCGAAAAGATCTGTAACTTTAAAGTTGACTATTTTTTTGAAATCTTTTAGGGTCCAAATATATTTTGTTTTAAGATTAGTGATTTTGAAATTAGTATTTCTTTAATTTTTTCAAACGACCTTGGATAGAAAAATGACCTAAACCAAAGTTGTAGTACTAAAAGAGATCTAAAACTTTTCAGTTTAGACTTTTTTTGTTTAAACTCGTTTAGGGTCATATATTATGATATTCACTAAGTGAATACAAAAAGAATGTGCCAACCATTTAAGGGAATTTGAGGCACACTGCTAAGGAAGCAATACACAATGTCTGAAGGTGTGAGTTCCATCCCTAACAGCCGCATGTTTATAAAAGACCCCGTAACTCGGGACTTGCCGCCGTGGAGATTTTCTGGTGGGTCTCTTCCAAGATTAAAAAAATCTACAATGACGGCAGCCTACATCACCATTTTTACTGACCTTTTAACATTGATCACTACGTCAAAAGAAGCAAAACTCTAAACTCTAAACCCTAAAAATACAATGGTGGAGTCTGGCCGGCTACGTGGAGGCGCAAGATTTTTAGGGGCATGCTACGGTCCACCCATCGGACCATAAGCACCGTTCGACAAATCCCGCTTGTGCGCTCATAGCTTTCTCGCGCTGCCGGGTGGTAGCGCACGTGGATGGATAGCTCGCGCAGGCAGCCAATCGTGTAGGGCCCACTCATCCAACGTTGCATGCAATAACTTCCAATGAAATAAAAAAGTTATAACCCTTAAACTAAATATCAAAATTAAATTCTGATTACACCATTGGATTTCTTGCAATAAATACTTCAAAACAAGATCCCCCATGGATATATTTATATAAAATTTTATTAACGAACATTTATCTTATGAACATAGCACATTTTCTTTTATGAGCAAAGATGATGTTCTAGGTTTAAAAGAACGATGTTCCGTCTTTGTAAGAAGAATGTTCTCCGTTTAGATTCATGAAATTGTAATTACAATATGCATAAATAAATAAATAACATAATTAAAAAATAATGAAATCTAGAGCAAAGCATAAGAGAAAAAAATAAAAATACGTAATAGACAAAAATTTAAAAGAATATCACATGGGTATGTTTCAAACATCCTAAAATATACTAAAACATATTACATATATACTAAGTGAACACCACTAAATGCACAAAAACATAATAGAACAACACATATATACTACATGAACATCAGAGAATACATCATAGAACATCACATGTATACTGCACGAATATCGCAAAAAACATCATAAAACATCACATCTATATCACGTGGACATAAAAACATCATAGAACAACACATTCATAACACGTGAACATCACAAAAATTATCATAAAACATGAACATCATAAAACATGCCATTATATACCATGTGAACATAACAGAAAACATCGTAGAACATCACATCTATACTATATGAACATAGCATCTCTTGGAATATATAAAATAAAAAATTAAACAAAAAATAATTTTATAGTAAAAATATAATAATATAATAAATGAAAAGAATAGCAAAGAAGAGAAAACACGCATAAAACATGAATAACAAATGGTAAATATATAGGAAAATAAGAAATAAATATGAACATGAAAATAAAATAATTAAGTAGAGTAAAATAACACAGAATAGAAAATAAGAAAAGAAAAAGGAAAAGAAAAAGAAAAAGAAAAAAAGAAAGATAAGAAATAGAAAAAGAGAAACTAACGTAACAGCCTACTAGGAGTTAATTAAGGAGAAAATAAGCAAAAAAAAAATGACGCCAACTACTAGCCTATATCGAGAGAAGAAAAGAAACATATGAACATACAAAATAAAAAAATGAAAAATAAAAGAAAAATTGAAGAAAAGAAATAAAAAATAAAAAAGGAAAGGAAAGAAAATAAAAGAAAAAAGAAATAAAAGAAACATACAAAATATAAAAAAATGAAAACAATAATAAAAAAATTACATAAAACGTAAGAGAAAATAAAAATAAAAATAAAAAATGAAGCACAAAAAGAAAAAAGAAAAGAAAAGAAAAAAGAAAATAAAATAAAAAAAATCAAGCATGAAAAGAAAAAGGAAAAAGAGAAGAAGAAAAGAAAAGAAAAAAAAGAAAACATACGTACGGAATAGTTTTGTCTTAAAAAATACTTTTATGAAAGTATACATATATCATTTTTTCATAAATATTTTTTATAAAAACAAGAGGTCAAAGTTATATTTTGGAGACCGTATCACTGTCCTAAACGACTTCTAAATCTGATACGGAGGAGTACAACATAAGAAAATACACGTACGTGGACGCTGCTCTCGTAGTCATAAATCCCGCGCCCTCGCTCGTGCACGTGGTGGGCGGCCTCAGTGCAGCATCTGTACGAGCCGCAGCGCGCGATGATTCGCTTGGGAAAATCGGCGTGCTCCCGTTCGGCTCCCTTCGGCGCACGGCTTCCGTCCGGCCGTTCGGCCGTTCAGACCGGAAGAATTCGGGGATTTCTGCACGTATGTACCCTGAATTATACAAGTGCAGGTTGGCCTACTATGGAAGCATGACCAGTTTAGGAAGATGATCCATGGACCGAGTCATCGTCTTGCCAAGTGATCAAAGAGGTTGGCCCGGCCCAAAACTAAATTAGGAACATCCCTTCTTGGATTTGGCCACTACGTACACCGGTTTTCCTCAACAAAAAAAAACACTACCTACACCAGTGGATGATTGCATTTTTCATAGTTTCAGTTGCCTGTTCCCTGCTGTCGACAATACATAAACTGAAATTTCTCTGAAGATGAAGGAGATGGTGCATGGTGGACGCAAATGGTAATTTTTATACATACTACGGATAGAAAGTGAACAAAGAACCAAAAAAAATTACATTGCTGATCGTCCAAAGGGACTAGAACCAGCAGACCAATGAATCGAAATTCAGAGTAAGCTGGGGCGAGAGTGGAAGGGGAACTGATGCATCATGATTGGGGATGCCTTCTCATGATCCCTCTTCTTCCTCTCCTCTTTCGTCGTCTCCTTCTGTCCTGAAGAACAGCCTGATGATGCCGCATCTTTTACTGCTCGCCGTTGACCCTTAGCTTCTGCAGGCGACACCTTCCTTTCATCGGCGACGGCGACGGCGACGCTGCCGCAGCATCCTCCGAAGCCCAGCACCATGATGGATCTTTTCCTCGCCTCGATGGGCACCCGACTGTGTTCGAATTCTGGTGAACTACACAAGCTGATACTCCGATGTTCTTGTAATGCTACGTTTCTGTGAGTCTGAGCGGTGCTGGGAGTGGGAGGTATTTTATAGGGGATTGGATGCCGAGAACCGAGATGATCACGAATTGTGAGGTGCTTTTGTTGTGACGAATGAGGCTTGAAGCTTCATCCAATAAAAGGACTGATTGGCTTGGAGCGGAAGGGCAGGGTGAGTCTGTGTAACTTCTTGTTTTCTGCAAGCAGCTAAAATAAGCTGTGCCTTGGTTGCCAAGGTTCTTGAGCGTTATCTGGTTTGCGGATGAGCTTGCTGGTGTCGAGTCAATTCGGCACGTGAATTTGCGTGGACTTCGATGGGGCAGATGGAAAGGGCCCAGAAACTTTGCTGCGAGGGAAGATGGAAATAGCACGGTCAGTTGAAAGCGACCGCTATATAGATTTTTTTTCCTCTCTATAACGACATGTTTGGGGTGAAAAGCAACGCTGCTCACATGAGCGCGCGCTCAGCGAGGGCCCGAATTTTTACTGCGCACTGTAGCAATTCGTTTGTATTTGGTAAAAATTGTCCAAACTTTGACTAATTAGGCTCAAAATATTCGTCTCGTAAAGTACAATAAAACTGTGCAATTAGTTTTTAATTTCATCTACATTTAATACTCCATACATGTGCTGGTATTTTGATGTAATGGAAATCTTTTTTTTACATAGTAAGATTTATGGTTGAAATTTGACATGTAAACAAGGCCAAGATCTCATTGGCTGCTTTTTGGTCTGAGCCCCACGTGCATGCGTACCTTTTCCAGTCAGGGGAGCACACATGCATGCATTAGCCGGCTCAAAGCACTCGGCTCGTTTTCTTGGCTCGATTGTCGATGGCAGGTTGGCTCGTTCAACGGAGCTATTTGGCGAGAGACCATTATGGGAAGTGGGCTTCGGCAATATGCCATTCCGCAAAGGGGCTTCGGCAATATGCCATTATGAAGCGCAACACAACCGTTAAAATGCCATCTAAGCGACTTTGGAGTGTTTTATTCCCCTTCTACCCTTCTCTTATCCTTTTATTTTTCCTTTGTTCGCTTAGAAGGCCGACGGAACAGGGAAAAGAAACAGATCGAGCTGCTCGCTGCTGCTCGCTGCCGGCCGCCCCACGCGCGGTGCTCGCTGCTCGCTGCCGCCCGGCGCCAGGCCGCCCGCCTCCGAGCGCTGGCCGAGCGGCCCACGGTGAGCGGCTCTAGGCCGAGCGCCCCCCAGGCCGAGCGCCTCCCACGACGAGCACCTCCCCATGGAATGCAGTTGGAGTAACCTCATTCAGTAAGATTCCTCTTTCTTCTTGTAATGTCTAACTCATTTTGGGTAGCTAATACAGTCCCTCACCCAATAGTAGGTTTGTAACATGGTATAATTTTTGCAATTTGTCCAGGCTATCCGGAGCCTGAGGATAGTGTAGATCCATTAGAAGAAACTCCAGATGTCGGTAGCAATGAAAAGCCTCAGCCTGTAGAAGGAACTCCAGCATATGTTGGCAGTTCACACGAAGCATGTGATTTTCTTGCTAGTTCGGGGGCTGCAGAGCACTCTGGATATGTTAATTGGGATGATCTGCAAATTGAAAACAGATATGATAAAGAGGATGAGGGTATGCTTGATGTAATTAATGAGGATCGGCTGTTTCGTCTTTTGGGTTTGAGAGGTGATCAACATGATAATCCTTGTGAGGCTGATGCTCAGGCTGCTTCTGAGAGGGACAGTACTGATGAAAATAGAACTGCTCACATTGATATTGACACAACTGGTGCTGCAATTCCGGTTGATGATCATGTGCCAGGAGAAGGATTTCATGGTTATGATCCTAACAACCCTTCTATGGATATTGGCACCGTGTATCCAAATATGAAGGAGTTTAGACTGGCCATGAAACAATTTGCAATAAATAAACAGTTTGAATATCGCATAGTCAAAACAGACCCAACGAGGTTCATTGCCAATTGCAAAGATGAAAATTGCCCATGGCATATTAATGGGCGTAGACAACCTGATCGGACCACTGTGAAGGTATATAACTATTTCCTAACTGTATGTCACCATTTTTTTTGTTAGTAAATATCTAATATTTTTACTATTGGCTTGTTTTAGGTTATAGCTTTGATTGCGAAGCACGAGTGTACTTCTAGCTCTCAGCGGTATACCACCACTCCAACAGCTATCTGGGTGAAATCAAAGGCCATTCCTCTCCTGAAGGAAGATTCGACCATAGGTGCCAAAAAATGAGGGAGCTGCTAGAAAAACAGCATAAATGTAAGATCACTTATGTTAGCATAGACTCAACAGCACTTAATGGTAGATGGAATGGGCATATGGCTGCGGCAACCGCTATAGATGGTCACAATTGGATGTATCCACTTGCTTTTGGTTTCATAGATGGTGAGACAATAGATAACTGGACTTGGTTTATGTCTCAGCTGCATAAGGCCATAGGACATCTACCAGTACTTGCTATTTGCACTGATGCATGCAAAGGGCTGGAAAGAGATGTCAAAGATGTGTTCCCTCAAGCTGAACAAGGAAACAATATTGTGTGCAAGATGTTACTGCTGTAGCCCCATTTGTTCAGGAAAATTCAATAGTAGTAACCAGCCCCATCAGACCGACCGAGGAAACAATCTTGCAAGAGAGCCCAACTACGCTAACAAGAGGGTAAGCAAAGTGATGACAGCCATCTATAGTTCCTTAACACAGTAATAAAATGTTACTTAATTTCATTCATTTCTTTTCCAGACGCTTGGCATTCTTGATGGGAGAAGGCACCGAAGTCCAGCCTACTGATGGGTCGCCCAAGTCCACTGAAGTAACACCAAGAAAGAAGAGGACGACAGCAAAGAAGTTGGTCCCAAGGAAGATGAAAAACATTTGAGAATTTATGTCATTTTTAGAACCTGTGTGTTTGTTGATCCTGTGTGCTACAAGACTTGTGTGTTTGAGAACCTGTGTATTTTCAGAACCTGTGTGGTTGTGGTTGTGCCACTGTATGAACCTGTACCATGTATGCTACCAGACTTAATTGTTTTTGTGAAATTTAATTGTGTTTGAACCAGACATGCTCTGATGCATCAGGCCTACCGTAGGCTGTGGGCACTGATACATGCTTCCTCGGCTTGTCAATTCTCTTAATTTTTTCTCAGCTGTTTCAGCACGTATTTGAGCTAAAGGTGGCATTCTGAAATCTCATTTGCCTCCTTACTGATTTCACTGAGCTACATTTTAGCATGGGGTGGGCCGGTGGGCATCAGTTTTTTTCCCATGCATTTTGCATGACTTCGTAATTTCGTGTCAGAAACAGAATTACTTGGATATATATATATATATATATACTTATTTTGTTGGATAATCAATCAATTCCATGTTATGCTCGTTCTTTGGAGGTACAATTCTTTTATACATATATATAGCTACGAGGATCTTGACTGTATGTCTGTCCTTAAGTGCCTTAACTGTTCTAGTTTGGTATATAATGATCTCCACTTTGAGATAAAGTACATAGAATGTAGTAGTGGTACTTTTGTCAAGATGACATATTGACATGATTGCTTGGTGTATTTGGCTTGGGGCATGTTTCTGTTTGAAGGAACTAATGTGCCACTCTGTATGATCTGATGTTGGGTTCTTGGTCAACTTCTTCTGGTCAACTAATGCTTCGAAGGTGGCGAGGCAAGAGATGTCTATGAAGTTCAATTGGCCGCTAAAATTTGTCACTTGATGAGAACATAACATGTCATTTTCATTGATTCATTGGGACAGCTAATACATTTTGACAGCAAAGTATACAAGATTCACTCACTCCTCACGATTGCTACCAAATTGCAAACTAACACAAGTACACAAACAAAAAGCACACATTTCAGCAGCTTTACTATCTCCCTAAGTTGTTCAACTTGTTCATCTTGGCTTCTTTCTCCATAGTTCAGCTTGTTTTCAACAACTGGGACTTGCTGCGGCAGTTTGGTAGACTCAAAAACAGGTTGATAATCTGGGGGCACCAATTTTTGGTCAACCAAGTATTGCTCATATCCTTCTTCCCACTCCCAGAAACGACAACCACCTCCTTCTCTCTGTTGCCAACAAAAGGGAAACCAAAGAAATCGACTCACTCAAAAATCACAGCATATATAACACAAATTCGCAGGTAATTGTTCTCACCGTTCGAGTTGGACAAATGTAGAACTGCCGATCGTAGTTCTTCGGCGTCTTCGATGTCATGACCTTGAGAAACCGGCACTTACAGTGCTCACAATGGACAAGAGGGAGCTCGTTGCTCGAAATCCTTCGGCTTCGCGGAATGAAGTACTTGCTGTCCATGGCCGACCTTGAGGGCATCGCCGTCATGCTGTCCATGGCTGTCGTGGGGGAGGCCGATGAGGACGCACTAAAGCCGGGCGGCCAAGAGCTAGCGTTGGCCATGCAGAGGAGGGAGCCGCCGGGGGGCGCTCGGCCTGGGGGGCGCTCGGCCTGGAGCCGCTCGCCGTGGGCCGCTCGGCCTGGCGGGCGCTCGCCTGGGGGCGCTCGGCCTGGAGGCGGGGAGCGCTCGGAGGCGGGCGACCTGGCGCCGGGCGGCAGCGAGCAGCGAGCACCGCGCGTGGGGCGGCCGGCAGCGAGCAGCGCTCGATCCGTTTCTTTTCCCCGTTCCGTCGGCCTTCTAAGCGAACAAAGGAAAAATAAAAGGATAAGGGAAGGGTAGAAGGGGAATAAAACACTCCAAAGTCGCTCAGATGGTATTTCAACGGTTGCGTTGCGCTTCATAATAACATATTGCCGAAGCCCCTTTGCGGAATGGCATATTGCCGAAGCCCCTTTGCGGAATGGCATATTGCCGTCTCTCGCCAAATAGCTCCGTTCAACATCCCTCTCTTTCTCGCATCCCTTTCCATTTACTCGCGTCTGCATCTCCCGTCTGCCCTCTCCTGTTGCGCCGCCGCTGCCTTCTTCGATGCCGCTGCCGCCATCGCCTTCTTCGTAGGACGCTGCCACCGCCACCATCGGACTACGCCGCATCTGCGACGAGCATGCACTGGGAACCCTCCTCCCTCCCTCTCTCTCTCTAGCGCCGCTCCTCCTCCCTCCCTCCCTCTCTCTCTCACTCTAGCGCCGCTCCTCCTTCTCTCTGAACTCCTCTCCGACGCCATTACTCTCTCCCCAGCGTTGTTGCGTGAGCTCCTTTCCGCCGCCCCTCATCCGTCCAGATCCGGGATTTATTATTCACGAAGGTACTTTTCTGATGAACTGATTTGCTCATATTCCTATTCGATTCGATAGTATAGCTTTCTGTAGGTTTCGATTCACTTCACTTCCTCTATAGGTTTCTGATTTTTTGTTATCTACTCTACCTATTTAGTTATTACGGGCTAATTTGGTTCACTTCCCAATGGACAATGGCTACTTGGCTAGTGGTTGGGGCTGGGTTTTAACTTTCTCAGTGACGGAGACTATCATTATTACAGAACCAACTCATGAGTTGCATAAAATCCCTGTTCTTCATCATAGCCGCAATATTTTTTGGTCTCACCATGGCCCAACCGATTGGTCAATGTCAGATTAGGTGATGTAGAGTTGGATAGGACATCTCAATTTCGTTTGAGGACATGTCAATTTCTTTTGATTTGCTCATGTGTACTGCACGTTGGTTCTAATGCTGACCAGATTAGCCAATGTAGCTTTTGGTTATATGTAGCTTTTCGGATGGCGTAATTATTTGGACGGTTTCATTTCTTGTTGTATCTTCTCGCAATATTTTGTGCAACTTTGCTTCGTTGAAGCTACAATCATTTGAATTGGCAAATACTCTTATTGTAGGAATTAGGTTGCATAATTTTCCAGAGGGAATGGCTGTATATCTGTCAAGGTAATGCCTTAGTACAGTTATGCCAGCATTATTGCTCAAATCGCTAACTTTCTAACCACACATTGAATTACTGAAATAACATTATTTTCTTTGGTCGCTTATCTATTTAATTAGTTCTTAAATGGTTGAACTAGTAATACTGTCCCTGTTATTCATCGATGTGCGGATTGAAATGTATTATAGAATGTTTCTGCTTGTGTATAGTCCTATGTCAGTATAATAGCTCAAATGACAAAACCATTAATTAATAACTGAAGCCACAGTTGTTCCTTTAGTTCGTTGTGCAAATAATTTGTTGTTAACAGTTTAATTAGTTGATACTCTCTGTTATTTACTATTGAGATTCAAATTCAGCTCCCTTATATCCATTTTAATATGTGTATATGTTGTGATTATTCACGATAAGCTTCCATCTAGCAATTTTGTAGTCTTATATAATTTGTAAATACCCTATGCCTGCATTTTTATAGGATGGGATGATTTATGAACAAATGAATTTCCTATATCAAGTATGTAAGAAGTCACAGGCACCCATTGGCTTGGGATGGAATTATTTTGTATTTTTTGCTGACTATATTTCCGTGCCAATGATGCTGCAAACAAGTGTCTTTTTCCCAAACTATGGTATATGAGAACAGCCATGATTATCACTCTTTTATCATCGTTTCATTCTCGTCTGATTTGCATTTGGAGTGAGGCCTCAGCATATGTTATGGCTAATACTCGGTCTTTTATGATATTTCTATTCCAAGTTTATTGAATCGATGCATTTGGCACATGGAGTGACACAAACCATTACATATATATTGTCCTTTATGTTATTCTTAGTAAACTAAGGCGCCTGGCATATGCAATGATGACCTACTTTTCCGAGCCTACGATCCAATCTTATAGCTAAAGGCGGTCACTACGAGTCCTCTGTTTCTCGAACTAGTGGATTTTTTTCTTATCTGCTGTTAGATTTTACTTTTAGTTGATGTGAGGACCTTGTAGTCATTCTTATGTGTACATTCTCATCTATTATTTCTATACAGGTTTCCTGGTTCTCCGGAAAGCATTTTAGGCTAGTTTGCCATTTTACAGTGTTATATTGGAGCTTTTACTTTTAATCACATTGCAGGTAAGCTGGTTCTTCATCTTTGAAAGCACATTAACTTCGTGGAAGTATTTTAATAATGATTTATGTCCAATTAAACATTACTCAGCATTATGTTAATTGAAGAGCTAAAATTGTTTTTTTATTTAACAGGTACACTTGTAATTGTTCCTTTCTATTAATTTCTCTTCATCTTGAATAGCAGGTACACTTACAGATAACTTTCATTTAGTTTGGTGAATTTATTAATATATTCTCGCTGACATTTATTTATTTAGCAATAATGTATACCCTCTTTAAAATAATTATTAAGTTATGCTAGTATGAAGGCATTTGGTTGTTAATTCGTGGCCGTTTTAGTTAAGCCGAATTAAAACGCGCTCAAATTTGGTTGAACTGTCAAACAAACAGTTTCATGCTGCATATAGCTTGAACATTGTACTATCTAATTCAGAGAACTACTTTGCATCATTCATAACATTAGTTTTTTAACAACATCCATAAGCTTTTAGTTGGCCATCAGTTCACTTAGTGATGGATGCATGTGCAGATACAGAGCTATAATTCTCCTTCCAAAAATGTTTATTCTATCAGTTTTCCATTCAACAAATTAGATGTCTGTGTTGGAACAAATTGACCCATTAGTAATCAAGTACTCCCTCCGTTCCAAATTATAAGTCGCTTTGACTTTTTTGGTACATAGAATTTGCTATGTATCTAGACTTATATTATATCTAAATGCATAGCAAAATGGATGTACCAAAAAAAGTCAAAGCGACTTATATTTTGGAACGGAGGGAGTACTCAGTAGTTTGTACTTATTTGAATGTGATAGGAGAAAGCAGATAGAAGTGCCATAAATTACTGTAGCATTGTGACGAGATTAATGTATATAGGTTGACTAGTGAGTACTGGGAACTACTACCTGTGTTCTAAATTGTACTTCACTTTGACTAAGACTTCTTAAAGTTAAAATTAAGGCTTCTGATTTGAAGAACTTGTAGTAGTTCATGATATACTTTCTTTCAATTTTTTTATTTGCAGAATACCCTTGACTATGGATTGACTTAACTACTTAATTATTAACTGTTGTAGACTGGTACTTAACACTCATTGCGTAGATTCTAAATAAGTCTCTTCTAGTATGGTGAATTTATTAAACTCTTTCCTAATGAATTTATTTATTTTAGCAACTGTAATGTGCCGCCTTTAAAATCATTAAGTTAAGCTGCTACTAGTGTACTAATATTTAGCACCAATGCCATTTGTTTAGCAACTGTAATGCTTTTTAAATTATTTTAGAAGTACCCACGGCAGATTGCATATTGTTTATGGGTGGCATAATTTTTTATAGTCTTATCTTTCCTCTGGTACTATCTATTTCGTGATACTGCTAGAACTCAAATTTTGGTGTTCGAGCTCTCATGAATAGTTACACGCCAATTTGAGCTTTGTTTTGCTATACACAACTACAACTTCAATTATCCTATAGTCTTATAAGACATCTTTTCTCTTGCCTAATTGTTTCTTTAAATCTCCATTTTTCAGATGACCTAGCATAGTATGGATGACTCCACTCTCTGCTAGCTGTCCCAGCATTTGGATTGAGGTTTTTGGAAGGTAGGATCTCATCACTGCTAAATGCTACTTTTTTTGGGTTTCCTGCCTTGAGCCGTGTAATTCCATTTATTTTTGCATTTTCTTTTAGCAACGTCAATTGGCTGACATCTCCAAGTGGCAACAAGGCATGCACTCCAGCTAGACGGCAGCAGGAGGGGCAAGCTCGGCGGAGCAGACATGCTCGTCTGCTCTCACTCACGAAACACAGGTACCTTTTCTTATAAGGCACACTAGAGGTTTGGTTCTTCCGCTCTGGCTGGAATCCAAATTGAAACGGACTTTCAGTCTAAATTGGATTTCCAGTCCTAAATTGTCAATTATTGGTACCTGCATTTTTCTAGTACACATGATGGGGCATGGGTGCAGATTTATGGCAGCACATTCATGAATCACATTTTTTTTCTTAATTTATATTTAGCACATTGTAGTTATTCATGGTCTAAAACAAATTTCGTTTCCTATAGTACTTGAATCACCTCGTGTTACAAATAAATTAATCTGCAAATCTTAACAGAAGTTTTCCCCTCTATATTTAATTGATTTCGTTTGTAGTAGTCTCTTTAGTACTTATCCATTGATATCACCTTGTTTCAGTTCTATTTCTGCTTCTGGTACTTCAATTAATTTGTATAACTTTCTTATTTCTGTCTGAGTCTAATCACTTTTTCCATCAACCTTTTATTGAAATATGTCACCTTTCTTCAGGTCGCAGTTACAGTTATATCTATATAATATGTTCTTTCTGTATGTTACTTTAACTACATTCAAAATGTGTCATTTGTGTTGGAATTGATTTACGCACTTGGTAAAAACAGTTTTCCATACTTTGTTATAGTAAAAAATGAACTACTATTTCATATTGTTTGTTCTGGTTATTTTTCCTTTTACTTATGCTACACTGTATTATCTTTTACGATTTTCCAGATATGAAGGTGCGCATCAACTTGTTACCTTTGTTAGAAAATATGATTCAAGGAATTTGATGTCGTGTACCCTCCATCATTTTGAAATAGACATACACTGAAGAACACATTTTTCATTTCATTTGATGAAACGAACATGCCTTTCCAGTCATAGCTGGATCTTTTTTTTCGGTGAAGATGCTCACAGTCCTGCACTAGCTCAACACAAAGCATTAATTGTTAGGGAATGATTTTCATTAATTTGGGCTAACCCTAGAAGGGTAGCTATATAGGTTCCATACATGGGCCACATGGGCCTAATACATTTACATTCCAACACCCTCCCGTAGTCTGAACTACTGGCGCAGCGGAGTTCAAGGCTGAACAAGAAAGAAAACAATTAAGTGCACACATAGGACCCCCCGCAGCCACAACTAGCCACTGGAGACGTTGAGGCTGGAGCGAAACTCGGAGAAGGTCAAGGAAGGGAGGCCTTTGGTGAAGATGTCCGCAAACTGGGAGGTGATCGGGACGTGAAGTACTCGGACGTCTCCGATGGCCACATGGTCGCGGACGAAGTGTAGATCGATCTCCACATGCTTGGTCCTCTGGTGCTGCACGGGGTTGGTGGAGAGGTAGACCGCGCTGACGTTGTCGCAGTAGACGAGCGTGCTCCTGGCGAGTGGGCGGTAAAGCTCAGCCAAGAGCTGGCGTAGCCAGGCGGCCTCGGCCACACCGTTGGCCACGGCACGGTACTCCATCTCGGCACTGGAGCGTGAAACCACCGGCTGGCGCTTGGACAACCAAGAGACCAGGTTGCCGCCGAGGAAGACAACGTAGCCGGAGGTGGACCTGCGGGTGTCCGGGCATCCCGTCCAGTCAGCGTCGGTGTAGACAACTAGTTCGGCAGTGGAGGACCGGCCGAGGAGCAGCCCGTAGCCAAGTGTGCCACCGAGGTACCGGAGAAGCCGCTTCATAGCAGCCAGGTGGGGCTCCCACGGAGCATGCATGTAGAGGCAGAGCTGCTGGACGGCATAAGTGATGTCTGGCAGTGTAAAAGTGAGGTACTGAAGCGCGCCAGCAAGACTCCGGTAGGCGGTGGAGTCCGCTGGCCCAAGCATCGGACCCCCAACCTCTGACAGCTTGCCTTGGGTGTCCACCTGTGCAGAGCAGGACTGGCAGGCGGTCATCCCTGCTCGCTCCAGAATGTCACAAGTGAACTGCGCTGGTGGAGGAACAGGCCGGAAGGTCGGGGCTCAACAGTGACGCCGAGGAAGTGGTGGAGCACCCCAAGATCCTTCATAGCAAATTCCTTCTGGAGTGAGGCAATGATACGGTGGAGCAGAGACTCGCTGGAGACAGTGAGAACAATGTCATCCACATAGAGGAGCAGGTAAGCAGTCTCACCCCCCAAGTGGTATATGAACAGGGAGGTGTCAGACTTGGCCTTCGTGAACCTAAGAGTCTGCAGGAAGGTAGCGAATCGAGAGTACCAAGTCCGGGGTGCCTGCTTGAGCCCATAGAGAGATTTGTTGAGCCGGCAGACGAAGTCAGGACGAGAAGAATCCACGAAACCTGCCGGCTGACTGCAGTAGACCGTCTCAGTCAGAGTGCCATGGAGGAAGGCATTCTTGACATCCAGCTGATGCACAGGCCAGGAGCGCTCGAGAGCCAGGGAGAGGACGGTGCGGACTGTAGCTGGCTTCACCACGGGACTGAAGGTCTCAGCATAGTCAATGTCGGGCCGCTGAGTGAAGTCGCGGATGACCCAGCGAGCCTTGTAGCGCTCCAGGGAACCATCAGCCCGCCTCTTGTGTGTCCAGATCCACTTGCCGGTGACAATGTTGGAGCCCGGCGGTCGAGGCACTAGGTCCCACGTTTGGTTGGCGAGGAGGGCCGCGTACTCCTCCATCGCGCGGCGCCAGTGAGGATCCGCCAAGGCCGCGCGGACGGAAGAGGGTACCGGAGAGATCCTCGGCTCGCAGGCGGCGACGGTGAGGGCCTGCGGGCGAGACGCCTGCCTCGTCACCATCGGGTGAGTGTGACGAGGGTCCCGGTGAAGAAGAGGCGGGTGGTACACCGGCGGGTCGGCGCGAGAGCGTGGCGATGCCGGCGGAGCATGCACCGGCGACGATGGCGCTGGTGACGAGAGCGGCGGAGCCGGCTCACGTCAGCGCTCGTAGACGATGCCGAAGCGTCCGGGAGGTGGTGAGGGCGGACACGGCTCCCGCTGGCGCTGGTAGACGAGTCCGAAGCGCCCAGGAGGAGGTGGGGTTGGTGTGCTCGGTCCCGCGATCGGAATGGCAGCATCAGGCACAACGGGAGGCAGCGAAGCCACAGGGAGCGAGGGTGGAAGCTGATGAGGACATCATTGGCTCAAATATGACCATGTCAACCACTTCTATACCAAAGAATTACTTACATGGATCAAGGAAATGTTTGATTGCATATGGAAAGCATGGAAGGTTAATGAAGTTGGTTGGGGACCAAATCCAAGTATTCCCAACGTCCTGCACCTGGACACCACGTCACTTTTGGTCCAAGGAAAGAAAGAGATCAAATCCAACACGTTTTGGGGCTGGATTCGGACTCTAGGACAGCTTCAACTTGTGATGTTCACCACGGTCGCATACGGACTCGGATTGGGACGTTCTAGCACTTTTTGGAAAGCTTATCAAGTCTATTTTCCAATGAATCTGGACTCATGGCTATATCTTATCCGATGCTTCCGCAATCGTCGTTTCATTCTGCCTTTGGTGCTGTGTCACCCTATTTTAGGCTGATGGCCCATGTATCAAGTTGGGTTCATTAGGGACGTGTTCTAGGGTTGGAGAACGACCCCAACACCCCCTGGTCGTTCCCCTAGGTATTAATAAGGATTAGAGCCGTCACAAACAGATGAGGTTTTGTTTAGATCAAGTTTAGCCTTTGCTACTTGTTTGTAGGCGCGTGTGCTGATCAGCCACCCGTCTCCTTGTCTTCAGAACTCCACTCATAATAAGATTCAGTTTGAGGCTTTCAATTTCATCTTGCAAATTCAGTGCTTGTTTCCTTGTTCTTGCTAGTTCTTCGATTGCTTGCAGGACAGGAGCCCTAGTGGCTGGTTGTCGCGCTCCACAAGATCGTGACAGCCTTTGGAGGTGGTGTATCGGTTGCTAAGGCGCGGTCTTGGAAGGCTGTAGTCGGGCCGTGAACGTCATCTCCATCCACCAAATCGAGTGATCTCACGCCTCTCATCGAAAGATCGTCCATAAACCCTAGCGGGTTCATATCAGTTGGTAATCAGAGCAAGGTTGATCGGTGAGAGACTTCTAGTTCTTTGATGTTTTTAATCTCCTATGGTCCAGAAAAAGCCAAAACAAAATTAGTAGATTAGTTCTTCATAATCCCAAAACCTCTTTGAGCTTAATACTATTACTGCTTAGTTAGGGCTTATTGAATTAACGATTGCACCGTCGTGCAAGTTGCTGGTCTTAGTGTCTAGTCGTTTAGAGTTTCGAGTTCTAGTCACGTTTCTGTCACTATCGCAGATTTGAGTTTATTTGTTTCTCTCTAGGAATCCGAGTGGATTTTCAAATTCCTTTGTTTTGTTTACCACCATTATCCTAGCCACGTCCTTGGAGGTTTCATCCACGTCCATATTTCCATCTACAAAAAGGAAATCCAACAAGATCAAGATAGAATTTGATTCGGAGTCCTGTTTTATCTTGAAAACAAAAGTACCATATTTCCTTTGTCAGGAGTCTGAATAGGGAGTTTAAATACAATCTAGAAAGGTTAACTTGTCCTCTTTCCAACGGATCAGAGTTTGGTCCCAAATTCATTCTGAGCGCTTCGCAATTGCCCTGGAGATTTGTGCGTCTGCTGGTTTTGCAAAACAACCACTTATTTCACTTTGCTACTGAATCACCCTTCCTAAGAAAACATTTAATTGCTGTAAGTAGCTTGTTATTTCTTGTTGCAAAATTTCAGTTTTGTGCTAGTTGAAAGAAAAAAAATAGAAAAAAAGACAGAAAGAAAGAAAGAAAAGAAAGAAAAAAAAGAAAGATAGAAAGAAAGAAAGAAAGAAAGAAAAGAAAGAGAAAGAAGAAGAGAAGAGTTTTTCTTTTGTTGTTATTCCTGTCCTTGTGATCCTTCTTTGCTGCTGCTCAGTGACTTCGTTTGTGTCCAGGCTCGTGTCTCTAGCATGTACTAGCCTAGGACCAGCATAATAACGTCGTTGAGCGTTTGTTCAATTTGCTTGCAACTAACGTGGTTCTAATACTTCCTTGCTTTAGCCCACCTATAGCTCCACATATTTCGACTACATTTTGACACGTGTTGTTGTTGCGGCATCGATACACTTCACTCCACGGTTGTAGACTTGTTGGTTGCCGTCACCTCCTGTTTGGCTTGGTAAGAACTTGTAAGGGCTTGTTTTAACAAGTTGAGTTTGAGAGAATTACATCTGACACATCCTAGTAGTTGATAGGAGGATACATATTATTTTTGTGTTTCTTGTTTTCTACTAATCATGGCAGGTGATATGGAGATTTTTGAGCTGTTGAAACTAGATCCTCATATTCAGGATGTCATTCAACACTTGCCATTATATGATGGTAAGTTTGATCCTCAAGCTTACATTGATTGGGAGTTAAAAGTAGACAATGAATTTAATGAGCATGACCTATCCGAGAAACAAAAGATTTGTATTGCCTCTAATATTTTGATTGAATATGCTTTGCTAGAATGGAAACACATTTGTAGGCACATCAAAGTTCTAGAATCTTGGAAAGACTTCAAATTTCTTTTTAGAGATGCATTCGTTCCTGCATATTATGTTGATTATTTGCTTGCAAAATTAGACAACTTGAAGCAGGGTAGCAAGACTGTGAAACAATACTACCATAATTTTAAGATTTGTATTATGTTTGGTGGATTGGATGAATGCATGGAAGATGTTATGAGTAGATTCATGAAAGGGCTCAATTCTGAAATTCGAACCTTATTAATTAGCAAATCATATTGCCATATTGGTCAATTGTTATGTCTGGCTCTTAATGCTGAAAAAGAGATTCTATTATCTATGAATACTTGCCAGAATGACGTGACCCATAATGTCCAAAATTTGTCCACTCTGCATGCTAATGAAGAGCAACAAATAGTGGAACCCACTACTGATTTTCCTTTGTCACAAAATGAATTACTCGTGGTTCCTTGTGATAAAGAGTTGTGTGTTGATGATTCTTTTACTCCTATGCCACAAGTAGCAAATAAGTGTGAAACTTTTGGTTTGGAACCATATAAATGTGCTGAAGATAAGCTTTTTCATCCTATTACATGTGCACAAGATGAACTGAATTTGTTGTCCTCTTTAAATACTTTGGGTTATATTGAATTTGATATTCTGTGTAATCTAAATTGTCTAAAAGAGAAACTTAAATTTGATTCTATTTTGTCAAGTTTTAATCATTGTTCGCTTCATGCAATTGGCAAATATGACAACAAAGGAGAATATTTGGTGCATAAAGTTTATATTTGCTCTAATCTGAAATATCCTTTTGGGCCACAATACCATGATCAAATTGAGGGCTGCACTAACACTAATGATGTCTTGCAAAGTTTTTCTAGTTTTTCCCAAATGCAACAAGATAAATGTCAAGAAGGGGAGCACGGTTCACTTTTACCTACAACACATCCTCCAATAAAGGTCAAACCGAGGACGGTTTGCTGTCAAGAAGGGGAGAATGATGAGGACATCATTGGCTCAAATATGACCATGTCAACCACTTCTATACCAAAGAATTACTTACATGGATCAAGGAAATGTTTGATTGCATATGGAAAGCATGGAAGGTTAATGAAGTTAATTGGGGACCAAATCCAAGTATTCCCAACGTCCTGCACCTGGACACCACGTCACTTTTGGTCCAAGGAAAGAAAGAGATCAAATCCAACATGTTTTGGGGCTGGATTCGGACTCCAGGACAGCTCCAACTTGTGATGTTCATCACGGTCGCATACAGACTCGGATTGGGAGGTTCTAGCACTTTTTGGAAAGCTTATCAAGTCTATTTTCCAACAGATCTGGACTCATGGCTATATCTTATCCGATGCTTCCGCAATCGTCGTTTCAACGCCGGGGCCTTTTCTGCCTTTGGTGCTGTGTCACCCTATTTTGGACTGATGGCCCATGTATCAAGTTGGGTTCATTAGGGACGTGTCCTAGGGTTGGAGAACGACCCCAACACCCCCTGATCGTTCCCCTAGGTATTAATAAGGATTAGAGCCGCCACAAACAGATGGGGTTTTGTTTAGATCAAGTTTAGCCTTTGCTACTTGCTTGTAGGCGCGTGTGCTGATCCAGCCACCCGTCTCCTTGTCTTCAGAACTCCACTCATAATAAGATTTAGTTTGAGGCTTTCAATTTCATCTTGCAAATTCAGTGCTTGTTTCCTTGTTCTTGCTAGTTCTTCGATTGCTTGCAGGACAGGAGCCCTAGTGGCTGGTTGTCGCGCTCCACAAGATTGTGACAGCCTTTGGAGGTGGTGTATCGGTTGCTAAGGCGCGGTCTTGGAAGGCTGTAGTCGGGCCGTGAACGTCATCTCCATCCACCAAATCGAGTGATCTCACGCCTCTCATCGAAAGATCGTCCATAAACCTTAGCGGGTTCATATTAGAAGCTCTGGGGCTGCCTCGACCGTGTCAGGCACCGGAAGGTCCTGGTGCGAGTCCGGCAGGGGCGAGGCGGGACCACCAGGAGAGTGCGCCTGAGTAGTACCTGCAGGGTAGAGGGAGAAGGGTGGCGGAATCGCCGGGTCAGTGGGAAAGAAGGAAGCCTCCGCAGAGTTAGCGGGAGGTGGAGGTGTAGAGGTGGTGGAGTAAGGAAATGCCGACTCATCAAACACGACATGGCGAGAGATGAGGACACGGCGAGAGGTAAGGTCAAAGCATCGGTAACCCTTGTGATCCGGAGAGTATCCGAGAAAGACATAGAGGGTCGACCGGGGAGCCAGCTTATGGGAAGCGGTGGCGGCGGTGTTAGGGTAACACGCACACCCGAAGACTCGAAGGTGGTCGTACCGAGGAGGGGTACCGAAGAGAGCGTGGTGAGGTGTGGGAGCTGGGCAAGCAGTAGAAGGAAGTCGGTTAAGGAGATAGGTGGAGGTGTGCAAACACTCAGCCCAGAAGCGAGCGGGTAGAGACGCCTGGAGCAGCAGGGTGCGCATGATGTCATTGGTGGTGCGGATCATGCGCTCTGCCTTGCCGTTTTGAGAGGAGGTATACGGATAAGACATGCGTAGGTGGACACCGGAAGAAAGGAAGAAGGCACGTGAGGTTGAGTTATCGAACTCACGGCCATTGTCGCACTGGACAGCCTTGATGGTGAGGCTGAACTGAGTGGACACCCAAGCAAAGAAGTGGCTAAGAGTGGGGAAAGTCTCGGACTTGGCACGCAGAGGAAAAGTCCAGGAGTAATGGGAGAAATCATCGACCACCACCAAGTTGTACTTATAGCCAGACATGCTGAGAACAGGAGAAGTTCATAAGTCGCAGTGAATAAGATCAAAGACACGAGTGGCATGTGAGGAAGAGGACTGAAAGGGAAGGCGAACGTGACGGCCCAGCTGGCATGTATGACACAAGTGATCATCGTGAGCCCGAGAGCACCGAATGTCGGAACTATGCTCGAGCTGCATCAGGGCATCCCGGCCAGGATGGCCGAGGCGACGGTGCCAAGTGGTGGAGGAAGGAGTGGCGGCGAACGCGGCTAAGGAAGGTGAAGAAGGTGAAACAGAGGCCAGAAACCGAAGAGTGTAGAGAGGCCCAGTGCTGTTACATCGGAGCAGAGGAACCCGGGAGGGCAAATCCCGCACGATGAGGCCAGAGGGGTCAAACTCAACCGAACAAGAGTTGTCAGTGGTGAAACGACGAATAGAGAGAAGGTTGTGAACCATACCGGGAGCCACAAGAACATCAGGGATATGAAAGGAGCCGTGGGAACTGGCAGTGCCCACGGAGGAGACAGGAAGGCAAGTGCCATTGGTGACCATGATGGAGGAGGGACAGGAAGGGTGGGAGGACGAAGAGAAGAAAGGAGTTTCGCATCGGGCGTGGTGTGGAAAGTGGTGCCCGAGTCGGCGATCCAATCAGGGCTGGCGGTGGTGCTGAAGGAGTAGGCCAAGGCGGGAGGTGTAGATGTGGGGTTAAACCCAGGATTGGCGGCGCCTGAGCCCCCCGCGCCAATGGCCGCGGCGGCCGCGGCCATGGTGGTGGCGGCGCCAGGAAGATGGGCCGGCTACAGCGGCGGTGGGAACTGAGCCGGGGGCAGAGGGTAGGGAGCCGACAAGGCCCGGCGTGCGACACGGCGCCGGCACGTGGCCCGAGTCGTCGGTGGTGGACGGGACGACGCCCACGGCGAAGTCCATGGTTGCGGTGGCGAGGCTGGACCAGATCCGGAAGTAGCTGGGTCGGCCGGGAAAGGCACTGCCGCGGGTGAGGTGATGGCCTGCTGTGCCCAAGCCGCGTGGATGAGGGGCGCGGAGGTAGCCCAGCCGACAGCGCCGGTGGTGGTGGCTGCACCTGGGGTCGCACCTGGGAGGGCAGCCGCACCTGGGGCATGCAGCGGCCCGGTGGGAGTGTCGGGCAGCACAGCCGCTGGAGGAAGGGTGGCCGGGGCGAGTAGAGTGACCGGCGGCGCTGGGTCCAGAGCGGGCGGCGCAGGAAGAGGAGGAGCGGCGCCCACCACTGGAGCCCAGGGAGGATGAGGGAGCGACTGGGGGGCTGCAGCAGGCGCAAACCGCGCCTAGGTGTGCGCCGCGGGCGTCGAGCGCCGCAGGTCGCGTGGAGTCCCGCGCGCCCCGTGCAGCCGTCGAGGGCCACCCGCTGCGGGCGCTCCACCGACGTCGGGAACGCTGCTGCCGGCGCGCAGGGGCAGGGCCACCCGCTGTGAGCTCTCCATTGTCGTGGGGAGAGGGAAGAGGAGCTGCGACGCCGGCTCAGACTGAGGGCCTCTGCCACCGGGCTGCCGGCCAGGGGTAGAGGAGAGGGCCCGGGCGGCCACGGCCCCCAGGGCGGCAGCCGCAGCCCCCATGGCGGGCGGAGCAGCAGCCACGGCCCCAGGGCGGCAGCCGCGCCAGGGACTGCGGCCATGGCCTCCAGGGCGGACGGGGCACCGGCCACTGGGGCACTGGGGGTTGTGGAGGCGACGGGGAAGAAGGTGTGGCCACCGGCGCCAGGAGGAGGGGAAGGGCGGGCGCCGGCGGCTGGGGCGCCCAGAGGTGGAGCGCCGCCTGGAGTCCCGGCGGGAAGAGCAGCAGAAGCAGGTGCAGCCAGTAATTGAGCCCAGGAGGGTGAAGAAAGGGGTGGGAAAAAGGTATAGAGAGGAGGAGGGGGAGGACCGCCGGCCATGGCGCCAGGGGCCGGCGGCGGCGCCTCCAGGGAGGGGCGGTGGGCAGCAGAGAGAGAGGGAAGAGGAAGACCTAACCCTAGGCTGCTGATACCATATTAGGGAATGATTTTCATTAATTTGGGCTAACCCTAGAAGGGTAGCTATATAGGTTCCATACATGGGCCACATGGGCTTAGCCTCATGGGTCTAATACATTCACATTCCAACATTAATGTCATTGTTGAAGCATCTTCCAGAAGATTTATGGTGTTGAAATCCAAAGAGCCAACGACGCCTTAGATGTCAGACGCAATGGAGCTTGTCAATAAGGATGGACAAGATGAGCATCTCGATGTTTCTATGAGATTGGTTTTTGTAGTGGTTGTGTTTGTCTCTTCTGTCTCTAGTTATTTACAAGAAACTAGGATGTACTAAAGGACGGTTGTTTAACTATGTATAAGATAACCAAGACTTTTTTTGAAATAAAAGTAAGGTTGAAATTGCCAACATATTGTAATTTGACTTTTTTAGTTAAGCATTATTCGCATGTACGCAATCACGATTCCATTGGGTCGCCGGCACCAATGGAAGGTTTCGTTTTCACAAATTGTACCAATTTGATGATCACACTACTGGCATCTGAAGAAAAAAAACTTAACTTGTACCGATTGCGGGAAGCTCCGATGCTAGCTTCAAATAATCAATCTATCCCAAACAAAAACCGATCATTTTAGCCAAATAAGTACATAATTTCTGTTCACGTAACAGACCGTTTTTTATCTAGAAGATAATCGCCATAGCCTTAGCCAACCAGTAATTCACCATTCGACACCTTAAATAGGTTCAAAAACTACCCAAATAAAAATTTAAATTGAAAAGTGAATAAATAGAACTGATGTTCATGATTAAGTTATAATATATGAATTTCAAGAGAGTATGAATTCTAGGCGACTGCAGCCTGCTCTACTCATCAGCAGTGACAGTAGACAATACTGCTCTTACCTATATCTGCGATCCATCAGTTACAGTCTGCAGACAGGTACAATCAACAGCTGGCAACAGAGAAAATCATTGTCACTAATCTAGGATTAAGTACAACTATAATCATGCTATCCAGCTGGCAGGTTTCAGAGTTGCCTATTTAGCATTCTGAAAGTCAAACACCTAGTTTCAGAGTGTCACTAAGAAACCACAACAGCTTCAATTGGCTCATATAAACCCCCTTTGTCCTAAAATACATGTTGAATAATCAAAATCACAACGCGACTCTGAGCTCATATCATTCCATATATATATATATATATATATATATATATATATATATATATATATATATATATATATATATATATATATATATAATATTACTATATGGTACCTGGGTACCAAATAACTATTCAGTACCCACCATCCTATTTTCCAGGCCCACCCCGTCGTTCGGGCCTGAGGCTCACTTTTCCATACCTGATCTACTGTATATAAGCTATTAGTACACATACAATGTGTTCAGATAAAAAAATCTCAGTTTATACTACTTGTCTCAGATTAACCATTATTTATAAAATCAATGTCTTAAAATTGCCCTCTACGCATGGTTTTATTTGGGGTTATGCTGCTTTAATTATGTCGTTACCTATGCAAAAGGGGAGCAAGCAGGAATATAAAAACAAACAAGCAATCTCGATCCAGCTCAGAAATAAAAAGGAACAAAAGCTGGCTGTATTAACTGAAATCCTGATCCAGCATAGAAATTAAAAAAAAAAAACCAGCTGGATTCAGTAGGTCTGTGTGCTCGTGGCCTGTAGTATGGGCCTGGACGGCCTGGTGCGAGAGGGTGGGTGGGTGCAGACTACGGACAGCCTGGTGCACGGTGCCTGGGTACCAAATAACTCTTGAGTACCCGGGTACCAAATAGGGTTGGCCTATATATATATATATATATATATATATATATATATATATATATATATATATATAGAGAGAGAGAGAGAGAGAGAGAGAGAGAGAGAGAGAACTACTACCCTGCAGTTGGCTACAGAATAACTTATTCTGTAGCCACTTTGAGTTACGATAATTACTATGTTAATTTACGAGATTACAGTAACTCATTACTATGTGATTTACTGTAACATTATGATAAATATCCCCATGTGTTATAGTAACCCAACTATCGTAAATATGTACTAATATTATCGTAAATTAGTATATAAAATTATTGTAAATGGAGGTGGCTACAGAATAACTTATTTTGTAGCTAGCTATAGAGTATACTCTCCCTATATATATATATATATATATATATATATATATATATATATATATATATCCAGATAATAAGCTAATTATTAATTTCATTTTTTTTTTGCATGCAGCAAGAACTCATAAAATGGTAGTGGACAGACATTATCAAATAAACAAAACATGTTCCAGAAAGTGACTAATAAAAAATTGAGTCACTTCTTGATCCCCCAGGATACCAAAAGGTCCAAAATTCTGCAGTACACAGATTTGGAGCGAATTTCTAACAGTAGGTGCTGGAATCATAAAAATTATCCATATGTTCTGTCAGCTCATATAATCTATAGCGATCTGCAGGTGATTTTTAGACAGCATCTGAATGAAAGTAGGGAAAATGGAGGAGTATTTCCTTTGGGTGACACAGTTTTGCTGCGCCAAGTACTCCATATCTATTTTACAATCCAGGATGTAAGTTAGATATTATATGCAAGCTTCACCTCTGCCAAATATATTTTACGCTTTTAACTAAACTGGAATGAATTGTCATAGTCATATAACCTGAGTACCCATAATTTTAATACCTGTCTTGAAAAAGTGCCAGGTCAAGTTGGAGACATTCAGCCATGACAGTTTCCCACCTTGAATAAGACAAACATATTTCAATGTGTTATCTAGACATGTGACTAAGGAGCAAATTAGGTACAGGAAAGCACGTATTCAAGTTGGGAACTATAAATGACATTTTTGCTCATTGCAGTCACCTCCGGGGTTCTTCGCGCCTGGGCAGTACCAGGACCCTTGTGCCCCGGACTGCACTGCCCGCCCTATGACCCAAAACTCAAAACGAGCCTTGCGACGAGACGCAGACATTCCTCATGCTGCGGTTCCCTCCGGTCCGTTCCCGGGTTGGGTTAGGGGAAGATCCGAGCGATTGCCTTCGCGGATCCAAACGTGCTCACAAGGCGCACAATAAGAATAAGACCAATAGAGACTTCATAAGAGACCATTTGAGCTGCAGATCGTAATGCTCCTAGCTACTAAGACATTGAAATATATACTTACTCAAAATTGTTTTTGGGCAAGAGTAAACGTCTAAAATTTAGGGACATTAAGATTATATCACATAACAAAAATAGGACGCTTTTCATAAGAGTACAATTAAATATATAACAAAACGAGTAAGCGTGATCAAAATTAACATCCAATAATATAGTGCAAGGGTAGATAAAAATAATATGAAACTAATGAGAACAATTTTGATAATTAAAATACAAGTTTGTGTTTTCTAATATATATATGTCTAAACAAAAATGTGTGACGCCGCTCTTGTAGGACAACCAATCTTGCCATTTAAACAAACATGTCGCGAATATAATAACTTCAAGTACCTCCTTTTAAATTGGTACATTGCCTAAACAAGCAATAGGATGCATTGTCTCGAAGGCTCGGTGGACCTGTTTTAGACACGTTGTACTAAACAAGCTTGTTAGCAACTTATATAAGTAAATAAAATATCTACAAAGGTTAGATAATAAGTTTCTTATAAAATGATGTAGATAGGGAACAATTGATATATAGACTTGGTTACAAATAAGAATCACAGGGGATTGAAAATTACAAGTCTTAAAATATCTAAACACTTGGACTATGGTGAGCTCTCTACTTGTCGGGATGTTTCCAAGGACGAGGCTAGCCTAATGAAAGAGATCCGTAAGACGATTGATAATGCAGAGATGCGGGCAACGTTTCATAGATGGTTTTAGGTGCAGTTATTGTAAATATCATGACAATTTCTTGGATGGTTAAACGCTGGACCATGCTATCATAGTGTGCACTCATGTAATGAAGTAAAAATAAAAATGCTACATACAAGAATGTGATAACAAAGTGCAGTACGAATAATAACATACGTTATAACAAACATCAGTTATACATAAGAGCCGGCAGATTACAAGTGATTCGAACAATACATAATTGTAAAGAAAAACATTCGATTGGCAAGATAACTTCACCCCTCCAGAGTCATTCAAACAGCTATGTGAACGCTAGGAGACCGACCACTGTTATCTTCCATTTTCAGGAGGTGGTACAACAAGTATCCTCAGATTGGCATCCATAATGTATAACGGGCCTAACATCAGGTTTGTCTATGCCCATGCCGAATGCAACTGTTGCCACCATCACAAAAACCTCGTCCATAACAAAAGACTTGAACAGATTTTTTTTATTTGTTACATGTAAAAAGTATAAACATAGATAATACAAATAAAAAAGTTTTGTTTGGTAATGTGTTTTTCAACCAACTTGTGTGCCGCAGCTCTTGCAGCACCACCCATCTGGCCATGGTATATTGCAGCATCAACACGTAGTCCAAGAAGAGCTTCATGTACCTGATTTCAAATTGGGACATCAATAATGTATTAGGTCATAATAGTTTTACAAACGTCTTGTCATAGCTCAACAAACAAGTGGAGCAAATAGTAACACTTGCCTGCTCAGTGTCTTTTATTGTAAAACAATACATTATAGTTGACTCTCGAGATTCTACCCTACGGGGCACATCTCGTAACATTTCTAGAATGGCTTGGAGTTTGCTTGTTCCAGGTTTAATCAATTTTACTCCATAAAAGATATTGGGCCTATCAAAAGACCCAATATAGATGAATGGGTTATGGAGCACAAGAGATTCATTAATATCGGCGCGAACCCTGCTCAACAAAAAATGTAAGTAAGTAACGTTTCATAGATGGTTTAGCATTAGAATACCTACCTTTACAATTCAAAATCCTAAATACTAAAGAAATTAATAGAAAAGAACAATAAGAAGTGTACCTGCTAACTGATAACTAAAAACAGATTTCCTATTGTGTAAGTGGAATAGTGCTAGAGGACAAAACAAAAACGTCCATTAATTTTATTTGGAATAAGACCTGTTTAAAGAACTGACAATAGGGTATTTTTTCAAAAAGAAAATTTGTATCCTCCTACAGTTGTGTTTTTGTCAAACAAATTGAAAGAAAATTACTACCAATAGGGTATCAGTTTCATCAATCAATAGAATAAAATGCTAGCATTCACCGGACTGTGCAAAACACAGTGCAAGTAAACTGGCAGTACTATGGCATATATACATAGGCTCATAGCAGTAAGTTAGCACTAAAGAATCATTGAACTGATGTAGATCAATAAGGCTTTCTTTTTTAAAGAAACTATTTCATGTAATGAAAAGTACTAAATACATATATCAGATTTTAAACAACTCAAGAGCTACCTAAAGAGTATTTGCCGTTACATCCAGGACCAGGAGTGTGAACAATGCCCAAAGCTCTGTTTTTAATAAAACCAGTGAGCTCTAAGCATGTTACGAATTGGTGCTTTAGCATTAGAATACCTACCTTTACATTTCAAACTGATCAAAAGACAATTAATCAGGTTCCCAATTTCTACTATTTGAAAGCTAACACAAATCAAGCAGTGGGAACTAAAATTAAAAGTAGAGGGAATGATTTTGGTCAGTACCTAGCCTTACAAAAGGTACAGCCATAGGAACTAAAAGCACATAGAGGACCATCGTTTTTAACGTTAGCTAAGATAATGTCAGAACACATCTGAAATACAATCAAAACCTACAACTGCTAAACTAGGAGAGTGTACAGTAGAATAAACATTTGTATAGAAGCTTTTTCATTCTTAGCAGACGCCAGTGCTTTAGTGCTCAATGTTTCCAGGTTGTTGCAGGCCCGAGAAATCCAACAACAAGAAGATTGTTATTGAATATGCATTACACAAAAAAAAGTTAAAGAAGAAATCATATGCAGAATTGAGACGAAAAAAGAAAAGGAAAAGTCATTTGCAGAACGGAGAAACCCCACAAGAAAAAATTGATCTTCGACTGCACTATTGATTAGCAGTAAAGAAATAGGACTAATAATATAACACCGTATCAATCCTATTTTAGATTTACATGTCAACTGGAATAATATAGAATTGGTGAGGTCAATGGATCAACAAAATTAACATGGCTTAATGATAACAGCTATCATGAATTTTTGGACAAATAAAAATATCTTTAATAGAATGCCAAACAAGTCCAAGAACAACCAATTTTCAAAGCCATTGCAGCTGACCTTAAAGCAACGCTAGCATGTCTTGGCACCAGTGGTAAGCAAATGGCATTAGTACCAGCGTAACGCAATGTTTATAAGCATTACAGTATTTAAAATAAATAAATTCATCATCAAAGAGATTTACTTGGAAAGCTACCAGGAGATACTGCAAGAGTGTTTGTGCAGTACTTCCAAAATACAGTCGCAAAAAAAGTGTTCCAAAATACAGTACTTGTACCTTTTGGAATAAAAGGTTGACTGGATTAAACAATTTTGGAAGGGAAGAATTTGCATCAAGATGGTCCCATGCTTAACATATGTAACTCCTAAAAGCATAACTGCATCTGTATATGCATTCGTGAGTAGACACTAAAGTATATGAATGCATGTTCAATTGTAGAACCGAGAGATAAGACAAAAATAAAATATGAATGAGAATCAGGACAAACTTTACTAACCCTGTACATGTAGAACGAAGATCTAAATAAACAGTTATTTAACCTAAAAGAGAAACTTGTTTATAAAAAACAAAGCAAACAAGGTACCTCTTGCACTCAATGTACAATCTCATTTTTAGCCAAGTGCACAAAAATGCCTACCAGATAGTTGAAAACCGAATATATTTCTGACCAGAAGAATTAAAAAAAGCAATCAAAGGTGAGAGATGTCAGCGACTCGAAGAAATAGAAAATTCAATGCATACCAGAACCTTCAGAGTGCATTGAAGTCAAAAAGTAGAACACGGTGTATTAGGCTGTGTTTAGATCACTTGAAAAGTGCACTATGTAAAAAAAGATTTCCCGTCAAATCAAACTTGCGAGTACTAAATGTGGATAAAATCAAAAACTAATTGTACAGTTTGGTTGTACTTTACGAGACGAATGTTTTGAACCTAATTAGTCAATGATTGGACAATTATTACCAAATACAAACGAAATACTACAGTAAATTTTGACGCTCCAAAATTTAGAACTAAACATAGCCTTAGTGACTCGGAGCCAAAAAAAACTAATCTCATGGGCGATGAAGGAGCTCACTAATTATCTAGATCTGGATCTATCATTTAAGCTAACCGAGCAGAAACAAAACGGATAACAGGTAGATATGAGAGAATCGAAGAAGAACTGGATCTATCATTTAAGCTAACCGAGCAGAAACAAAACGGATAACAGGGTAGATATGAGAGAATCGAAGAAGAACTGGATCTATCATTTAAGCTAACCGAGCAGAAACAAAACGGATAACAGGGTAGATATGAGAGAATCGAAGAAGAAAAAATTGAAATCGGTGGCGATGGAGGAAAGCTAAAAAATGCGGTTGATGAATCAGCTCAGAGATGTCGAGCAAATTGGAGAGCATAGTGTACTAAACACTGTATGCATTACTAGAAAAAAGTAACAATAACCTTGAACTAGATCTACCATGTAGACATGTAGTCGACCTGGCAATAAACAAATCGACTTGTACAAATAGATATATAACTGCAGATACGAGTGAATTTATTTAACGAAGAACTCAAATCGACCATGTACCAGTACACTGATTCTAAAAAATCCTGCCGATGAATGAGCTCATAGGTTGTAAACAAAACAGGAGTTCACATACTGTAGAATCCATAAAAAGTCGAATTAGTATAAAGCGCGGCGGAGGTAGATCAAACTTTAAACGAGCGGATCTGGGAGAGAGAGTTTTGAGACGAGATTGAGAGAGGAGAGCAGGGAGAGAGATAGAGGAGAGACGAGGGAGAGAGAGCTGCGAGACGAGATAGAGAGAGATCTGGGGAGAGAGGTAGAGAGAGACGAGGGAGAGCGAGTAAAGATGGCAATTTCTACCCGAAACCCGAAACCCGACGGGTAATTACCTTATTAGGGTAAGGGTATGGCTAATTTTTTTACCCATGGGTAAATTAATGGGAAAAAGCCTTACCCAGCGGGTAAAGCAAGTAAGGGTATGGGACTACATTGTCCATACCAGTTAACCCATGGGTAAATTAAACCCGATTCAATATGTCTTAAATCAGGGGCCAACATGTAATATTTGATGAACTCACTAATTTAGTACTATGTGTGGGTGTGGCCTTGTGGCTATCATGTGGTGGAGACTTGGTAGTAATTCCTAACTGGTATGTTGTACTGTATGTAAACTCGTGAAATTGATCACTTGGTATTAGTAATGATGGATTTATCTATTAGACTATTTGATTAGGTGTTCATGTAGCTTGTTTGTTTGATGAATTGGCTGAAATTGGGAGACTGATATATTGATACATGTAATTTTGATTTGCAAACATTCTTAAAATCATGGGTAAGGATAACCCATGGGTACCCGTTACTCGCATGGGTAAGGGTATGGGAAAGAACTCTTACCCGTGCATGGGTATGGGTAAATTAATGGGTAAAATATTTTCACATGGATAAGGATATGGGCAGCACATACCCAGCAGCTAATTACCCATTGCCATCTTTAAGAGCGAGCTGCAAGACGAGAAAGTGGAATGGGAATGATTTTTCTAACTGAGGAAAGTGGAGGCGAAGAGTTTCAGAGAGAAGGAGGGGGAGGAGCACGGCATGGATAGAGAGAGGAGCCGGAGAAGAAAGAGAGAGGAGAGCAGCTGCAGCCCGAGACTATCAGAGAGAGAAGAGAAGCAGAGCCGAGTGACATGAGCCGAGCCAACGAGCCACGGCTCTTCCGGTCCCTTCAATAAACAAAGATAAAGCACCATGCAAAGGTGGGGTTAGCACGAATCTCAAGAGAAACGTAACCGTCCAGATAGGCTGGGTGGGCGCACATATGAGCAGATTTTTCCGTCTGCATGTTTGGGTCCCCTGAATTGAAAAGCCTTTCCAGCGTCTCGCAGCAGGCATGCTCGATAGTGCTCAGGTCTTTTATTTTTTTATTTAAAAAATCAAACAGCCGACTATATATTAAATCAGATTAGGCCTTACAATTGAGCAACAAACCTTCAAAAGAGATCAAGCAGCGAAGGCAACAACAACAAAGGAAGCAACTAATAAAATAGCTGAAGACAACGGTAGGTTAGATTGGGATAACAACACGTACAGCCTCGATCGATGCTACCTTCATAAATTAATAAAGCGTGACTCGATGAAGGTTATGTATTTTCTTTTCTATTCTTATCTAATCATCGTAATATTTTAGGGTTCTTTGCTCACATGTATAGACACATATTTTTATCCTAATTAAGCTCCTCAACATTACTGATCTCAGTGTCGTTTTTATTGTGGAGTTTGAATCTTATTAAAGCTAATGATTTAGTCTTTTTAACGTAATATTTATTGTGTAAAAATATTTTTGATAAACACGTGCGTGCGCCACGTGACCCTGCAACCACGTCCGTGCACACAGTCACGCAGACTAGCAGAGAGATGTCAGCTGTCAGGATCAGGGATTCAGGGGCCGTACCGGACAGGCCTACTTAATGTACTGGGACATCCACTTGAACCCTTCGTCGTAGCCCATCTTGCGGACGACGCTGCACATGAAGACCTCGATGGGCCGCGCTCCGGTGCCGGCGAGCAGTGGCGGACCTAGATTTTATCTCAGGGTATGTCATATAAAAAATTTTATATGTAATTTGGTAAAACCATATTCTAATTTGGTAAAATCGTGTGCATTAAATAACATGATAAACCTTAAATTCAAAGGTTAAGCTAAAAACAACAACAATTATGATATAAATAGTTAAAATAAAATATAAATAGTTTAGAATATAGCCATAAAAGAGACTTAAAAGAGCACTTGTTTGACTTATTTATTCGTCGCTTTTTGAATAACATAAATGTCTCTATTATATCATCTTTAAAGCATATGGTTGGGCGAACAGCGTACGAATCCTTAATCTAGTGATAATTGATCCACTGATCTGACTAATCTCCCAATACACAAATAATTATGTGCAAGTAATTACTCCCTCCGTCCGGTTGATTGTGCAATTATGGGAAACGTGCCGTTCAAATTGTGTCAACTTTGACCAAATTTATAGCAAAAAGTATTAACATTTATGTCTCGAAATAAATTTATTATGAAAATATATCTTATAACCAATCTAACGGTACTTATTTTGTCTCATAAGAGTTAGTATTTTTTTATATAATTTTAATCAAAATTTGCGATGACTGATTTCTCGAGATGCGAGAATTGCACATTCATTGGGACGGAGGGAGTATTTACACTAGAAAAAAAAGAAAAAAAAGAAAGAAATGATTCAGCGGCAAGCACCAAACCTGACTCCACGATGGAGTTGCAAGCTGCCCGACCTCTCGTCGCCGTCGTCGTCGTCGTCGGACGTCTGCTCCCGTTCGAGTAGCAGTCCGCAGTCGCGTGCAGCGTGCTGTGCGGCAGGCCGGCAGGGGATAGGCCCCAGAGGCAGCAGGGCGCAGGCTGGCTGCTGCTACTCCCGGACGGGCAGACGCCGCTATGCTGATCGCCGATCGCGCAGAGCCGGAGAGCGGCGCGGTGGAGCCTACGTGCCCGTGCTGCTGCTGCCTGTAGGCTACAGAATAGAATTACCTGGATCGGCTGTGCGCCTCTGCCACTGTGGTCTGTGGATTGTGGGACCACTATCTTGATGGAGAAACTCGATTCTCGAGCTGAGGGGAGACCGAGAGACGTTGCCGCGTGCATGCGCGTTGCCATTTACCGAGCGGGCGTGGAGCTGGTCAGCTGGTGCCTAGAGTGGCGTCCAATCAGCTAGCATTCTTTTTACATACTCCTGGAGTATACTACGCTCGCTGCTGGGCCAGGGTATGCCGGGGACCACCCGGCATACCCTGTAGGTCCGCCACTGCCGGCGAGGTCCACGGTGCCCTTGCCGGTGGTGCAGCCGGTGAGGCCGAGGTAGTAGGCGAGTGCGTGCTCAGGTGCCGCCTGCGGGATGTCAATCTTGTTCCCCAGCACGAGGAACGGCACGCCGGCCAGTGCGTCGTCCGACAGCAGCGCGCCAAGCTCCGTCTTGGACTCGCCGAAACGGGTGCCGTCGGCGGCGTCCACCATGTACACCACCGCGTCGACCTGCAGGCAGGGTGAATGCAAATATGGGTGAAGCTGAATGAAGCAGCAGGGCGTGTGATGATTGATGGCAGCAGGTGATCGAGTGCTTTCGACGTGTAGCCAGCAAACCTTGGCGTAGTAGTCCTTCCAGACACGGCGCGCGATCCGGTGGCCGCCGAGGTCGAACGCCTTGAACCTGATCCGCCCGATGCTCAGCTCCTCCGACGTCGGCTGCTGCGTCGGCGCGTGCTGACTCAACCGCTGCATGTATATGTACATGAACACGGCAACCATTCAAACTCCCGGCCGGCACGAGGATCGTCAACCAGTGGTACCAAGCAAGAACAGGCGCCAGAATGTGTACCTCGTCCTTGAGCATGTGGAGCAGCGTGGTCTTGCCGGCGTTGTCGAGGCCGAGGAAGAGGATCTTGGCCTCCTTCTGCCAGAGCCCCAGGGAGACAAACAAGTCGTAGAACCAATCCACCAGAAACATCGCCGCCGACGAGAGAGCGGCACGGCACTACGGCAGTCTCGTCTCGCTCGGTAAGGTGTTAATCCTACAAACACGACCTGACAACTGACATGACATGCATCCATCCCAGCCCAGGCTCTATATAGTCATATAGACATAGATTTTTTTTCCATTTCAAAAAATTGAAGGGAAGAAGAAAAAACAAGAAATGTTTCTGTCAAGCGACGAGAGCAGACCACGGGGACCAGAGACACCTCACCGGATGGATCTCCTGCGCCGATCCTTCATCCGACGGCTCTAGACTTGCAGGTGAGGCCGAGTCGCCGCTGCCTTCGTCCAGCGGCATGCCAACCTGGCACTTGCCCCGTGCTACATCGACTTTTTTATTCGCTTCATTCATGGTTACCTTTTCAGCAACTAGTCCCATTGTCGCTGTGGAAAGTGGGCTTCTAGTACATAGGAAAAGAAGAAAAAAAAATTCATCTATTATGTAAGTCCAATTTACCTCTATTAATTACAAAACCAGATGTTTAGACTCTATCAACTTTTGAAACCATTTGATTTACCTCCTTATTTTGCTTAAAAAAATATGAAATCAGTTTTATATTTTTTATAAACATCGTAGAGAACTTAAGCGGATGGATCAGTCTCAATTTTCCAAGCCAGGAGCTCAGCCTCTTCCTGCAGCTCTGGCTGACGCCTGACTAGTTGGATCAGCGTCTATTCTCCAAGCCAGCAACTCGTCCTCTTCCTACAGCTCTACCTATACCACCTCCGAGTCTGTCCAAATGATAGAAAGGATCTTTAGAAAACGATTCAAAGAACGGATGATCCAAAATTGACAACGTTCAAGGCATATTGGTGGGCGAAGGGGCTCTGTTATACTCCGTAAGTGTGGGGAGAAATGGAGTCATAATAATAGTTTTCATCTAACTATGGATGCCAACAACGTTGTCTCCAACATTAATCCTCATGATATGTGCTCAAAAAAGATAAATAATAGAAATTGTAGTAAAAATAAGAAAGATTTGGCCATCAATATGGTACACTATAAACATCATCGATATAATAGCCACTAGGTCTCACCTTTATGAAAAACAACATAAGTTATGTAACACCCCAGGTATTTGTCACTCATTAAGCAATGGGTTTGAGCTCAAGCATGATAGATTAAGTAGAAATGACGATGTCAAGGTCAACCTATGGAGATGAGCCTAATCTAAACTTAGATGTTGCGCCCTTGCTTTCCATATAGGCCATTTTTAAGATATATGCTTGGGTGGTGTTATGGTAATATCTTCATGTGTCTCACCTTAATACCTATCTATAGTGATCACCAGAAAAGTTTCGTGAAGTTTGGAATCAAAAAGTCACATGAAATGATAAGTTCTATTCCTATTGGAATGCACCATTAAATGAATAGAATTATAGACCATCAACCAAACCTTGCAAACTTGCCCAAATGAATCTAGATGAACTCTACAACAAAAGTCATGAAGGGTTCGTGTTGAGCAAAAGTCAAGAAAATGCCCCAATTGGCCTAAAACTCTACTTTAGGCTTTACCGAGTTGATACTTTGACCAAAGTGAAAGTTTAACTTTTGTACCAATTATGAAGTTTGACCTTAAACAAAAGTTGTATTTCATCTCATGTAGAACAATCTTTGTTTAATGATCAAGAGCTAGTTTGGCTTCTAACCTAGTCAAATAGAACTCACAAGAATCAAGTCAGTGCTGTTTTGAAGCTCCAAAAATTTTCTGTTGGACTGCAGTACAGTTTCAGAGTACGTGAATTGGGAGCCCTGTAGAATGAAAACCGTGGCGATCCAGACCAAACTTGTATAATAAAAGATGGAGATTACATGTAGCTCTACAACTTTTATTAGTGAAGTTGTTGCAAACACCTAGCGGATTAAGAGTTAGAAGGAGGAGAAGAATGCAAGTTCAGTCGGCTTGCAACTAAACTGCAGGATTCAGTTTCGGGTACCCATATTTGGATCCTCTTATCTTCCTAAGCAGGCTGATCTAGACGAAGGTTCTTTAATAAAAGTTGTAGTTTAGTTTGCGTAGAACAAACTTTGTTCAAAGGTTAAGATCTGGTTTAGTCTCTAACCTAATATAACAAAGCCCCCAAGTTGGAACTCGGTGCTGTTTTCAGGATCCCGAATTTTGGCTAAGTCTGAGAACTGGAGTTCGTCAGTTTCAGTTTCATTGTAGCTCTCTTTGGGAATTAATATCTCTTAAACCGTTTTGAATTGGACCAAACTCCTTTAATCAAAGTTGTTGTACTCATATAGCTCTAACACATCATGTATTTATTTGCTCAAATAACTAATCGATCTGAGAGATACGGAGGGGGAAAGATGGCGGGTTCAGTCGTACGTTTGAGGTAGAATTGATATTTGATTCAGGCAACACGCCATGGCCGACCGTGTGAAGGGTCCTGACGCCGCGTGGCTCGGTCGCGCTCGCTCAGCTTGCCACCTCGCCGACCCTTGCGCCGCGTGAAGACGGGAAAAGCCGAGCGCTCGCCTTCCTGCTCTCCATTCTGCTCTCCCTCTCGTTGTTCTTCTTCGCCAGGGACAGCGAGCTGAGCAGCAGTCGCCACTGCTCGCTCCTCCACCGCGCCATTGCTTGCCCCAGCGCCCTGCCTCTCCAAATGTGGAAGCCGAGATCCTCCCTCAGTCGCTCACGCTAGCCTTGCTGCCTCCCATTGCTAGTGCGCTGCAGCACGAGCACACGCTCGCCATGACTGCCGCCATGGCCGAGCTGGAGCTCCGGCCGCCGCTGTCGTTCCCGTCTCGGCTCCCCACCACAGCCACGGCTGCATAAACCATCGCCTTCACCTTGTCACGTTCCACCTCGTACACACGCTCGCCCGGACCAAGCATCGCCGGAGCGCCCCGCCGCCGGAGATGCCGCGGGCTTGGCCGCCGGCGCACGTGGCCGGACCACCTCGGACCATCTCGGGCCAAGCCGAGGGCACCGTTAGGTGCGCCTTAGGATGGAGATGCTCCGCCGCCACTCCATGGCCGCCGGCGTGGCCTCCTCCGGCCAGAGCAGCGAGCTCCGACAAGCTACTCTGTTGTTTTTCGCGTCAGGGACCTCGGGTTAAAATTCGACTAAAGCCAGGGGTCTATGTGCACACCCGAAGACTCATGTGAATAGTACTGCATAGTGCAGTTTTTCTTTTCCCTTTTTCTTTTATGAAGATTTTTGGCTAAATCTTTGGAAATTAATATCTCATGCTAGAAAGCTCCAAAAATAGCAAATAAGGACTTTTTAGAATCCTTGTGAAATTGTCTATGCGGTAGATCTATAATATGTCATGTTTTAGTTTAAGATTTTAGCTGTAAAAATAGATTTATGCAACTAGGTTTTCAATGCTAGTTGTATTTGTTATTTTCATAACTGCAAATTTAGAGCTCCAAATGAAGTGAAATTTTTATGGCATGCTACTCATATGATGATTGATGTGTGGTAAAAATTTCATGAATTTTGGGTGCTGTATGAGCGAGTTACTAGTGTATCTTGCTCTCACATGATTTATTGCAATAGCCATTTGTCTTTTTCATAGAGGTTGATATACATGTCCAAATGGCTTAAAATTTGGACAGTAGACTATTGGGAGCATATGTAGTCCACTGTAATTTTGGTAGAATTTATTGTGCACCTTTGATATGTGTTCATAATTCCACCTAATTATCTAAATAAATTAAGAAAATGCATTAAAAAATTTATTTAGGAATGGACACTATGTTTTCTAGTGTTCATTAGTCATGTGTGACATGTTGGTAAAGTTGGTTTTGTCCAATTGTATGTTTGCAACATAAGTTAATAATTATTTCTTGCAAATGAAGTTTCTGGACAGATCTGGAAACTTGGCAAAGTTCTTCATGATAATGTGCTTTGTTGTGAAACTTGTTTATACAAAAGTTGTAGATAATTTATATATCTAGCTGCTGTTAAAATTTGGTGGCATTTAACAATGTGGTTTAGGAGTTATAGCTATTTAAAGTTAGGGTACAGAATTGCTTGCTCTCTGTTTGTCAGGAACAGATTCTGGAACTTTGTAATTTTGACTTGTTTAACTTATGAACCATACTATGATGATATTATATGAAATGTAGATAATTTTATAAGCTTTCCATAATGTCTTCTTGCAAGTCATTTGGATTTATAAAACTCCAGATATGATTGATTTATGAAGCTACTGTTTGCTAGTCCAGAAATTGGCATATTCCAGTTATCGTTGTTGCTTCACCTTGAGTTGCTTTGCATGTTGCTAAGTGTGATTCATGTCCTTAGTGATGAAGTTAGTACACCTGAAACTTGTCAAGATTATGCTTTTACTTAATATGCGTGGAATGGTTGGTGTGCTATAGTCAGTGAGTGGCTATGAGGGCTTGTATCTTGTTTAATATTGTGCTTGTCTTATGTGATGCATTCATATTGCCATTCATCATGTTCATACACATGCATCGTCATATCTCATTTAGGTATGCTAGATGCACTACGTGGATGGCAAGATGTGGAGCTGAACCCGAAGATGGAGTTGGTGGATCCATCCCGAAGATAGAAGGACCGGACAAGTGCTAGATTGGGAGATGCTCGCCAAGCGAGTGTTATCTGACAACTACTGACTTGTGTCAGATCCCAGGCAAGCCCCGGAGCATTATAAGCCTCCTACCTTCAAAGAAATTAATTCTATATATGTTACAAGTATTATTGCATTAAGTGGTAGGAGTTGGTTGAAAACCTTGCTGCATCAATATCACTCCTTGTCTAGATATATGAATCCTGAATCCTACTTAGACCAGGGTCGAGTAGATGCTTAGCCCTGCTTTAAGCGGTAGAAGTCAGGTGATTTCCTGTCACCTGTGAGATGTAGGGATATTCATATATGGCACGGTTGGCTATATTTACTATCGTGGAATGGAACCATGTGTTAATAAAATGAAATGAGACCGGGCGGGATGACGATAGTGAAGCAACAAGGCATGGAGGTCTTGGGTGTGGATCTATCCCCGTCTGAGTCGTTTAAGGACCGATTCGCTGTACGTCCTTGAGTCATATTGAACGCAGTCTAACACTTAGTTGGCCGGATAAGTCGTTCCGACCGCGAAGCCGAGTAATATGGTTCAGGCCGGGAATCGAATGGTAGGTTGCTTCTTGGAGGAGAGAAAGGATGTGCTTGGGGACATTGGCGTGAGACCAAGGGGGGTTAGAGTCCCTATCACCTGGCAGAGTGTCGCCCTTGGGGTCGCGACATCATTCGGACCCGCGATTCCTGAATCATATGAAAAGGTGGCCTGTGCGACCCTGGCAGGGGTCTGCATGGTGAGTGTTAGAAATACCCCTCCAGCTGGATAGGAATTCGATTCGAATCGCCGTCGCTCCCGGTTAGTGAGCACTTGACTCAAGCTAGCCCACTTTATATCAGCCTTGCATGATCCTTGGTGTCACTTTATTTCTGGTTTCTGACGGGTAAGTCTAGCTGAGTACCTTCTCGTACTCAGGGTTTTATCCCCACTTGTTGCAGGTTGTGATGTATCATGGCGACTGCAAGAGTTGGTTGGCTCCTGCCTTAGTGGCGGAGTGTAATCACGGGCATGATCCTTCTGAGTTATCTTCTCTCTAATGCTTTTGTTGGAAGTCGACCTTAATACTGGCATATATTTGAAATAAAGATGTTGTTAGTTTCAAATTACTTTGCTTCCGCTACTTTTGAACTTAAGTTGTAATAACTATATTGAACTCCGATGTCTATTGAATTACTTGTGAAATGGTTGTAACATGTGACTTGTTATGTTGAATCACTACGATCTTGGCTGATATGTTGGTTGATTTGAAATCCCTCGTGATTTCATTGGACTACCGGAGTTATATGGGCTCAAGTGCGAGAATTTGATCACTTCGGTGATTGTTTTTGTACTTGTGCTCTTATAATTTGGACGGTTCTGTTACAAGTTACCCCTAAGTAAATTTGCCTCAAAATTATCCATTCGTGCCATTATGGTAGATCCTTCAATTTTTTATCTAAAATACCACTTCTACCATAACTAAGAATAAATCAAAATATCCCCTCCAATATATACAGCTGAACTACCAAGATATGCTATTATGAAAAAGGTTAAAATAACCATAAAACAAGTCTATATATGTTTCTAATTACACACTATATCACTATTAATATGTAAATTAACTTAAAGTAAGTATATCTGTGCATAAGCGATAATATATATTATATGTTCAACAATCATAAAAACATCCTTTAAGCCTTCAAACATTATGAATATCTAACAAATTATATAAACTATTAATTTACAAAAACACTCTACATTTTCACTCAAACATTATTCCATACTTATTGATGGATGTTTATAAAGCATATACTACTACACATATAATTTAGTGATAGAGGAAATTCAATACCACCGTGAGGAGGTTAGTGAAGGCTAGAGGTTTTTGAAATTCATTTCATGTAGATAGTGGTCATTAGACTTAAATATTAATACTCCCTTCAGATTATTAGCACTATTGGGCCCTCCTTGATCTCATTTCAAGATCCACGTCCGATCTTGAGTGGCATGATGCGAGCTATGACCATTTATACGAAGAGAGCTGTCTAGACATAAGGTTTCTTTTTAGTGAAAAAGCTCACGTAAAAGGTACAATAAAGCACATGAGTTTCAACATATTATCCTGATAAAAATTGAATAGTAACAAATGAGATCAAAATGTTAAAGTCAAAATCTATATTCCTGAAATTATGAGGCATGGATTGCAATAGGATCGACCATAACCTAAGCTAAGGTTTTGACTAGTCGCATTGAAGACATATAAAGTGCCATGCAAATAGAAAAAATATGGATACAAATGAAAAACATATAGATTAATTGATAAGTGTTTTATGAGTGCTTACTAATAAGTTCATCACAACCTGATAGAAATTATATATATATATATATATATATATATATATATATATATATATATATATATATATTGTGTTAGGGAATAAATAAACAGATAAAAGTGACAAAAGTAATTTTTTATTTGTCATAGGTACAACACATAACCTTCTACTAATAATATACTTATGTTTCTTAAATCATTCTGGCCCATGGAGGAGCACGGTGCTAGTGTATTCTAACGTAGAAGAAACATGAAAAATGTAGAATATATTCTTACTTATTCCAATGCACTTTTATGATTTCAGTACAGAGTAAAATTAAATAATTTTGAAGTTTATTTGGAGAAAAAAAATATTAAGGTTCATATAAATTGTGTCACCAGAATCAAAGATCAAAAGTACACCGATTACTCCATTAACATGTCATTCATGTGCTATAAATAATAATCATAACGAATCTATCAAGTTTGTGTTAAAATTTCATGTATTAAATTTGTTGGTCAAAGTCTTGTCCTAGTAGAACTTTTTTTGAAAGGTCATGTTCTAGTAGAACTTATCCATGCAAATCTCAGAGTACGTGCCTCTAGTACAGGATATTATTACTGTTGTGATCACTGAAGCATCAAGAACTGAAATAACTACAAGCTTGCTATAGAAGAAGAGATGTCAGTCTCTCTCCCTACTACTGCATGCTTCCCTAACTTCTGAGAGCAAGAACATAAAAGTTTATCAGCTTCTTGTTCAAATGAAAACCAGGCATGTCCCAAACCAGACCCAAGGCGAAAGAGCTGAGGTCACAAAGAACCAAGCAAAATTACAGCAGTCCAGGCCGAGAATGAAAGGGGAACTGATGCATGGCTACTGGTGCAGTCTTCTCCTTTACTACCATGGCCCTATCAACCGCCATGTTCGGCTCACTTGCTTCGCCCCTAGCTGCTTCCTCATCTCTGGCTGCCTGCTGCTTCTTAGGTTTTTCTGATGCAGGCGGCGGCTTCTTTCCCTCTACCGCAGGAGCCGCTCCAAAGCATCTGCACAGTCCCAGAACCATCTCGCGTACGTGCTTTTTTCTGACGACAAAAATCTACTGGAACCTATTTATAAGGGAGCTGTGTGTGATAGTGTTACTGATTCTGTGTGTGATAGTGTTACTGATTCAGGAACCTATTTATAAGGGAGCTGGAAACATTTCTTTGTGTTGAAGGATGGGGTTCAAGCTCCCAGCTGCTCAAGAGAGGAGTCGTGCTGACTCGAAGTTGTGTACCTTCGCCCCCAAGGATGGCCATCAATAATTGTTGGGTAGTGCTAACCAAGACAAACTGACACGTCACTTATTATTCTCTCTTATTTGGTGATTTTGCAAGCTAGGAGAGAGGAACTTCCTCGTGAAGGAATGTGGAAAGTGAGGCGTGGAAATGTCAGCATGAACTCGAGGCAAGTGGCCTACATAATCAGGGTTAAATTCAGTCACTCTTGACTTGTCTGTCACCATGAAAAGGACTTCGAGTACACGCACGTTCTTTCATCCCAACTTGCCACTGCAAGATTTTTTGGTTCATGCAAAACCAATCAACTCATGCAGCGGATTGACGGTCCTGGAATGACGACGGATTATCTCTTTTATCGATATAAGCTACCATTTCTTTATATTGGATCAACATCCAATCAAACAACTCCTGATCCAATAGAACCCCAAATTCCAGGAATGGTTTTATATATAAGAAAATGAAATATAACATGTGTTTTTGTAGGGAAAAGGTCACGCAAATACATGAGTTTTATACATGAGAAAATAAAACACATCCTCGCAACAAAACACACACACACACACACACATGAATCAGAAGATCACCTCAAATATCAGCCTAATCAGATACAAATGTAATGGCAGTCCTCATTAAAAATAAAAAAATGTAATGAGCAGAAAATACATATGGTAGTTATTTCTATTATTTGGATTTGTTATTTTTAAAATTTTGACCACCATGGCATAAATAATAATGTAGATTCAGACCGTAAAGAATTACTAGGAAAATTAATAATGAATCACTACAAGTTTATAAAATATATGAAAAAACGAATGATATTACTAGGGAATCAACAATTGAAGATTTCACAGTATATAATTTATATTATCTGAAATAACATATTTCACATAAATCTCTAGTTAAAGTGTTACATTGGCAATCGCCACTCAGGTCCGGTTTGGATCCTATGATCTAAAGTTTAGCCACTAAATTTTTTACCACTTCAACTCTTGAAGCTTCGAACAAATGATCTAAAGTAGTGCGGTCCAAAATTTAGATAACCTTATAAAAGAAGACATTAGTTCATTAGACCACACAAGTGAGCTCAATTGGTCTACAGTTTAGCAACTTTAACAAACTAAACTTTAGACCATGGGATCCAAGGACCCTTATTTTATTATATTTAGGATCTTTTGGACATTATTTCTAACATTTTTTAATTATTATTTTAATAATAACCTGGTAGGAAAATTATTTATGGATCTAACATTTTTTCACAACAATCCACCAAGCATGACAAGGTTCGTCATGCTCGCACCTAGCATGCCAGGGTTGCATGGCCTGCTCTATCGCACCGTCCCTCTTGGCATGACATCTCGTCACACACCATCCCACCTGTGTGACAGGCCTTGTCATTTCATCCTGCCTCGTGCAACAAAGATTAATACAAACTAGACGGGCACCCGCGCTTCGCTGCGGGGCTGTAGCAGGGGGTACTGTTCATAACGGGTGTTAATGGGGCGGCAGGTCTTCACTGTTCATAATAATAGGTTGTTACTGTGCATAACGGGTCGGATGACTGTGTTTAAATGGCCATGTGAACAGTAAACACATCAGTTGCACAGGAAATGACGGGAGGAACTAAGAGTTTAATAGATGCCACGTTAGGGACACCTTTTGTTATCTTCTTTTTCTCCTACCCCCATCCCCCTTCTCCTCACCTATGCCTGCTTTTGTGGGTAGAGAAGATCTGTGCATAGTTTTTTTAATCTGCTTGGGCAAATTAGGACACATGCAATTCTAATGTGCTCTTACATACTATCCGATCAGTGTGCTAGACTGTTGTTGGTACTTATTAACTTGTCATTTGTTTAAGTAGCCACCTAATGTTGTTAATATTTCTTAACATCACTTTTGCTAAGTTGTTATCTCTAGCTATGATGCCAGAAATGCTCGTTAGTACTACCGAGTATTACTACTAGAATGATACTAAGAAACACTTTAAGTATTTCATTGTGACTATAGAGAATATATATATATATATATATATATATATATATATATATATATATATATATATATATATATATATATATATACACATAGATAATTTACCATTGTAGCATTTTACTCAGGAGTATTCCAGGTATCATTATTTATATTTTTACCACAGAGAAGGACGAACATTTGGAATATATTGATAACTTATACATATGATGGAGAGATAAACCATAACCAAACTTCTACTTATAATAGGGGTAAGTCAAGAGATAAATATGATAAGTAATGATAAATGATAAATGATCCCTCAGAGTACTCCTTTCTATGGCATTAACATTGCTAAGTAGAAATTAGAGGAATAATTCTTAAGTCATTCTTAATTACAAGTCAAAGTATACATTAATTAGTGCAATTACACTTAGTAGTCATGGCTAAGATCAATTTCATATCTACACATAAGGGATATTACTAAGAAAGATTAAGAATGAAGCTTGTCTTCCTTCATAACTAGATCCTACCTATCCTATATTCAGGGAGTGAACTACAGAGGACTCAATGGGAGTGTCACATCCGTGATCTACCACATGGCCCAGAATATAGGGTGTATCCGCTGGTAAACAACGTATAAGCACCATGCTTACACAATGTCGACCACTCACCCCGTGTACTTTGGAGCGAGCGCTATACAAACTTATGTTTGAATATAATGATAATCTAGCTATACTAAGCATATAATCAAAATAAACGATGAACATGATAACTAGGAACATGAATAATATTAAGAACAATGTTGAATCAATTGTAGCAAACATATGAATAATGAAAGATACAAAAGATGATACAAGGGGCTATATCAAGCCATGCTCTTGACATGATCAGGAATCCAATCGAAGCTTGCGAACATGATCAGGAATCCAATCGAAGCTTGCCTCCCTCTTGATCTAGCAAATGCATGTATACAATTCTTGAAAGTGAACTTCTCATTTCTATCCTTGATGGTGAAACAGATCTTGGCACTGTCTGCGTAGATGATGGCTTTTGCGGTGCTTAGAAAAGGTCGGCCCAAGATAATGAGTGCCCTTACATCTCCACCTGTTTTCAAAATAAACCACAAAGTTTACGGATACATACGGCTGTCCAACTCGTACACAGATGTCTTCAAGAATTCCCTTGGGATAGCAGAGTGACTGATCTGTAAGTTGTAAATGCATGCTTGTGTACAATAGAGTATCTCCATTAATTTTATCATAAATTACCTTTGGCATGATGTTCACACTTGCTCTGAAGTCACAGATAGTTTCTTGGAAAATGTGAGGTCCAATGGCTATGGGGATGACAGGTCTCCCTAGATCACATTTCTTGACAAGTAAGGAATAATCCTCCCATCTTTCTATCGATTGTTTTATCTAGTATCCTACAACATTGTGAATATCGATAAGATTTATAGTTTCTAGATCTTCCGGCTGCCCTAAAATTTATCTTTATCGGTCGAAGGAATAGCAGTCGCTAGCTGAGCTATCCATTCTATTGTTTATATTTTCTAAGATTTTGTCAATAGAAGCTAGTTTTCTAGATAAGCCCTTCATAATTTTAGCTTGGTAAAAAATTAACTCTCTCAAGGGTGGTTGATTATTGAAATTATTGTAATTATTATCTTGATAGTTACCTTGGTAATTACCTTGCTAGTTAGGCTTCTGTTACTGATTTCATCCTTGATTCTATTGATGACGATAGTTGTTATTGTTGATGAAGTTCACATGCTCATGGGTTTTTGGACAACTGTTCCCTGAATGCCTAGTGTTTTCACATTCTTCACACGTCATACGTGAATCATGAATGTGCATGACTTCTTGCTTTTCATTGGCTCGCTCTTCAAGCCTCTTCATCAGTAGATCCATCTTAGCTGACAGCATGTCTACCTCCTTGAGTTGATACATACCTCCACCTCTCTTGCAGGTCTGAAGATGTTCATTCTAATCTTGGTTGGAGACAATCTTCTCCACGAGAGCTCTTACTTGTGCGATTGTAAGTGACAAGAATGCACCTCTAGCAGCGGCATCCATGTTCTCACGAGTGCTGTTTGTCCACCCATGGTATAAAGTTTGCATGAGTAGTCAGTCCTCCATCCTATGATGAGGACATTATGAAATGTAGTCTTGGAAGCGTTCCCATGCTTCAGGGACAGATTCATCGTGTTGCTACTGAAAACTTGAGATTCTTTCACGCATAGCATTGGTCTTGCCTGTGGAAAAAACTTTGCTAGGAAGGTAGTGGAGCAGTTGTCCCATGTAGTGTTTCTATCTTTGTTGGCATAGAACCATTGCTTTGCCTTCCCCAAAAGTGAAAATGGAAAGAGGCAAAGTAATATGGCATCTTTGGTAACTCCTTTGATGGTGAAAGTGCCGCAGATCTCTAGGAAGTGTTGGAGATGAGCACTCGTATCTTCATGTGCATTTCCACAAAGCTGGCTAGCTTGCACGAAGTTGACGAGAGCTAGCTCGAGCTTAAAAGCATTGTCTCCAATGTTAACTGTTGGTATAATATGGATGTTAACCTAGTTGGAGCAGAGAATTCATGAAGAGTCTTGTCAGCCATGGCTTCAAAAATTGGTGTTAAGCTTCGACCTATTGGTTGTCTTTCGATTCTAAAGCTAAAACTTTTTTAAGTTTAGCCTTAGTCCTCTTGAGTAGTGCTTCTAGATTTTTAATGTAGTTTGTCGGAAGGTCAAAACCTGTATACATTACCCTACATAAGATACAAAAGTAGACAGAACAAGGGTAAGCTTATTTGAGCAGAGCTCTATGGTTATCTTGATCACATCAATAAGTACAAGTTTATCAATATTCCTTTTTGCCTAGTGTTAGCACCAACAGTATAGGGGTACCCACAATCAGTGGTTAGAACGAACGAAACACTAATGCACCCACACGACAAAGCCAAAAGACAGTAGACGATGCACCTCGACTACGTTCCGCCTCGCACGAGGCCGGCTCGACGGAGCGTCTCGACCGCGCTCCGACTCTGACTCATTCGAGGCACCCTCGGTGAGACGCCTCGACCGCCTCGTGATTTGTACGAGGCCCGCTCGACAAGGTATCTCGCCTACCGGCAAACTCCGACTCGTACGACCCCGGGTCAAATCGCTCGACCCATCTTACCCACCTACTCCGAGTCAAAAGTCAGGACATTTAATGCGACTACCTACTACCTCCTACCGACATGGCTATAGCCGCGACCTACGTGGGAGCAATACCAGCGTCAGTTCTCACTTTTTACTACCCATCACGGGATGGGAGGTGATAACCTATCACTGTACGCACCCTACCGCGCACTGTTCTACCACTCATCACCCTCGAGGGAGGATACGACAAGGCCCGTACCCCACGATCTCGGGGATTCGGCCTTATCCATCTGACCTCGACCCAGCCTCGACTCGGCCTCGACGTCCACCGCCGGTCAGCAGGGAAGAAAGGCCGACGTGGCACATGACTCAAGGTCTTTTCACCGTCTCATCCCCGACATCACCACAATGTCCGGGGATGGCCAGCCATTCCTGAGGCACGTCACTACAGCCATATCCACAGGGATCGACAAAACTTCATCTCAAGGCCCTCCCGGCGTCCCGGCCTCCTCTTACCCTATAAAAGGGCAGGCCAGGGCTCTACAAGGGGACAGGAAGCAAGGGCCAAGCCAGAAGCCAAATACCGGCGAGCAAAGGCACTCAACTCAAAGATCAACATCTCAAGCAATCACCGTTGTACTCTTCTTCTTCCTTTGAGACTTGGGCTCAGTGCCCTCTCACACAGCTTGTAACCCCTACGAAAGCACCTCGGTGCAAGGAAATACAAAACTCTCTCCTCCCCGCTGGACGTAGGGCCTTCTTTTGCCCGAACCAGGATAAACCCCCGTGTATTCCCCTTGCATCACCATCCAGGTTAGGGACACACAACACTCACTCGTCGGCTTGGGACCCTCACGGGACCAAACACCGACAGTTGGCGCGCCACGTAGGGGAAGCTGCGTGCCCACATTGTTTTCCCACCATTTTCCTAGATGGCTGACCCCGAACACCCTCTCCAGTTGGCCATGGTGATCTGGTTTGGGAGTTTGGAGTTCATGTCGCTTGGCCACGGCTACGACATGGTCTACTCCCGCCCAGGCACCCAACCGATGAGGACCACGAGCTCTCCTAGCCTAGGGGAGCGCTGCACCGGTACCGTCGTTCCCAGGCACGAGCCGCCAGACGACGATGAGCCCAGCGCAATCGCCATCACCACCTTGCGGAGGACGGCGGGATTCCCCGATCCGGCGCCTCTCAGCCAGACGCCAACACGGATTTCCTCACTAAGGGTCTGTGTAGGATGAGCTTGGCTGAGGGTAAGATGCCGACAGGGAGTTCCACCGCTCTGCCGCTCGGTGAGACGCCACCACTGCCCGATCCGACTAGACCGGCACCATGAACGACACCCCCATCAGCTTTCCCGTTTGGGTTAGATACGGTTGCCCGAGCGTACGCTTCCTCTGTGAGCACTAGCATGAGCGCTTACGAGGAACTCCCTGGACACCATCTACGCTCCACTCTGGACCTTGCTATGTCCACATTGGCTTCCGAGTAGCTGGCCTCTATGGAGACCCCAGAAATGGAGCCACGTGCGACTGCTCCTCAACGTTACAACCCCAGAGACGAGTGGCGACAACCTTACATCCACCCGTCATACTACTACTTCGGCGCTCCTAACTCCGACTCTGCCGATGACACCTATGATCCGACCCGCGAGTGCTTCAACATCGACGGGGTGAGCACGCCGGATTCGGAGGATGAGGAACCCGTCGAAGGAAGGAACACGTCGCCTCATGTCGAACTCCCTACCGAGCGCAACGAGGCTCAATTCCTTCCGGATCAAGGAATACAGCTCGAGCAAATACGTGAGTTGCAGGATAGGCTCGACGAGGAACGAGAAAACCTGTGCCTACTTCAACAAACCCTCAAGCATGAACGTGCGGCACACGCACAAGGTGGTGGAGCTCGAGAAAGAGCTCATGACGTCAATCGTCGTATCGCCGAGGATCGGGCAGTCGACCCCCGGTTTTCGGTCAAGCCAGCCAGAACATGGTCGCTGCCGCCATGCTCCTTCGTAACATGCCCGAGCCATCGAATCCTGACGCTCGTCGAGCTCGAGATGAAATCTGAGAACTCCTCGAGACCGCTGCTATGCAGCAGGCCGAGAGCTCTGCCTCGAGGCGACGCTGGCCAGCCTCAGAGCGGCCCGCCGAGCCCTCCCGACAGGAGAGAGAGGTCTCGGTTCACCCTGAGCACGTCCAACGGAACTGGGTGGCCCCCGTCCCTGAGCCTATCGTCGACGACCATGAACCTCGAGATACCCAAGGCAACATCGTCAAGCGCCGGACGCGCAAACACGGTGATGGTGTGGCTCGAGGCTACCACGTGCACAGGGGCGGGCGCTACGACAGCTCAGAAGATCGTAGCCCTTCACCCGAGCCTCCGGGTCCTCGGGTCTTTAGTAAATCTATCCATGAAACAATACTCCCGGCTCGGTTTCACCCTCCCACAACTCTCACCAAGTACAACGGCGAGACCAAACCCGAACTTTGGCTCGCTGATTTCCGCTTGGCCTGTCAGTTGGGCGGGGCCACCGACGACCGGGTCATCATCCGGTAACTGTAACACCCCAGTTGTTTATCACCAAATAAGTAGTGGGTTTAAGCTCAAACATGATAGATAAGTAGAGATGACGATGTCAAGGTTAACCTATAGAGATGAGCCTAACCTAAAGTTGGATGTTGCACCATTGCTTTACATATAGGCCCCTTTTCAAGATATATGCTTGGTTAGTGTTATTGCAATATCTTCATGTGTCTCACCTTGGTACCTATCTATAGTGACCCCTGGAAAAGTTTTATGAAGTCTGGAATCAAAAAGTCACATGAAATGATAAGTTATATGCTTGTTTGGATTATAACTGAAACATGCTTCTGAAACATGGAAACATGCCTTACATTCAATGTGAATTAATGTTTATGCAACATACAAATGTAATAGGTGCAACACATCTTGGACACATGTGGAACAACCTAGTGAAACATATGTAACATGTACCTTGAAGCAAACACATGAAACAATTGAAATAGAGCTTTGAAACAAGCATTTCAATTATAGGGATTTCTATGTTTCAATGCATGTGAGACCTATATTCTTGTGCAACCTATGCATGGTGTGTATTTTTAGCCTCTACAATACCTTAACTATGCTTAGGACACTTAATGGAGCAATGTTCATGTTGATCATTTTGCCTAATTGTGCTTCTAAGTGATGGTTGACCATGTATGGACCCTGGAACACTTTTATTTGATCATTTCAAAAGTGTGACTTAACAACTTTGTATGGCTATGCACCCTGTAGCAAAGTTGTAGAAAATTTTATAAGGAACAAAAGTTGTAAAGGTGACAAATCTTGAAAAGGTGCACAACATGTCCAAAAATGTCTAACAACCCAGAAATTCCCTGCTGTTAGCCATCCTGAAAATTTCTAAGTGTTGGGGTCGAATTTCAGTTTCATGTACCTTACTTTGGAGCTTTATATCTTGCAACACAAGCTGATTCAAACCTTGATCCTTAAATAATAATTGTAGTTTTGTTTGAGTACTACAAACTTTGTTTAATGAGCAAGAGCTGATTTTGTGTCTAGCTTGGTCAATTAGGGTTCGCAAAATCGAATCTTGTGCTGTTTTCAGGGACGAAAATTTTGGCTAAGTCTGGGATGACTGCATTTACGGGTTTTAGTTTTCGTTTACCCTTTTTTGGTGATTTATCCATTGCAAACCAAACCGAATTAGACTATGATCCTTTGAGAAAAGTTTGAGTACTCATGTAGGTCTAGCTTATGGTGAAATTTATTGATCAAATCAGTGCACGGATAAGGAGATAGGGAAGGGGAAAGATGAGAGTTTCAGTCAACTTGCAAACCGGACTGCAGCGAACGGTTTTGAGGTACCCACGTTTGATGCTTTGTATCTTGCAAAGAATGCTGAATCAGACTTTGACCCTTTAAGAAAAGTTGGAGACCTCGTGTAGCTCTACAACTTTTATTAGTGAAGTTTTTGTAAACACCAAGCGGATTAGGAGTTATGGAGGGGATAAGATCGTTGTTTCAGTCGAATTTTTGCACTAGCTTCAGTCAGTCCTGTAGCTGAAATTTTGATTTGGTTGATGGCGGAGTGGCCGACCGGCCACAGCGGCCGTCTGCCCCGTGGTGGCCATGCGTCGGAGCTGGGCCCAGGACGCGGCTGGGCGCGGGCTTAAGGACGCCACGCGTCGCCCTCGCTCTCCATTCTCCTCCTCCCTCACGCTGTGCTGCTGCTGCTCGCGGCTACGGCCACCATGGCTGCCGGCACAGCGTGCCTGGCGCCCCTGCTCCTTCTTCCTCCTCCACCTGTTGGCCACGCCACCACCTCCACTACAGCTTCCCGGCGCTGCCGGTCCCTGCTGGCCAAAGCCGACCGACCCAAAGCCATCCCCTGCTCCCTCTCGTGCTCCGTCATGGACGAGAAGTGGAGCTTCATGGCTGCCGTCGGTACCCCACCTATGAGCCTCCCCAGTACCAACCGGCCTCGCCTTCGCGCTCCTCGAGCCACCCCGTGCGAGTCGCCCCTCTTTCCCGGCCTCCAACACTGCTGTGCGCTGCCGCCGCTGGTGCCTGTCAAGCTGTCACCGCCGGCACACGCGGCCTGCCCGCGTCGAGCCGCCGCGGTGCAAGCTGCGGCCACCCACTGGAGCACCAGGGTCGGGGCGTGCTCGCCCGCCCCTCAGCTGACGCCAGAGTGGCCTCCTCCGACCGAACCAGCGAGCTCCGGCGACCCCTCCCCAGTAAAATCGCGACCAGGGACTGCATGCAACAATTTGACTCAAAGAAGGGGCCTAACTGCAATGTCATAGACTCATATGAATAGTGCCTCGAGGGACCTATTTGTGGTGAATCGGGTGAAACTTTGAAAATACATAGTAAATCATAGGGAATTCCTAAAATAGCAAATGAGGACTTTTTGGAATCCTTGTGAAATTATATATGCAGTGGATCTATAATATATCATGTTTTAGTTTAGATTTTTAGCTGTAAAAATAGATCTATGCTTCTAGGTTTTCAATGCTAGTTCTATTTGTCATTTTCATAACTGCCAATGTAGGGCTCCAAATGAAGTGAAATTTTTGTGGTATGCTACTATTGTGATGTGTGATGTCTGGTAAAAATTTCAGGATTTTAAGACTGATAGTTTAGGAGCTATAAAAATAACAAATGCCATATGCTGCTTTGCTTCTATTCTGGACAGTGCTGCATGTATGCATTGTTTGGCTCAGTTAAGTTATGAATCATGCCTTGTTGATAATAGATGAGTTGTATTACTTTTCATAATCTTTTCAAAAAGCTAAAGATCATAATTTTTTGTTAAGTATATGTTTAGTTATTGTTGTTTAAAGTACTGTGGCAGTTTCTGCCCAAACCCAGACAGCATTGCTTTGTGTGCCATGTGTGACCTTGTTACTGGCAGAATTAGTTCTAGATGTTTATAGAAAAGTTGTTCATAATTTGTTAAGATTTCTAAAAAGTCCAGAACCATAATTATTGGATTTGTGAAACTCAAGCTATAACGATTTAAAGTGGCATATCAGATTCTGTCTATATTTTGGACAGAGATGCAATTATTTAATTAATTGACCATGTTAACTGTAGAATCATCCTAAGATGATTACAAGAAAGTTGTAGGTAACTTTATAAGATTTCCATAAAGTTGAGAATCATGTTTGTTGGATGTCTAGAACTCCATTTATGCTTCTCTGAAGTTTCTATCAGTTTTCTGTCTATAATTGTACCACTGCTGTTGAGCTGCATGTGTGGTATTACTCGTGCAACTAGTTTCATGGTGTAAATGATGTTTACTGTGGTTTTGGTAAATACAAAAGTTGTAGATAATTATCTTATCTTGCTTGTGTTAAATTTTCATGATCCCAGGTCTGATAGTTTAGGAGTTGCATGCTTAATAAGTCTACTGTCAGATTTTAATTACCTTCTGTGCAGACTTTAAAGATTGGCATGTTTGATCATGATAACTTGGGAATCATGTTGAGATGATTAAAGATGAAATGTATATAATTTCATAAGCTTTCCAGAATATCTTCTTGCAAGTCATTTGGATTTAGGGATCTCCAGTTATGATTGATTTACTGAGCTACTGTATGTATGTCCAGAAAGTGACCGATTTTAGTTGTAGTGCTTTGATTAACTTTGCCATGCTAGTGTGTTGAAGTGTGACTCATACCTTTGAAAGTACTTGGGTTAGTACCCTGTGATCTTGAGGCTTGTGTCTTGCTTGATGTGCTTGCCATCTTCTATGTTATGCCCTAATGTGGATTAAGTTAATTAGCTCTAGGTGTTGATGAGAACTTTAGCCTAATTTGCATGAGGAGGGAGACGTTAGCCTCGATGGGCAAGTGGTGGCTAAGAAGGATACTTTTCGGTATTTAGGGTCGATGCTACAAAAGGACGGAGACATTGATGAAGATGTTAGGCATAGAATTTCAGCCGGCTGGTTGAAATGGCGTCAAGCTTCTGGCGTCCTCTGTGACAAAAGGGTGCCTCAGAAGCTGAAAGGTAAGTTCTATAGGACGGCGATTCGTCCGGCGATGCTATACGGTGCTGAGTGTTGGCCTACAAAAAGGCGACATGTCCAGCAATTGAGTGTAGCAGAGATGCGTATGTTGCGTTGGTGTTGTGGGCACACAAGGAGGGATAGAGTTCAAAATGACGATATTCGGGATAGGGTTGGGGTGGCGCCAATTGAGGAGAAATTGATTCAACATCGGTTGAGATGGTTTGGACATGTCCAACGGAGGCCTCCTGAGGCGCCGGTGCGTAGTGGAGTTCTAAAGCGGGCCGATAATGTAAAGAGCGGTAGAGGTCGACCTAAACTAACGTGGGACGAGTCCGTTAAGAGAGATCTTAAAGAGTGGAATATCCCCAAGGATTTAGCTATGGATAGGAGCGCTTGGAGATTGGCAATCAACGTGCCTGAACCGTGACCTCTTTTTGTCTCGTGCCATTTTTGTCCCTTTATGTGTCTCCCTGTTTTCTCGTCTCTTTTGGGTTTCATCTCTAGCCTACCCCAACTTGCTTGGGACAAAAGGCTATGTTGTTGTTGTTGTTGTTGTTGTTGATGATGAGAACTTTGGTATGCTTGTTTGATTACTCTGTTTATTGCACTTCTATGCATTCACACATGTGCATGGTTGCATCTCATATAGGTACGCTAGCAGAAACGTGTGAAGGATGTGGCGTTGGAGCCAAACCCGAAGACGGTGTTTGGTGGATCTAAACCCGAAGATAGAAGGACCGGACAAGTGGTAGATTGGAGGTTGCTCGCCAAGTGACTTCATCTGGCATACTCTAACTTGAGTCGGATCCCAGGCAAGCCCCGGAGCATTATAAGCCTCCTACCTTCAAAGCAATTAATTATATATATGTTATAAGTATTGTTGCATTAAGTGGTAGGAGTTGATTGAAAACCTTGCTGCATTATATCATTCCTTGTCCAGATATATGAACCCCTGAATCCTACATAGACTAGGATCGAGTAGATGCTTAGCCCTGCTTTAAGCAGTAGAAGTCAGGTGATTTCCTGTCACCTACGAGATGTAGGGATATTTATATATGGCACGGTTGGCTATATTTGCTATTGTGGAATGAAACCATGTGTTAATAAAATGAAATGAGACCGGGCGGGATGACGATAGTGAAGCAACAAGGCATGGAGGTCTTGGGTGTGGATCTATCCCCGTCTGAGTCGTTTAAGGACCGATACGCTGTACGTCCTTGAGTCATGTTGAACGCAGTCTAACACTTAGTTGGCCGGATAAGTCGTTCCGACCGCGAAGCCGAGTAATATGGTTCAGGCCGGGAATCGAATGGTAGGTTGCTTCTTGGAGGAGAGAAAGGATGTGCTTGGGGACATTGGCGTGAGACCAAGGGGGGTTAGAGTCCCTATCACCTGGCAGAGTGTTGCCCTTGGGGTTGCGACATCATTCGGACCCGCGATTCCTGAATGGTACGAAAGGTGACCTGAGCAGCCCTCGCCAGGCGTGACTCGGTGAGTGTTAGAAATACCCCTCCAGCTGGATAGGAATTCGATTCGAATCGCCATCACTCCCGGTTAGTGAGCACTTGACTTGAGCAGCGGCAACGTAGATTCCATTAAATTGAACGGATGGTTAATTGGATAACGATGGAAAGGTTGCCTCAATTTATACCTGCTATGGTTAATATTGTTTGCTCCTAATAAAGTGAGTGCTCTAGTACAGGTTCTAATATAGATGATAGGTTAATGATAATTAACTTGATGCTTAAGCATTAATGATTACTTATCTATATTAAGCTTTTATGCAAAATGTTGTCAAGCTAGCCCACTTCATATCAGCCTTGCATGATCCTTGGTGTCACTTTATTTCTGGTTTATGACGGGTAAGTCTAGCTGAGTACATTGTTGTACTCAGGGTTTTATCCCCACTTGTTGCAGGTTGTGATTTATCATGGCGACTGCAAGAGTTGGTTGGCTCCTGCCGTAAAGGCGGAGTGTGATCACGGGCATGATCCTTCTGAGTTATCTTCTCTCTAATGCTTTTGTTGGAAGTCGACCTTGGTACTGGCATGTATTTGAAATCAGAGTAATGTTAGTTTCAAATTACTTTGCTTCCGCTACTTTTCAAGTTAAGTTGTAATAACTATGTTGAACTCCGATGTATATTGAACTACTTGTGAAATGGATGTAACATGTGACTTGTTATGTTGAATCACTACGATCTTGGCTTGTATGTTGGTTGGTTTGAAATCCCTCATGATTTCATTGGACTACCGGAGTTATATGGGCTCAAGTGTGAGAATTTGATCACTTCGGTGATTGTTTTTATACTTGTGCTCTTATAATTTAGACGGTTCTGTTACAGCTGGTATCGGAGCAAGATTCAACATTAAACTTGTCGTATGTGTATTTAAAACAAAGGTGTTGTTTTATAAAAATCAGTTTTATCAGCTTATAGCTACATATAGGTTTGTGAAAACTGAATTCTAAATCTAAGTATGCCAGTGGTCAATTTCCTTATGCCCATATAAGGATTATTAGGTGGCTTATATAAGTACTAACTTGGGGGTTTTTATTTATGCATCTACGCCCAAGCCAAGGTATGTATGTGTGATGACTCTCCCACACTATACTACCCGGTGTGTCAGATTAGAGGTAGCCTTCATATATGAAATAGCCATATATGTTGCTAGTTACTTCTATACAACGTCGCACCTACGCTCAGGTAAGTGTGAGTTGTGAGAGCATGACCGTACAACCTGCGGTCTAGGGGAGAGCTAGTTTTGGTTACTGGATTATTTACATGTGACACACATGTATATATGAAGGTACTTAATTGTGGGTGATTGATGATTCGGGTAGTTTTGGTGCTACATGTATATATACGGGGGTATATGTACATGGGAGTACTTAGAGTTTTACTTCTCTGCTTTCATTGTGTGCTATATTGGGAAATGTTGGGCTACAATAAAATTTTTCTGCAGGTATGCTAACCACGAATGCGTAAGTCGAATGTAGTTGATGACTAGCTATATATCGAGAGAGTGCGTGTTATGCCACCGACATAGAACGTGATCGCCACCTTAGGTTGGCAATCTTGCGAGGACGAATAGGACGAAGCATGCATCATCCGATTGTTGCTTTATGCATAACTATGCTCCTCTCAACCTTGTTCTATAGTGAGTAACTTGTTATTGATGTGGTACACTATCTTCCTTGTGTGGAGTAAAACAAGAATGCCTTGTTCCATGTTGCTTGAGAAAAATGTGTGCTTAGCCTCACTAGAAATAAGTGTGGCTACATGCTTGAACTTAGAGATATCCTCTAGCTTAGCCAAGTGGTGGATATGTTGTTCACCCGAGCGTTTGCAAATGTTTTAGACCTCACTTAAGTAATTATGGATTCTCATGAATGAATTAAATTCGTGTTGGTCTAAGGTAACAAAAATTTAGAGCTACTAGAATAATATGTTTGGGTGCTCTCTTGTTAAGTAGAACAAAGGCAAGCTTTGTTTTGCTTATTAAACGTTGGCTGCTAGAACGATTTCTGTTGTAGTGATGTTTTTGTGGTCATAATGGTGTTTCCTATAGTTATGGAGAATACCAAAGTTGTAGCCAACTTACTTTTCTAGCTTGTCCTAAAATTTCATGACCCTAGGCCTTATGGTTTGGGAGTTATGAATTTTAAAAGTTTACTGTTAGGTTTTGTTAATGTTCTGAATAGATCTGAATGTTTGGTTTGTTTGACCTGTGTTTATATGGAACCATGTCTTGGAGATAATAGAAGAAGTGTAGTACTTTTTCTAAGCTTTCCAATATGTCTGATAGCACTAATTTTGGTGGTCGAAATCTCTAGTTATGAGATTGCAAATTGGAATGACAGAATCTGTCCAAATCGGGGCAGAGATGTCTTCTTTGTCTTGTTTGGCCTTGTTGGCTATAAAATTATCTTAATATGATAATAAGAAAGTTATAGACAAATTAATAATATTTACATAAAGTTAAGGCTCAGCCTTGTTGTGTCTCTAGAACTCTAGTTATGCATTTTTGAATTTCTTGTCAGTTTTCTGTCCATATTGGTCCAGATCTGAAACATTAGCAATTTTTGGTCATGTAATCTATGAATTAGCTGTGGGTATGAATAACTAAAGTGTAGTCATCTTCCTAAGCTATCTAGAAAGTCTAGGATCACCTTTGTGGGATGTCTACAACCTCAGTTATGGTTGGAACAAGTAACTGCTGTGCTAATGTCTAGATTCTGTGCCCAAGCTACGTTAGTCACCTTGGCCAGCGTTTGTTTTGAGCTAAACTTGTAGTTAGTTCATGCTTGAGCTAAATGCTTGTTTGGGTGAGCCTTGTGCTTTGTATTGGTTGCTTAAGCCCATTCATTTGAATTTTCTCAAATGACTGCTTGATTGTGATGTGTATGTGTGCTTGTTATCTAGGTAGTGCCCTAGTTGTCACCTCGTTTGTCCTCGGTGAGCATACGAGTGTCGAATAGCTTTATCCTAAAACAACGTTCACATTATGTAATTGTATGGTTGTTGTCTTCAATTAGGTTTTCTCTCTTAGGAGCCTGAGCCTGTAAACTTGGTGGTTAGCCCTTGAATGTTTGTATCCATGCCTTTGCTTAACCGAAAGTCCAAAGTTTAGTTCTCCTATATGTTTGCATAAGCCGCAGATGTTTTGCAACTATTTTTGTGAAGACCCTTATCGACTGACCAACCAAGTTAACTTTTATCAACGCTAGCCTTTGACCATGGTTCGTACGTTGCCAGTTGTGGAGACCGGACCCAAATCTATGTTGGACCTACCGATTGCCGCTCCTACAGGTGATCTGGTGCAATGATAATCTTTCGTCGTCTGATCTCTAAATCGTGTACTTGCAAATTCGTGCATCTACCTTATCAACTCAATCTATGACTACATATCAGTTTTCGCCCTTGAAAATTGTTTAATCCATCCCCAACCTTCTCAGTCTCGAGATGTTTATCTGTCTTGATCTCATGTTGTTGCCCAACATGAATGAATCTCTTATTAATCTTTTATCTGGAACTCACCTCGGTGGACGCAAGTCGTGCATAGAATTTAAGCAAGAGTCCATTGTTCAGTTGTCTTTAGGAATTGAGCTATGTTCCCTTGTGGTGTGTGTGAATTTTTGGATCGCCTCCTCGTTGATTCTAAACCTTGTAACTACCTTTGCTTGCTATCCCTCCTTGTATGGCGCTTGTTCTTACAACCCATTAGTGCCACTTGAAATTTCACTTTCGTTGTGTGTTTAGTAATGGTGTTATGAGTAGCTGCTGATGGTGCCGCGACGAAACCAAGGGCCTCCTGTGGCTGCAGACACATGGCTGGCTACTTGGCACGCGCTGGTATCACGGTTTCTAGTCATGATCCATTATGAAACGACAGTCGATGTGTTATTTTCTCGTGTTCCTTTTCTTGATTATCTCTCCATATCTTATCGTAAGGCCCATATCTCAGACCGAAAGTAGTAGAACTTCCATTTGAAGTTATATAAAGGATAATCTTTGAAGAACAGGTCACCAACATAAACATCAACATACTACAAGAGGTGGACAAGTGACTCTACTTAGTTGTTCTAGTATTGACAACTCAATCTAGTAAGCAACATATCTCATCTCTGTTGGATAAAAAGGACACACAACACTTAATGTTGGACAAGTTACCTGTGGGATGAGAATCGATTGTCGTATTGAGCATATGACCGGAGCTATCCAAGTCGCAATCTTGGGTGCATAATGACCATACAATCGAAATCAACCATCTCTAGAATAACTTCGTATTGCTAACTTCGATGGCAACCATCTATTCTGCATCAACCACAGTTGTTGTGGTCAAGAGTGAAGATTTAGAACTTTTTAGTGTTGAGAGACAACTGATTAGTTACCAATAGGAAGGTTAGTCTCCAGCTAGGTAACGACTCTTTGGTAGCTACGAAGGCTAGGTCTTACAAAGCAATAACCAACAAGAAGTTAATCAACTAACCAGCAACTTGAGTGCTACTCTCTCTTCCACAGCCGTTGTGACCAAGTCGATTCTGTCTTGGACAACCACACAGATAGTGCAAGGTGTTCTATCAGCTAAAGCGAAGAATTAGAGAAAGCATGACCTAGTTTCAAATTAGTATCCACGTGCCCTTAGGTGCCACAAATGGTTTGTTCATCACTCTATTGGACGATCTCTTAAGTGGTCTTAAGGATCCTATTGTACACCCTTTCGCTTTGCTTTTATGTTCTCTCATCAACAATTATTGGGACAATCAAGGGTTCTATGAGTAAATTTGCAAATCAAAAGCAATTTGAAAAGTGTCAAACAACAGATTTCCCATCTTAGAGCTGTTGTGTGATCCCAAAGAGGAAGCCTTAAGGTGAAAGTTGGCCTGACAAAGTTGTTATGCTGCAAGTCAACTCAACTTCCAGCACAACTAAGTCACCAAGGAAAATTTTACTCAATCGCTTGGTGGTAGACTACTTCCTGTGGTTTAGTAAATGTTTACAACTTTTGTTGTCCTTAAGGCCTCGCTACATCTTTCTTTGGGAATTATTTTCCAATGGTGACATACTTTGGTACCTTGTAAAGGTTTTTATCCAAGAGGTTGCATCTGATTCAACCTAGATAACTGTTTTCTTTGGATAAAAGGATCTTTTAGATAGCTGTTGGCAGAAATAGAAAGTCGACAGAGTCAGCTATCACATTCACTGACCCCTCAACAGACTGAGATAATACAGTGTTGTCATCAGATAAAGAGAACTGTACGCATGAAATAGTAAGTAGCTTTCCATTAGTTGATATCTAAATGATTGAACATTTACGACCAACATAGACCTGTCTATTGGTTAGTCAGTATCCTATAGCCTTAGAGTATATTTGTCGCCTATGATCTCACCCTTTTGGAAGGTTGTGCTCAAGCCATTTTGGTAGAGGACTGCTTTTCAAACTTTGTGAACACAGAGTCATTTTAACGAGTATACTTCTGAAGATTTTGGTCTAGTGTAAAGTTCATACAGACTATGCCGTGCTCACTTAAGAATCAGATACTTGTGAGTGGTCAGCTGACGGACCAAATGATCTCCGTACACTGAGAATGCAGTACTGTGCTATCTTGGATTACTCCCAAAGTAACAATGCTTCATGGAAGTCAATGAAGGAAATTCTTCAGATAAATTTTACCATAAAGAGTAAGTATCAGAAAGTGCCTTTGACCAAATTTTGACCGATGTTGAAGCTTTGTAGTTGAATGCTATAGCAGATGTTGAGAACTAGATAATGTGTCTCTCTTCCTTAAAAGGTCTTACATTCCGAATCTCGGGACGCGATTCTTTTAAGGGGGGAGGGCTGTAACACCCCAGTTGTTTATCACCAAATAAGTAGTGGGTTTAAGCTCAAACATGATAGATAAGTAGAGATGACGATGTCAAGGTTAACCTATAGAGATGAGCCTAACCTAAAGTTGGATGTTGCACCATTGCTTTACATATAGGCCCCTTTTCAAGATATATGCTTGGTTAGTGTTATTGCAATATCTTCATGTGTCTCACCTTGGTACCTATCTATAGTGACCCCTGGAAAAGTTTTATGAAGTCTGGAATCAAAAAGTCACATGAAATGATAAGTTATATGCTTGTTTGGATTATAACTGAAACATGCTTCTGAAACATGGAAACATGCCTTACATTCAATGTGAATTAATGTTTATGCAACATACAAATGTAATAGGTGCAACACATCTTGGACACATGTGGAACAACCTAGTGAAACATATGTAACATGTACCTTGAAGCAAACACATGAAACAATTGAAATAGAGCTTTGAAACAAGCATTTCAATTATAGGGATTTCTATGTTTCAATGCATGTGAGACCTATATTCTTGTGCAACCTATGCATGGTGTGTATGTTTAGCCTCTACAATACCTTAACTATGCTTAGGACACTTAATGGAGCAATGTTCATGTTGATCATTTTGCCTAATTGTGCTTCTAAGTGATGGTTGACCATGTATGGACCCTGGAACACTTTTATTTGATCATTTCAAAAGTGTGACTTAAACAACTTTGTATGGCTGTGCACCCTGTAGCAAAGTTGTAGAAAATTTTATAAGGAACAAAAGTTGTAAAGGTGACAAATCTTGAAAAGGTGCACAACATGTCCAAAAATGTCTAACAACCCAGAAATTCCCTGCTGTTAGCCATCCTGAAAATTTCTAAGTGTTGGGGTCGAATTTCAGTTTCATGTACCTTACTTTGGAGCTTTATATCTTGCAACACAAGCTGATTCAAACCTTGATCCTTAAATAATAATTGTAGTTTGGTTTGAGTACTACAAACTTTGTTTAATGAGCAAGAGCTAATTTTGTGTCTAGCTTGGTCAATTAGGGTTCGCAAAATCGAATCTTGTGCTGTTTTCAGGGACGAAAATTTTGGCTAAGTCTGGGATGACTGCATTTACGGGTTTCAGTTTTCGTTTACCCTTCTTTGGTGATTTATCCATTGCAAACCAAACCGAATTAGACTATGATCCTTTGAGAAAAGTTTGAGTACTCATGTAGGTCTAGCTTATGGTGAAATTTATTGATCAAATCAGTGCACGGATAAGGAGATAGGGAAGGGGAAAGATGAGAGTTTCAGTCAACTTGCAAACGGACTGCAGCGAACGGTTTTGAGGTACCCACGTTTGATGCTTTGTATCTTGCAAAGAATGCTGAATCAGACTTTGACCCTTTAAGAAAAGTTGGAGACCTCGTGTAGCTCTACAACTTTTATTAGTGAAGTTTTTGTAAACACCAAGCGGATTAGGAGTTATGGAGGGGATAAGATCGCTGTTCCAGTCGAATTTTTGCACTAGCTTCAGTCAGTCCTGTAGCTGAAATTTTGATTCGGTTGATGGCGGAGTGGCCGACCGGCCACAGCGGCCGTCTGCCCCGTGGTGGCCATGCGTCGGAGCTGGGCCCAGGACGCGGCTGGGCGCGGGCTTAAGGACGCCACGCGTCGCCCTCGCTCTCCATTCTCCTCCTCCCTCACGCTGTGCTGCTGCTGCTCGCGGCTACGGCCACCATGGCTGCTGGCACAGCGTGCCTGGCGCCCCTGCTCCTTCTTCCTCCTCCACCCGTTGGCCACGCCACCACCTCCACTACAGCTTCCTGGCGCTGCCGGTCCCTGCTGGCCAAAGCCGACCGACCCAAAGCCATCCCCTGCTCCCTCTCGCGCTCCGTCATGGACGAGCAGTGGAGCTTCATGGCTGCCGTCGGTACCCCACCTATGAGCCTCCCCAGTACCAACCGGCCTCGCCTTCGCGCTCCTCGAGCCACCCCGTGCGAGTCGCCCCTCTTTCCCGGCCTCCAACACTGTAGTGCGCTGCCGCCGCTGGTGCCTGTCAAGCTGTCACCGCCGGCACACGTGGCCTGCCCGCGTCGAGCCGCCGCGGTGCAAGCTGCGGCCACCCACTGGAGCACCAGGGTCGGGGCGTGCTCGCCCGCCCCTCAGCCGACGCCGGAGTGGCCTCCTCCGACCAAACCAGCGAGCTCCGGCGACCCCTCCCCAGTAAAATCGCGACCAGGGACTGCATGCAACAATTTGACTCAAAGAAGGGGCCTAACTGCAATGTCATAGACTCATATGAATAGTGCCTCGAGGGACCTATTTGTGGTGAATCGGGTGAAACTTTGAAAATACATAGTAAATCATAGGGAATTCCTAAAATAACAAATGAGGACTTTTTGGAATCCTTGTGAAATTATATATGCAGTGGATCTATAATATATCATGTTTTAGTTTAGATATTTAGCTGTAAAAATAGATCTATGCTTCTAGGTTTTCAATGCTAGTTCTATTTGTCATTTTCATAACTGCCAATGTAGGGCTCCAAATGAAGTGAAATTTTTGTGGTATGCTACTATTGTGATGTGTCATGTGTGGTAAAAATTTCAGGATTTTAAGACTGATAGTTTAGGAGCTATAAAAATAACAAATGCCATATGCTGCTTTGCTTCTATTCTGGACAGTGCTGCATGTATGCATTGTTTGGCTCAGTTAAGTTATGAATCATGCCTTGTTGACAATAGATGAGTTGTAGTACTTTTCATAATATTTTCAAAAAGCTAAAGATCATAATTTTTGGTTAAGTATATGTTTAGTTATTGTTGTTTAAAGTACTGTGGCAGTTTCTGCCCAAACCCAGACAGCATTGCTTTGTGTGCCATGTGTGACCTTGTTACTGGCAGAATTAGTTCTAGATGTTTATAGAAAAGTTGTTCATAATTTGTTAAGCTTTCTAAAAAGTCCAGAACCATAATTATTGGATTTGTGAAACTCAAGCTATAACGATTTAAAGTGGCATATCAGATTCTGTCTATATTTTGGACAGAGATGCAATTATTTAATTAATTGACCATGTTAACTGTAGAATCATCTTAAGATGATTACAAGAAAGTTGTAGGTAACTTTATAAGCTTTCCATAAAGTTGAGAATTATGTTTGTTGGATGTCTAGAACTCCATTTATGCTTCTCTGAAGTTTCTATCAGTTTTCTGTCTATAATTGTACCACTGCTGTTGAGCTGCATGTGTGGTATTACTCGTGCAACTAGTTTTATGGTGTAAATGATGTTTACTGTGGTTTTGGTAAATACAAAAGTTGTAGATAATTATCTTATCTTGCTTGTGTTAAATTTTCATAATCCCAGGTCTGATAGTTTAAGAGTTGCATGCTTAATAAGTCTACTGTCAGATTTTAATTACCTTCTGTGCAGACTTTACAGATTGGCATGTTTGGTCATGATAACTTGGGAATCATGTTGAGATGATTAAAGATGAAATGTAGATAAGTTCATAAGCTTTCCAGAATATCTTCTTGCAAGTCATTTGGATTTAGGGATCTCCAGTTATGATTGATTTACTGAGCTACTGTATGTACGTCCAGAAAGTGACCGATTTTAGTTGTAGTGCTTTGATTAACTTTGCCATGCTAGTGTGTTGAAGTGTGACTCATACCTTTGAAAGTACTTGGGTTAGTACCCTGTGATCTTGAGGCTTGTGTCTTGCTTGATGTGCTTGCCATCTTCTATGTTATGCCCTAATGTGGATTAAGTTAATTAGCTCTAGGTGTTGATGAGAACTTTGGTATGCTTGTTTCATTACTCTGTTTATTGCACTTCTATGCATTCACACATGTGCATGGTTGCATCTCATATAGGTACGCTAGCAGAAACATGTGAAGGATGTGGCGTTGGAGCCAAAACCGAAGACGGTGTTTGGTGGATCTAAACCCGAAGATAGAAGGACCGGACAAGTGGTAGATTGGAGGTTGCTCGCCAAGTGACTTCATCTGACATACTCTAACTTGAGTCGGATCCCAGGCAAGCCCCGGAGCATTATAAGCCTCCTACCTTCAAAGCAATTAATTATATATATGTTATAAGTATTGTTGCATTAAGTGGTAGGAGTTGATTGAAAACCTTGCTGCATTATATCATTCCTTGTCCAGATATATGAACCCCTGAATCCTACATAGACTAGGATCGAGTAGATGCTTAGCCCTGCTTTAAGTGGTAGAAGTCAGGTGATTTCCTGTCACCTGCGAGATGTAGGGATATTTATATATGGCACGGTTGGCTATATTTGCTATCGTGGAATGAAACCATGTGTTAATAAAATGAAATGAGACTGGGCGGGATGACGATAGTGAAGCAACAAGGCATGGAGGTCTTGGGTGTGGATCTATCCCCGTCTGAGTCGTTTAAGGACCGATTCGCTGTACGTCCTTGAGTCATGTTGAACGCAGTCTAACACTTAGTCGGCCGGATAAGTCGTTCCGACCGCGAAGCCGAGTAATATGGTTCAGGCCGGGAATCGAATGGTAGGTTGCTTCTTGGAGGAGAGAAAGGATGTGCTTGGGGACATTGGCGTGAGACCAAGGGGGGGTTAGAGTCCCTATCACCTGGTAGAGTGTTGCCTTTGGGGTTGCGACATCATTCGGACCCGCGATTCCTGAATTGTACGAAAGGTGACCTGAGCAGCCCTCGCCAGGCGTGACTCGGTGAGTGTTAGAAATACCCCTCCAGCTGGATAGGAATTCGATTCGAATCGCCGTCGCTCCCGGTTAGTGAGCACTTGACTTGAGCAGCGGCAACGTAGATTCCATTAAATTGAACGGATGGTTAATTGGATAACGATGGAAAGGTTGCCTCAATTTATACCTGCTATGGTTAATATTGTTTGCTCCTAATAAAGTGAGTGCTCTAGTACAGGTTCTAATATAGATGATAGGTTAATGATAATTAACTTGATGCTTAAGCATTAATGATTACTTATCTATATTAAGCTTTTATGCAAAATGTTGTCAAGCTAGCCCACTTCATATCAGCCTTGCATGATCCTTGGTGTCACTTTATTTCTGGTTTATGACGGGTAAGTCTAGCTGAGTACATTGTTGTACTCAGGGTTTTATCCCCACTTGTTGCAGGTTGTGATTTATCATGGCGACTGCAAGAGTTGGTTGGCTCCTGCCGTAAAGGCGGAGTGTGATCACGGGCATGATCCTTCTGAGTTATCTTCTCTCTAATGCTTTTGTTGGAAGTCGACCTTGGTACTGGCATGTATTTGAAATCAGAGTAATGTTAGTTTCAAATTACTTTGCTTCCGCTACTTTTCAAGTTAAGTTGTAATAACTATGTTGAACTCCGATGTATATTGAACTACTTGTGAAATGGATGTAACATGTGACTTGTTATGTTGAATCACTACGATCTTGGCTTGTATGTTGGTTGGTTTGAAATCCCTCATGATTTCATTGGACTACCGGAGTTATATGGGCTCAAGCGTGAGAATTTGATCACTTCGGTGATTGTTTTTATACTTGTGCTCTTATAATTTGGACGGTTCTGTTACAGTAACTCCCCCTGTTCCTGTCAGACACCGCTCGAGCCTGGCTCGAGGATCTTCCACCTCGATAGATCCACGACTGGGACGATCTCGTGAGGGTGTTTGAGGGAAACTTCAAAGGGACCTACATGCACCCCGGCAACTCATGGGACCTTCGGAGCTGCAAGCAGAAGCTAGGTGAATCCCTCCGGGATTACATCCGGCGTTTCTCCAGGCAACGTACCGAGCTCCCCAACATCACTGACTCCGACGTGATTATGGCCTTCCTCTCTGGCACCACCTACAAAGAGTTGGTCTGAGAGCTGGGCCGTAACACCCCGATCACCGCCAACGGTTTAATGGACATCGTCACCAACTTCACCGCCGGCGAGGAGGCAGTGGGCGCCATCTTTGGCGGCGATCAGGACAAAGGGAAGCACAAGGTCGACGATCCCGTGAGCCCCAGCCAGGGTTCCAAAAGGAACAAGAAGAAGAAGAAGAACCAGCAGAGCAAGCTTGAGGCCCCGGTCGACGAGCTTGTTGCAGCCACCGAACGCAAGAAGCCTTGAGGGCCCCCGGGCGGGGGCATTTTTGACAAAATGCTCAAAGAACCGTGTCCCTACCACAAGGGGCCCACGAACCACAACCTCGAGGACTGCCATATGCTCCGGAGGTACTTTGAGAGCATAGGCGTCAAGAAGGATGATAATAAGGAAGATCCCAAGGGCGACGACAAGGATGGGGGGTTCCCCGAAATCCATGACTGCTTCATGATCTACGGAGGGCCCTCGACCTGCCTCTCGACGTGCCAGCGCAAGCGAGAACAGCGAGAGGTTTTCTCCATGCAGCCGGTGACCCTCCACTTCCTTGACTGGTCTGAGGTGGCCATCACTTTCGACCGTGATGACCACCCCGACTACGTCCCCAATCCATGGGTCTACCTGCTTGTTGTTGATCCCATCATCGCCAACACACGCCTCACCAAGGTGCTCATGGATGGCGGTAGCAGCCTCAACATCATCTATGCTCAAACCCTCGACCTCCTGGGGATCGAGAGGACGTGCCTCAAACCCAGCGTCGGGGGCTTCCATGGAGTCGTGCCAGGAAAGCAGGCAGAACCTGTCAACCGGGTCGACCTGCCTGTCTGCTTTGGCACTCCCACCAACTTCAGAAAGGAAACCCTCACTTTTGAAATGGTCGGATTCCGTGGAACGTACCACGCCACCCTTGGGCGCCCATGCTACGCCTGCTTCATGGTAGTCCCGAACTACACCTACCTCAAGCTCAAGATGCCAGGCCCCAATGGCGTCATAACTGTCGGGCCCTCATATGAACATGCCTATGAGTGCGACGTTGAGTGCGTCGAGCACGGAGAAGCCGTCTTGGAGTCGGTAACCTTGGCAGCGGACCTCGATGGTCTGGCCAACGAGATCCTCGACCCCAAGCGCCACGCCGGCAGCTTCGAGCCCATGGAAGACTTCAAGCTCGTGCCTCTCGACCCCACTGACCCAAAGGGAAAGGCGCTAAGCGTCAGCGCCACCCTCGATCCCAAATAGGAAACACTGCTCGTCGACTTTCTCCATGCAAACATCAACATCTTTGCGTGGAGTCCCTCGGATATGCCAGGCATACCCAGGGAAGCACTGAGCACGCCTTGGAGATCTGAGCCAGCTCCAAACCGGTGAAGCAACGCTTGCGCCGCTTCGACGAGGAGAAGTGCAAGGTCATCGGAGAGGAGATACACAAACTGCTAGAGGCCGGATTCATCAAGGAGGTTCATCATCCCAAGTGGCTAGCTAATCCTGTATTAGTTAAGAAAAAGAGTGGAAAATGGAGGATGTGTGTAGATTATACCAGTTTAAATAAAGCATGTCCAAAAGTTCCCTTTCCTTTGCCACGTATTGATCAAATCGTTGATTCCACTGCGGGATGTGAAATTCTTTCATTCTTAGATGCATATTCTGGCTACCACCAGATCAAAATGAAGGAGTCCAACCAGCTCGCGACTTTGTTCATCACCCCATTCGGCATGTATTGCTAAGTTACTATGCCCTTCGGTCTTCGGAACACAGGGGCTACGTACCAGCGATGCATGCAGCACGTTTTCAGAGAACACATCGGACCAACCGTCGAGGCTTACGTCGATGACATCATTGTCAAAACCAAAAAAGCCGATAACTTGATAAACGATCTTGACGTTGCGTTCAAGCGCCTCCGGGCAAAGAACATCAAGCTCAATCTTGAGAAGTGCGTTTTCGACGTTCCTCGAGGCATGCTTTTAGGGTTCATCGTTTCCAAGTGTGGCATCGAGGCCAACCGAGAAAAGATCACTGCGATAACCAAGATGGGCCCTATCCGAGATCTGAAGGGCGTGTAGAGGCTCACGGGCTGCTTGGCAGCACTCAGTCGCTTCATTTTGTGCCTCGGCGAAAAAGTGCTCCCCCTGTATCATCTCCTGAAGAAATCGGAACACTTCTCATGGACCCTCGAGGCCGAAGAAGCTCTTGCAAAACTCAAAGCTACACTCTCTAACTCGCCGATCCTCGTCCCTCCGACCCTAGGGGAACCGCTCCTACTTTATGTCGCTGCGACAACACAAGTAGTCAGCGCGGTCTTGGTTGTCGAGAGGGCTGAGGAAGCACATACCCTGCTCGTCCAGAGACCGGTCTACTTCATTAGCGAGGTGCTCTTGGAAACTAAGGTTCGCTACCCGCAGATCCAGAAGCTGCTATATGCCATCGTCTTAACCGGCGCAAACTCCGTCACTACTTCGAGGGCCACCCGGTGACTGTGGTTTCTTCTTTCCCTCTGGGAGAGATAGCCTAGAACCGGGAAGCCTTGGGTAGGATAGTCAAGTGGGCGGTAGAGCTCATGGGTGAGACCCTCTCATATGCACCGTGCAAGGCCATCAAATCCTAGGCACTAGCAGATTTCCTGGCGGAGTGGACCGACACTCAACCCCCCCGGTTCAGCTCCAGGCTGAGCTGTGGACCATGTACTTCGACGGGTCGTTGATGAAAACGGGAGCGGGCGCGGGTTTGCTCTTCATCTCACCCCTCGGAGTTCACATGCGCTATATCATCCGGCTTCATTTTCCTGCATCAAATAACGTCGCCGAATACGAGGCACTCGTCACGGGCTTGCAAATCGTCGTCGAACTAGGGGTCCGACACCTCGATGTTCGAGGTGATTCTCAGCTCGTGATTGATCAGGTCATGAAGAGCTCGAGCTGCCATGACCCCAAGATGGAGGCCTACTGTGAAGAGGTACGGTGCCTTGAAGACAAGTTTCACGGCCTCGAGCTCAACTACACCGCACGCAGGTATAATGAGGCCGCAGATGAAATCATGAAAATCGCGTCCAGTCGAGCTACGGTCCCGCCAGATGTTTTCGCAAGAGACCTCCACCAACCATCCGTCGACCTCGGATCGGACGGAGGGGTCGACGGGCCGTTGCTCGACCCCCAACCTGAGGTAGAGGCCCCCTCGACCGGGGCTGAGGCCATGTAGGTGGGAGGCCTGACCCCGCCATCTGACCCAGAGCCTGACTGGCGCATTCTGTACCTCGACCATCTCATCCGAGGGGACCTCCCCTCGAATAAGACCGAGGCTCGACAGATCACATGCCGGTCTAAAACCTTTGTGATCTTTGGCGACATTAGAGAGCTGTATCACCGCAGCCCTACAGGTGTCCTCCAACGCTGTATCACAAACGAGGACGGCAGAAACCTGCTAAATGATCTACACTCGGGGGCTTGCGGTCACCACGCAGCGCCTCGGACCCTCGTCGGAAATGCTTTCCGACAAGGTTTCTATTGGCCGACCGCAGTCTCCGACGCTGTCAAGTTAGTACGCTCCTGCAAAGGCTACCAGTACTATGCAAGGCAGACCCATCTCCCAGCTCATGCCCTGCAAACCATTCCCATCACATGGCTGTTTGCTGTTTGGGGGCTCGACCTTGTCGGACCCTTGAAAAGGATAACTGGCGGCTTCACCCACTTGCCCGTTGCCATTGATAAATTTTCCAAGTGGATCAAGGCCCGTCCTATCACCAGCATCAGGTCCGAGCAAGCTGTGCTCTTTTTCACCGACATCATCTACCGCTTTGGGGTTCCCAACTGCATCATCACGGACAATGGCACCCAATTCACTGGTAAAAAGTTTCTAGATTTCTGCGACAACCACCACATCTGCGTGCTCTGGTCGGCCGTAGCTCATCCGAAGACAAATGGCCAAGTAGAACGTGCCAACGGCATGATCCTACAAGGCCTGAAACCTAGAATCTTTGACAAGCTAAATAAACATGGCAAAAAATGGGCCGCCGAGCTTCCCTCTGTCCTGTGGAGCCTAAGAACAACGCCAAGTCGAGCCACGGGGTTCACTCCGTTCTTCTTAGTCTATGGATCCAAGGCCATGCTCCCCACTGATGTAGAATACGGATCCCCGAGGCTAAAAGCCTACAACGAAAAGAATAACGATGCCACGAGAGAGGACGCCCTCGACCAGCTCGAGGAAGCCCGCGACGTGGCTCTGTTGCATTCTGCCAGGTATCAACAGAGTATCCGACGCTACCATGACAGACACGTCCGCAGGCGCGACCTCAACGTTGGTGACCTGGTGCTACGTCGAAGCTAGAACACCAAGGGACGGCACAAGCTCACGTCGCCGTGGGAAGGGCCATACATCATCGCAGAAGTACTAAAGCCAGACACCTACAAGCTATCAAACGAGAAAGGCGAAGTCTTCACCAATGCTTGGAACATTGAACAGGTACGTCGCTTTTTCCCTTAAAAAGCCTCGAGGCTCTATAAATTCTTTTCAATCTCATCAATAAAGAATACAGCAGTGTTCAAAGCTTCATTTCATAACAACCAGGAAGGATCGACTCTGTTCTCTCAGAATCGACCCTCCCTCAGGGGCTACAAGGGAGGAACCCCCTGTCCCTGAAAAAACTCGTATTCCTTTTCAAAAAAGCTGTCACTTAAGTCGACAATGCTACGGGAGCATCCTAAGGCTCAAAGGGTCATCGAGCCGCGAGATCACTTACGCCCCTGAGGCTACCTCCACTCACCTCTCACACCCAGGGGTGCGGCTGGACGCTAAGTAGACCTAGTGACGCTTTATAAACTTTGAAAAAGAAAAAACAACCTCGGTCGTTTCAAATCAAGTTCTTAGACGATCTACAAAGCTACAAACGCACCCTAAAAGCTCAAGGGCAGTCAAGCCGTGAGATCGCTCATGCCTCTGAGGCTACGGTACCTCCACTTGCTCCCTTGTGCCAAGGGGTGTAACTGCGCGCTAAGTATATCATACGAGAACATGATCTGAGCAACAAAGAAAAAAGAAAAACTCAAGCAAAACTTAAACAATTAGTGCAGATTTACATCCAAATGTTCAAGGCCTCCGAGGCCACCACGACCAAAGTTATAAAACGCTGACTTATTACACGGGCCTCCATGCCTAGATTTGGCTCACAGGCCCTCGTCGTCGGCAGACGGAACCACCTCGACCTCAAAGAGGTTGGCCAGGCGGCTTCCAGGCTCCTCAGCGGCTTGAATCAGGTCCAGGCAGGCAGCTTCGTTCTCCTTGTCCGTCCGATCCGGATCTGTGATGAAGCCGTCAGCCACGAGCTCCATGTCATACACAAACCTAGATCGAACGACGGCTAGTGCCCTCTTCACGCCGTGATGAAGGTCGCCTCGTATCCGGTGGACGAAGGAGTTCCCCGGGGCATCCTCCTCAGTATCGGCATCGGGCTCGACCCCCAGGCCGTCGCACATGGAGAATATGGCACCCTGAAGCAACTGAGTCTGCTGGGCCTCGGCCTCGAAGAGATTCTGGAACGAGGTGGCCGCCGCCTGAGCTGCCTGCTCCTCCTTCTCCAACTCTAGAACACAAACGTTAAGTTAGTGCAAGCCTAGAACCTCGACACCAGGGCCACTGCATAGCCAAAAGCTTACCCTCAGAGTTGGTCTACCAACCTACGGCCTCGTCACGAAGCCCCCCGCACATCCTCTCGAGCGCCTAGAGAGTTTCATCCTTGCCACGGACGGTCGCCCTCAACACCTCGATCTCTCGACCGGCGTTTAAGAGGGCCTCGTCCCTCTCCCGGATGACTCCGCTCAGTGACGTGACCTCGTCCTTCGAGGCTCCCAAGCGAGCGGACACCTCCCCGACCTGGACATTGAGGGCGTCACGGTGCCTGCTGACAAGGGCCACGTCCTCCTCGAGCTCTTTCACGCATGCCGACATTGGCACGAGATCTTCACAAGCTTTAGCAGCCTCCTCCCGGGCCCTCGCTGCGTCTTCACGCGCCGAGGCCTCGGCCGCCCGGGCCTGTGCTGCCTCCTCCTTGGCCGCCGCATAAGCAACGTGAAGATCGGCTGCCTCGGCGCTCTATCGGGAGAGCCGCTGGTTAGCCTCCTCGACAAGAGCCTGTTGTCGGGAGAGCGCCACCCACACGCCGCTCTCATTATGAATGAAAAGCGACTTGCGGCGGGAACGCTCCTTGAGCTCCTGACCACGGTTAACGCTCCTTGAGCTCCTGACCACGGTTCAAACCCAAAGAAGAATCAGAATCAGGGAAAAGGGACAGAGAGAGAACAAAAAACTACCAAATCCGACTTACCTCCAAAGCATCAGACATGCCCCGTGCCAGGGCCTCCGAAGCCACACGAAGAGATCGCATCGTGTGCTGCCGGAGACCCTCGAGGTACTCCTAGTGGTGCACCTCGTCTCTGTCATCAAGCATGAAGACTGGCTCCGCGCTAGGGTTGGCTGTGTCCCTAAACTCTAGGGCCGACCTCCCCCAGCGCGGCAGCTCCTCCTCTGCCCACACGAGGGCCAGCCTGGCAAGGTCCGACCTTGCGGCCGGCGCCTCGGCCAGGTCACCCTCCGGCACCGCAGAGGGACTGGCCTGGTCCGCGGCCTCGGCCCCATTGACCGTTGTAGTAGGACCGGCCTGGTCCGTGGCCCTGACCCTCTTGACGCCTACCACTTGCTTCCCCTTGTCAACAGGGGAGTCGTCAAGGGTAAGGTTGATCAGGGCAGGGGTCGACCCTTGCGCCGGGGCTGGCACCTCGACCACCGGTGCCACCATCGGGATGACAGGCAGGGGCGCGTCCGCCCCACTCTCCACCTCGACCGCTGGCTCCGCCAGCTGGTCCCGCTGCGGCTGCACCTCCTCAGGTTGCGCTGCCTTCTGTCCTGCCTTTGACGGGACCTCCACCACCTCCTGTTCTGCATCCGTCCGCCTCAGTGGACTCGACGGAAGCCTGGGCGGTCGATGTCGACCTAGGCTCCGGCCCGCCAGTGTTGGGCGCCGCCACCTCTGATGGCTCCGACCTCTGTGCGGCAGGGACGGAACCAACAACTTCCTGGGCGCCCACCGCCGCTTGGGCAGCTGCCTCCCGCTGCTTGAGCCGCTCCGTCGTAGCCCGGCACTCCGCGACCCAGGCGGAGTCGTGAGCCACCGTCCGCATTATAACGGCGGCGCTCGACTGGAGTGCCTTTATGGGGGTCGGACCCGTGAGCTCCACCTTGGGATTATGCCTGAGGAACGAGCAACCGCGTAAAAAAATGCGATCACCAATCACAAAAAAGACGGGATAGAACAAACTTACCCAGAAATGGGAACCAAGGGCCTCGACCCCGGTCCTCCAGAAACTGCCGACGGCACCCGTGGCGGCCCTACCGTCGGACCTCCCACTGGCCGGGCACTCCTTGGGGCCCTGGTCGGCGGAGTCCCCTGAATCCTCTGCGCCGCCGAGGCTAGTTGACCCTGGGTCCTTACGCCTGTTGACAGCGCCCCAGATGTCGATGATGGCGGCGCCGCACCGGCCGCCACCTGAGCCCGCGAAGCTTGGGCTCGTGGGGGCAGCGCCATCGACCCCTCTTGTGGGGTCCCGGATGAGGCGGCCCCTCCCATCGAGGGGCCTGCACCGGCCCCCACCTCTTCCGGCTCCTCCTCCACCTCGACGGTTACCGGGGCCAGCCCCGATGCCTGGGAGGTCGACCCCCCGATGGGCTCCAAGAAGGGGTGCACATCTGGAAGGTTTGCCAGACCGGTCGCGGCGTCATACCGTGACAAGGCATCGTCGTCCCCGTCACTGTCGTCGTCGTTTTCCCCCGAGACCGTCTCGGAGGGAGACTCTTCGAGGGGAAGCCCTTCGAGGCTCTGCAGGCGCCGATGTTTTTTCAGCTCCTCCTGCTCCTTGGCCTTGCGGATCTGGCACTTCTTGGCGGCGTCCTTCGCCTTCTTCTGCTGGGACGCCAAGAGGCGTCGAGCATCCCGAGCAAGCTGGTCTTCCGGAAGCGGCGGTCGTGTCTCCTTCACCGCCGACAAGTCTTGTGCACCGACCTCGACTAAATCAGTAAAAGGAGTCCAGAAACAAACAATTTCAAAAAACACTAATGGCAACGCTTACCAGGGGGCTCGAATCCCTGAGTAGGCCGCATCAGCACCCTGTCGACCTCCTCCGGCTTGAAGCTCCCCACCATCCGACGCGTGCGTCGAGCGACCTCGTCGAGGGGGAGGGACTCGTGGGACATCCTGCTCCCCTCTAACGGCGCCTCTGGCATCATCTGGTCGAGCCGGAGTCGATGATGCGTCAGCGCCATCACCCTCCGGCAATGGAACGCCGCGGCCACCATCCCCGCCGTCAGTCCACGCTGGCGGAGCCTCCATAGCGCATCAAGCAGCGGATCCAGCTTCAGCTTCTCGTCGTCCACCATGCCATACGACCAGTTCTCCTCTCGAGCGACCAGCACCCGGCCGGTATACCTCGGCAGCTGATCGCCATCATTACGGAGGTAAAACCAGCCGTTGTGCCAGCCGCTGTTTGAGGAGATCAGCTGCGCCGGGATGTACTGGTCACTGCGACCGGACCAGACTTGCAGCATGCAACTCCCCGCGGGCACCGCGCGCCCCGCTCCCCGCTCTCCCGCCTTCTTGGCGAAGAACTCCGCCCTGAAGAGATGGAGCCACAAATTCCACTACGGATCCATCCCCAGGTACCCCTCACAGACCGCCGCAAAAATGGCGGCCTGTGAAACGGCGTTGGGGGCGAGGTGGTGCAGCTCCACCTTGTAGTAGTGGAGGAGCGCACGCTTGAAGGGGCTGGCCAGCACGCCAAACCCCCTCTCGTGGAAGCAGACAAAACTCACCACATAGCCTTCCGGGGGCACCGGTTCCCGGTGGTCAGCCGGCAGAGCCCACCACTCCGGCTGAGTCCGGCTCGTTCTTGGCCGCATAAGTCCATCGCGGACCAGCTCTTCCAACCGCTTCTCCGTTACTGAGGAGGCGGCCCAGGCGTCGGCAGGGAAGAGCTGGCTCTTGCTTGCCATTGTCGTCGGGAAAACTACACGAACGGTTGATGGCGGCGGCGCTGGGTGGAGGCTGAAGGGCGCAAGAAAAAGAAATCTAGGGCAGGAGGGTGAGAATGCAAAGGGCCTGTGAGAGAGACGAACCCCTGGGCCTTGCTCTTATATCCCGATGGAAGCCCAACGGGCGCGCGAAAAGGTAGGAGCAGTATTTGCATTCAATGCCCTTACCTAACCATTTCCTCAAAACTCGCAGATATGGGCACGTGGCCGCTATTCACGCCGTAACCGTCACACCACGCCGCCCACTACCACGCCAATCCGGCTTCCCCTCCTGAAAAAGCGCGCCCCAAAACGGGCAGGGGAAGGATCCACGGACGGATATTCCCAGACGCCTAGGTAACGGGCTCCGAGCCCGATATGAATCTCGAGGGGATGAAACCTGGCCCTCGACCAGGGTTCGACAGCATCCCTCGAGTAACAGAGTCAGGGACAACTAGGGATGCGCCTATACAAGGCTAGGGCTCGAGCCACGCTCTCGAGGCACCCCAAGACATATTCAAGGCTAAGAGAGAAGGTTGACGTAGGAATCCCCTCGGAGGGAGGCACTGAGCCCTCGAGTCCCATCAAAAGGAATCGAGATCCACGCGACTACTCTTTGGCATTCTTGAGAGCACCTCTGGGCCAGTAGCCGACTCCTATCAAATGGAGCACGGGCTCACACTCGAATTCCCCTGTTAGCAGCTCACCAGAGGCCGTCGAGACTCGCCCAAGCGAGGGTAGTATGACGTCCCCTACCCCTCCTCCTTTTCTCTAAGAAAGGAGCGTGAGGGTCGAAAGATAAAAGACGTTCAAGACTCTGATCGACCTCACACATACGAGGCTTGGGGGCTCGGCCGCAAGAACCCAAAAATCAAACGGGAAAACACAACAAAACACACCACAATGTGAGACCAATTCCTCAATAGAGCGTGTAAAAGACCTCGGAGGAGTCCAAGAACTCCATCGAGGCCTCGGGGGCTACACACCGGTGGGTGCGCTCGCGCGCCCCCGTCGGAAAAGGCTATGACGCTATGACTCTAGTTCATTAACCGATGAGCCTCTGAGCGAGTGGCCCACACTCACCCAAAGGCTTGGGGGCTACTGTCGGCACCAACAGTATAGGGGTACCCACAATCAGCGGTTAGAACGAACGAAACACCAATGCACCCACACGACAAAGCCAAAAGACAGTAGACGATGCACCTCGACTACGTTCCACCTCGCACGAGGCCGGCTCGACAGAGCGTCTTCACCGCGCTCTGACTCGTACAAGGCACCCTCGGCGGGACGCCTCGACCGCGTCGCGATTCGTACAAGGCCCGCTCGACAAGGTATCTCGACTACTGGCAAACTCCGACTCGTACGACCCCGGGTCGAATCGCTCGACCCATCTTACCCACCTACTCTGAGTCAAAAGTCAGGACATTTAATGCGACTACCTATTACCTCCTACCGACATGGCTACAGTCGCGACCTACGTGGGAGCAATACCAGCGTCAGTTCTCACTTTTTACTGCCCATCACGGGATGGGAGGTGATAACCTATCACTGTACACACCCTACCGCGCACTGTTCTACCACTCATCACCCTCGAGGGAGGATGCGACAAGGCCCGTACCCCATGATCTTGGGGATTCGGCCTTATCCATCTGACCTCGACCCAGCCTCGACTCGGCCTCGACGTCCACCACCGGTCAGCAGGGAAGAAAGGCCGACGTGGCACATGACTCAGGGTCTTTTCACCATCTCGTCCCCGACGTCACCACAATGTCCGGGGATGGCCAGCCATTCCTGAGGCACGTCGCTACAGCCATATCCACAGGGATCGACAAAACTTCATCTCAAGGCCCCCTGGCGTCTCGGCCTCCTCTTACCCTATAAAAGGGCAGGTCAGGGCTCTACAAGGGGACAGGAAGCAAGGGCCAAGCCAGAAGCCAAATACCGACGAGCAAAGGCACTCAACTCAAAGATCAACATCTCAAGCAATCACCCTTGTACTCTTCTTCTTCCTTTGAGACTTGGGCTCAGTGCCCTCTCTAATAGCTTGTAACCCCTACACAAGCACCTCGGTGCAAGGAAATACAAAACTCTCCCCTCCCCGCTGGACGTAGGGCCTTCTTTTGCCCGAACAGGATAAACCCCCGCATATTCCCCTTGCATCACCATCCAGGTTAGGGACACGCAGCACTCACTCGTCGGCTTGGGACCCTCACGGGACCAAACACCAACACCTAGCTACCTTCTCCGGCAACGGTGCCAAAAATGCTTACTGGTATTTATTAACTCGTCACTTGTTTAAGTAACCACCTAATGTTGTTGATATTTCTTAACATCACTTTTGCTAAGTTGTCATCCCTAGTTATGATGCCAGAAATGCTTGTTGGTACTACCGAGTATCACTACTAGAATGATACTAAGAAGCACTTTAAATATTTCACTGTGACTAGAAAGAATATATATATATAAAAGGATCTGCAAGCGCACAGATAATTTACCATTGTAGCATATCAGCCCAGAGTATTCCAGGTATCGCTATTTATATTTTACCACAGAGAAGGACGGGCATATGGAATATATTTATAACTTATACATATGATGGAGAGATAAACCATAACCAAACTTCTACTCACAATAGGAGTGATAAATATGATAAGTAATGATAAATGATCACTCAGAGTACTCCTTTCTATGGCATTAGCATTGCTAAGTAGAAATTAGAGGAATAATTTCTAAGTCATTCTTAATTACAAGTCAAAGTATACGTTGATTAGTACAATTACACTTAGTAGCCATGGCTAAGATCAACTTCATATCTATATATAAGGGATATTACTAAGAAAGATTAAGAACAGAGCTTATCTTCCTACGTAACTAAATCCTACCTGTCCTATATTCAGGGAGTGGACTACAAAGGACTCAATAGGAGTGTCACATCTGTGATCGACCACATAGTACGGAATATAGGATGTATCCGCAGGTAAATAACGTATAAGCACCACGCTTACACAATGTCGACCACTCACCCCGTGTACTTTGGAGCGAGCGCTATACGAACTTATGCTTGAATATAATGATAATCTATCTATACTAATCATATAATCAAAGTAAACAATAAACATGATAACTAGGAACATGAATAATATTAAGAACAATGTCGAATCAATTGTAGCAAACATATGAATAATGAAAGATACAAAAGAGGATACAAGGGGCTATAACAAGCCACGCTCTTGAGATGATCAGGAATCCAAGCGAAGCTTGCCTCTCTCTAGATCTAGCCTAACTAGCTATGCCCTAGAATATGGTGGAGCTCTGAGGATTATTAGGGTTTCTTGATCTCTTGAATGATTAGGGTTGATGCCCTAGGGGTGGCAGGGTCCGGTATATATAGAGGGTAGCGTCAATTTTGATCCCTCAGATCAAACCGACTTGAAAGAATGGCATAGATGCAAACCCTAAGGCGGTGGAGAACCAACATTGGAAGGAGGGGCTGACTGGTGGGCCCAGGGGTCAACCGGCCTGCAAGTGGGGCCGACTGACCCCACCTAGTGGCGTCTCGCCCTCTGCTTCGGTTGTTTGCCTCCTGGAGTCCTCTGGAACCTTCTGGAGCTATTTTCATCATGTATAAGCACGATTAATTCTGACATATAGGTCCACCTTGATTGTTTTCTGGATACACCATGCTGAAAACACAGATTCACCAAAACTCATGGAATTTGTTAGTTTAAACCCCTAAACCTATGTTGGTGATTATATCCATGCCCTTATACAAGTTATATTGGCGGTTTATAATGGTTATTAACTACCGTCAACAACTTTCTATTTGGATGTATCACATGAAGGACCCTTACTGGAATGGAGATATAATAGGTCAGTGGGTCATCCATGAGGTGATGTCTAGGCGTGTAATGAAATGTGTCTCTCCACATTAGGGAGTGAAAGTCTACCAGGACTACTCGACAATGCTATCAGACCATCTGTCTATGCCCAGGGTGATCCTAGGAGCTATTTGACTAAGTGACTTGTTGGTGGACCATCTAGTAGTATAGGCGAGTTGTCCCTACGTGCATGTCACAAAACGATCGTCCTCATACTAGAGAGCAATGAAAAAAATCGCGGGCTATAGAATTTAGCGGCAGCCTCTTCTGGGCGCTATGCGACGCTATAGCGCCGCTATAACGGTAGCTATATGACATTGCATCATGTGGCTGTGCACGCTATAGCGCGCTATTTTAATACAACAGGCAACACATGATAATGTAAGTGCAAATAAAGACCGTAAACACTAAACAGGTAACATATTCCCATAATATCATGATAATCATAAGTTCATAAGTCATAATTCCCATGATAATCATAAGTTCATAAGTTCATAAGCAAACAGGCACACTTGAGTACTTGACAAACTAGCGATTCAGGGTTAGCGGCTATATAACGTGCTACGATGCTATTTCGGTTTAGCGGCGCTATAGCGTGCAATAGCGGCAATAGCACAAAAATGAGCAATATCGTCGCGCCAAGTCTTTCGGGCCGCTATAGCGGCAAAATAGCGTGCTATTTTTTCCATGCTAGAGAGAAAATTGTGCTCGGACTGTCCGCTGGTAGTGGTGAACTATCCATGTGATCATGTAGTGTATTTAGAGCACAAACAACTAAGTGTTACTCTCATCGACCGTTCAGCTACACAAGCACACAGTCCATAGGTAGCCTATCTATTGCCAGGTTTTTTTGGTGGACCGTTCATAAGCGTTGCGAGCGGACTATGTGTCAGTGCACATTAGGTACTCTGAAATCCAAATCCAGGGCTACTAAGTGTAGATTGAGTTGGGGATTTGTGTTGATCTTGTTCTAAGGTGTTTCTAAGGACCTTTAGAGCTAATCTACCATGGTGGATATCCTAGATTGTGCTCTGGGGAAGCTTAATGTCATATATGGTGATTTTGCTAAGGGTGATACCAACTAAATTGGTCTCTATTCTTTCAAAACAAACTAAATTGGTCTCTAGGGTTGCATGGATGTCTTAAGGCGATTCACCATCCTTGGACCAAGATGTGCCTAGAGAAATTAGTAGTGAGGTATGGATAGTCTCCTTATTGCTCCTCCTTCTCCATTGTTGTCTTCTTGCTCCAACACCAATACAAGGGGATGAGAGCTCTCCTAACATAAGCAATGGTGATGACTGAGGTTAGGGAGGTGCTTGGGGCGTCCTTGTCTCCTTCCTCTTCCTAGCCTTCACCTTCTCATTCTTCCTCCTCCTTAGGCGTTCTTCTTGTTCTTGGGTGAGTGATAGAGGAATGCGTAGGTGAGTGGGAGAGAGTGTGTGTGAGTGGCTAATGTGTTAGAGCTGGATATGGTGCCAGCTCACCTAGCAAGTGGTGCTGGTGAGAGGAGAGCAGCAGGACAACAGTAAAATGCACCAACGACACTTAAACTCGGCAGAGGATATCATTTAGGTCACAAAACTCCCAAAATGCACATCCATGTACATGAACTAGGCACATGATATGTCAAAGGTCCAACGGGTCCATTCTAGAGCCTCTACCAAGTTTGGGGGCCACTGGTGCATTTTACTCCCGGACAGCTCAACTCTAATTGCTGCTTGCCAGACAGTACGTCAGGACACACTCCAACTGACTTTGAGCCGCTGATGCCAACCGTTCGAGACGGTTTCCAGACCGTCCATCACTGCAAAAGTATTGCTAGGCTTAATAGCTTTTGACAATAAATTTTTAGAATTAATTTTTTTATTGATACAATGAGGATGATGAATTGGATTATCAACACATATGCAATGTTTGGGTTGTTACAAGCAGTGTATTCATCACTAAGGCTAGTTTTGGTGGGGATTTCATCCACATTAGAGTGCCATACAGTCTTTTTTATGACATGAAAATATTTTTAAAAAGAGAGAAGAAATAATTTTCATCTGGATGAAACACAGTTGCTCCGTTTTCGACTCTAAATGTGCCGTGGTATTGAATGTTATAGAGGCTATGAAAAAAATAAAACGAAACTATGTATTGAGAGGTCTTGTTTCATCCATATCTCATTACATTCTAGCTGATATGTAGTTTTGAAAACAACACACCATGAAATCTTGCACTAAGAATAACCTAATAATGGTTATCGTCCATTAATATTGACCTCATGTGTCATCATATATGTTGTTTTCCTTCTGCAGAACACGCAAATAGATCTATGGCAGACGCCTCATGTGTTGTACTACATATTTTCCAAAGAGTATATTGCACGGTAGGTACCTAAATTATTTGGTGTTTCACAGATGGGTACTCCAACTAAAAAATGTAACTTCTGGGTACTGGAACTGTACTTACGTAACGTCTGGGTACTTCAACTAAAAGCATAACGTTTAGGTACTGAAACTATACTTACGTAACTTCTGGGTACTGGCACTTGAGCAGCACCGCGCTCACGTTGACGGCGGCGGCGCTCGCTCGCCGTGGGGCAGGCAGAGCAAAGCTCCCGCTCGCACGCACCGCGCATGCCGCCGCAGGCGAGCTGCCGTGGGAAACCACGCCTTGCCTACGGCCGCGCATCGCCCGCACTAGGGCCCCACCGATAGCTGCCCTCGCCAACATGGACTGCTACGTGCTCCGGGTGTGGAGTTCGGCGACACTGACGGCTATGCTCAGCTCCAGGCGGCACTGACGGCCAATCTGCCGAGCCCCGTTTGAACTCCTGATCGTGGGACACGACAGAGAACTGCACGGGCGTAGCAGTCCATGTCGGCGAGGGCAGCCATCGGTGGGGCCCTAGCGCGGGAGCTGCGCGGGCGTAGGCAAGGCGTGGTTTGCCACGGCAGCTCGCCTGCGGCGGCATGCGCGGTGCATGCAAGCGGGAGCTCTGCTCCGCCTGTCCCACAGCGAGCGAGCGCTGTCGCCGTCGACGTGGGCACGTTGCTACTCAAGCGTGAGTACCCAGAAGTTACGTAAGTATAGTTCCAGTACCTAAACGTTACGTTTTTAGTTGAAGTACCTAGAAATTATGTAAGTATAGTTTCAGTACCCAGAAGTTACGTTTTTCAGTTAAAATACCCATCTGTGAAACACCAAATAGTTTAGGTACCTACAGTGCAATTTACTCTTTTCCAAACAAGCTAAGACACACGAGAAGTAAAGGTGATGACGTCAAGGAAATTACAAACGAGCCAGGGCCGAGAGATCACAGCAGTCCGTGGCGAGAAGGGAAGGGGAAGTGGTGCACGACGATGGGTGCTCGCTCGTTCTTCTTATTCTTCTTCTTCCCCTCTAGCTTTGCAACCTTGAGCTGATCATCTCCCGTCTTCTGGTCGCCAGCTCCGTGGACTTGGACTGGTTGCTGCTTCTTCAGCTCTCCATCTCCGGCTTTCGCCGGTGGTGAGGCGGTCGTGTTCGTCGTCGCTGCTTCAGGAGAAACACCGAAAGGCCTGGCCAGGCTGCCGCCGATTCCGAGCTGAGCCATCGCGTGCTTGTGGTTTGCTTGCTGGTTGTTCTGAATGTTGAGTTAGGGCTGCGTATGCGAAGCTAGCTAGTGTTGCTGATGCAGGGTATGAGTAGTATATAGTCCTATTTATAGTGGAGTTTCTGACATTTCCTTCTGCTGATGAAGGATGTTCTTGGAGATTTTGGGATAGATGGGGAGCTTACACGCAGGCAGGCAGGCATGCTTCAGGTGGAATCCTACTCCCACGCACTGCTGACTGCTGATGCTGCTGTATTCCTTCGGCACGGTCAAAGTCAAAACCGACTTGTGAGTTACGGTAGAAAGGTCAGCAGTACTAAGCATAATTAGGAGTAATTTGCATGCGACGGATGAGGTGAGGAAATTTCTTCGAAGTTCACAAAAAGAAAATGACCGCGTAGAGATTGCAACATAGTACTCCTTCGCTCTGTGTAGTAGTAGTCTCTAGCATGATGAAATAATTATTTGTGCGGACGTTCAAATTTCCAGCGACAGATCAAATTCGGGCTACTCCACATACCCATGCACAGAAGCCAGAATCCAGGGCCGCGCCGCACTTCAGAACAAATTGAAAAAAAAAGAGCTCCTAAAATTTGATTTCATAATAATACTACGTCACATATAGATATGCTAGGACAACAAAAACTAGTGGTTTTGAAATTTGAAAAGGAGTAACGCACTAAAGAAATCTCACAGGACGGCCAGGATCTTGCCGAATGAAACCGTCAGATAGACAGATATAAGAACTAAGGCCTTGTTTAGTTCTCCTCAAAATTCTAAGTTTTTTCACTCTCTCTCCATCACATCAATTTTTAGCGGCTTGCATGAAGTATTAAATGTAGGTAAAAAAATAACTAATTACACAATTTAGTTGGAAATCACGAGATGAATCTTTTGAGCCTAGTTGGTCCACGATTGGACAATATTTGTTAAATAAGACGAAAATGATACTATTCATCGAGTTGAAATTATTTTCAATCTAAACAAGGCCTAAACCAAAACAAAGTCCCACGTGCCATGTGGCACTCGGTGGCAGGTTAACGAACCCCAACCCACTGCACGAGTGGTCGTTTTCACCTGACAGCGCCGTCCTCGACCATCTCCTCTCCCAGCATGCCACGACAGGAGAAAGTTCGTCGCCGGTCGCTCTCGTTTATTTCCGCCACAGCACTCGATAAACTATTTTAGTAGCAAAGCCCACGTTGGTTTGACTGCGGACGCCGCCGAGGTGAGCATCTACCGAGTCAGGTCAGAACGAGGGAGTAGAAACCTTGGCAACCAAGGCAGTGTCAGCATCATATCCGCAAGCTGATTCGAGCAATACAAGCCCAAGAGACTCGTTCACTCACGGTGTGTTTAGTTCGAGAACAAGAGTGGATCATTATAATCACTAATTAAAAATAAAATATGTTAATTAACACTATACTACTCTAATTGTCACACAAAACATGCGCTAAACAAGTGGTTATCTTCATCCGTCAGATTTTTGAGGGCTAGAATATACAACATCTACATAGAATATTTCTTGTTGTGAATATCTAGATTCAGCTTGTCCATCCAACCAAACATCCTCTGTCCCAGTGGATATCCCATCCATGGATATCCAACCAAACACACCCTCACCGTCTCACCCCAGCCTGCTTGGACGAAGCTTCAAGCGATCCTCCCTGCGACTGCGATTCCCACATTCCCTCCTTGCCACCCGGCAACAAAAGCACCCCGGCCCATCACGCAACTCGTCAGCACCGGTCACCTATAAATAATAACCACCAGCCATCACGCTACTCAGAGACACAGCAGCAGCAGCAGCAGCACAAACGCAATAACCACCAGGAGGTGATCGGCTGAGGAAACACATCGATCGATCCATCGCTCTGTCGGCCAACAATCATGGTGCTAGGCTTCTTGGGAGGATGCTGCGGCGGTGGCGCCGTCGCCGCCGTGTCGCCTGCTGTCGTCGGTAAGCAATCGGGAGGTCATCCAGAGGATAAGCAGCAGCAGCAGCAGAAGCGGGGGGGAAGTGAGGAGAAGATGACCAAGGGAGGCGAGCAGCGAGCAGCAGAAGGCGGCAAGGACAAGGAGAGGAGGAAGAGGCGCGATCAGGACAAGGCTCCCCCGATCGTGGTGCATCAGTTCCCCTTCCACTCGCGCCCCGGCTTGCTCTGAATTCCTCGATTGAATGATTACTCCTCTTTGGGGTGCTTCTTTCATTGTTTTTTTTGTTGGTAATTCTGTAATTAGTCACGATATCGTGTGTCATCTCATCGATTGAGATATATATAAGAAATATTCAATTTCCCGACACCATTTGCAGCAAAAACTTATACTCTGCTCTAGTCAGAACGGAAGACAAAATGCGTTCTTCACTGCTTCTGTATAACTCAACCTTCAGTGCACCAGCGCTTGCGTTCCATTTCTGAATATTGTGACATGTGCCTGGGATTTCTGATTCTTGATGCACAGTATGTATTTCGACCAAACGAGCACCTTTCAGCCTGGCCAAATTGCAGATTCTACAGCGTACTACTGCTACTTGCTACGTAACCTTGCATTGATCAACCAATGATTTGCATCTGTAAGAGATGTACACAAGGAGATAACCCCGAACTGGTCCCGAAATTGTTTATTGCCTGCCGCCGTTCACTAACTGCAAAAAAAAAAAAAAAAAAAAAAAAAACTCAATACTATGGTCAAAGGAACATACTTCCACCATACTCCAGACAAAATTCTACGGATTTGCAGACAAGCTGCATCAATCAAACAAAACTAAAGCATCAGAGTAAGTGGTGAACCAGAACAAGTTAGTGGACTGAATGAAACTCAGAGTTAAAACATATATTATGCCGAGCATGTTCACGACTCTTACAGACGCTGGAAGCTACTCTACTGATTGACAAGGCCAAACTGGACGTGATACACACAAGCGTGGCTCCACATCCACAGAGGACACTGCCCCCTTATTAACCCAACCCAGACCAGACAACCAGAACAAGCAATCTAGTTCTCCATGCGGATGATGCAGCGGATGCCCTCCCCCTTGGCCATCAGGTCGAAGGCCTTGTTGATCTCCGCGAACGACACGCTATGCGTGATGAACTTCTCCACCTCCAGCTCCTGCGTGCACAAACAAGCAGAGAGTTGTAGCAAGGGCCTAGCAATTTCAGCAGCAAAGATCAAGTAACAAGGCTACCGAAGCAAAATTTACCTTCTTCATGTACAGCTCAACCACATTGGGCAGGTCAGTGCGTGGTTTGTAGTTGCCGAAGAAGGTTCCCTTTAGGGTCCTCTCGTTCAGGAAGTTCATTGGGTGAGTCTTGAATTCTGCGTCCTTGTGTGGCACGCCCACCAGTACAGCAACACCCCACCCCTGGATTTAGAGAAGAGCTGTTAAAATTCAATCTAAATAGAAAAAAGACTGCCAATGACAGCAGGAAAAGACGATGTTTCTTCTGGCCTTACATCATGAACACATTCAAATGCCTGGATCATAGCGTTGATGTTACCAGTGCACTCCACACTACGGTCAACCCCTCCATTGGTCATCTCAGCAAGTACCTAAAGCAACAGCAAATTGGATATTATTATGGTCAACTTCTGCATAAGCTGTCACAGGTTGCCTCAGGTAAAGAAACAGACCTCCTGCACTGGCTTGTTGTGGTCTGTTGGGTTCACAAATTCAGTGCAACCAAACTTCTTAGCTGAAAATAGATAAACAGATGAGCTTAATGACTTATCAAAACAACACAATAAAATGAGCATTCAGTTCAATCAAAGGGTTACCTTCTTCGAATCTGTTGGCGTTCAGGTCAACACCAATAATCCTTGATGCTCCAGCAATCCTTGCACCTTCTGCAGCCTACTCATGCAAATATGCAGAGCAATCAGATGCAACCCCAACAAACATTAGAGTTGAATGGCATAGAGTGACAGAAAAAAAAAGCAACACTTACAGCAAGGCCAACAGCTCCTAGACCAAAAATAGCAACTGTTGAACCCTTTGGCGGTTTTGCAACATTGATTGATGCACCAAGACCTTCAAAAAGAAACTTGGTAAGCCATCCAACATCATCAGATATATATCCTCGAACATACATACCCAAATGTAGTAAATCAACTTACCAGTAGAAATACCACAGCTAAGAACACAAACTTTGTCCAGGGGAGCCTCAGGGTTGATCTTTGCAACACAACCAACATGCATGACAGTGTACTCACTGAAGGTGGAAGTCCCAACAAAATGGTAGATAGGCTTCCCATTGATGGAAAACCGTGATTTGCCATCACCAATCATCACACCCCGGTCAGTGTTGATCCTGAGCAGATCACACATGTTGCTCTCTGCCGACTTGCAGTGGGCACACTCCTTGCACTCCCCAGTGAATACCGGGAGGACATGGTCACCAGGGGCAAGGTCAGTAACACCCTCTCCAACACTTTCCACAATGCTGTAACATCAAGAAATTTCAGGAGTTTGACTCGGATCCAAAAAGATTACACATCAGTGTACTTAAAGAAATAAATTGGTGATGGAAATTGGTGTAAGTCAAATAAATGTGAATGTGTTTAGAAAAGACCAAATTAATTTGCTGCTGAAATAATCATAAATCTATGGGAGTCTACTGCCGGGAAGTCAAAATCATTGTTATAACATTCAACAACACAAACTATTTCTTATTACTCTGGCCACATGTTCTCCAGAGTCCACGCAACATAACAGATTGCTCTGTATCCAATATATCAATAAACAATGACCACCATCGATAAGGTAACTACAATACGAGCAAGAGACCATAAAACTCAACTTAAACATCCACAGATTGCAAGAAAATGAAGTGGATCAGGGAAGATAACGTACCCTCCAGCCTCATGACCGAAGATCCGAGGGAACACGGGGGTCTGCCCCTAAGAAAGATAAGCCCCCAAGAAGGCACAAGTCAGCTGCGAGCTGCTTCATCAAGCATATGTACTGACAAGATAGGAACGGGGTGTGAGTGGATACCTTGGCCTCCCAGAAGTAGACGTCAGTGTGGCAGAGCGAGGTGAAGAGGATCTTGACGCGCACCTCCATGGCCTGCGGCGGCGCCACCTCCACCTCCTCAATCGACAGCGGCTTGCCGGCCTCCCATGCCACCGCGGCTGCAGGGGTCCAAGAAAATCACCCGCAGAAAAGCACACACTCAGTTTAGTCCGATAATCTAGTCCAGCAAGAAAAAATAGCTCATTGCAAGTTGCAGCATTCATATATGATATATCATGGCAAGACATAGCATTTATACGAGGGGTAAAAGGAGAAGCACCCCGCGGTTGCAGTCTACCACTACAAGATCAAAGACACTGTTCATCCAAAAAAAAGCAGCAACATCCCCACCCAACAGCATCCCATCTTCACTAGAATTGCAAATCGCTCCCGAAACAGAGACAGAAAATTGGACAGATCGAGATAGAGCGAGGAGCAAGCACGGACCTCTGCACTTGATCACCTTCCCCGCGGTCGCCATTGCCTCCGGACTCCCAAATCCAGACAGAATCTCCCTCCAAGAACGTCACCACACCACCGATGAAACCAAATCAAATCAATCCAATGCAAATCGAATCGAATCTGTGAGGAGCCAGGAGGGGGAGAACCCTGTGTATATATAGGAGCTCTAAAAGCAGGAGGCTGGTGCGGTTTCGCCACCTCCGTCCACCTTCGTGCGGAGCAAACCACGGCCGGCGTGGCGACCGAAACCGGGCTCCTGCGAACGCAGCCGTGGTTTCCGCTCGTGGGGGGGCGCGGGCTGTGTGTGGGGCCCGGGTACGCCGCCGCCGCCCGGCCGCGCCTTCGCGTCGCGGCCGTCGGATGCGCCGCGCGGGCTAGGATCTGCGGCTGGGAGATGCGCCGCTGAATCAGAGCAACAGTGGGGTCTTCCTGGCATTTCTAGACGGCCGCCGAGACATGTGCGGGAATCCGGAATTGTTGTGCCGTGACGGAAAAGTGTCGCCTTGCTATCTACTCCTACTGGCTACTGGTAACATCATCGTCAACCAGAAAAAGTGCCATTCGTTACATCAACTGTGATTAGGACCGAAATAACAAGGATTCCTCGGCACGCAGAGCCTTACAAACATGTAACAGAAAATACCAAAACTGTACAAATTTCTTCTGCGCCATTTAAAATTATGAATCATATACTTTTCATCTCTTATATGCCATTAAAAATAAAAATATATGTTCCTTTCATTAACATTCATTTAGGGGTTTTCATCCTTATATGCCACGGTTAATAATTTTATATTTTTAACTATTGAATATTGTGTGAACAAAAATTGGTAACAGCAATATATATACATAATAATTGTTTTCGGCTTTTCGCGATTAATGACCTAGAGGGATTAAAAGACAAGAAAAAAATGCTTCAACATGTTCCAAAGGTGAAATTGTCCTTTTCCGCTTTCCCTAAATAGTAATGTAGTTGCTAAATTCATAGCTACATAAGGGAAAGAAAAATTAAAAATGTTGGAAACAAAAGAGAAAAACTTTTTATACGTATAATCAATTCCCTCAACAAGTAGTGATCCTATTTTGTAACAATTTTTAGAGTTTTACTTTTTTACGGTGTATTTCTTGAGGATTAAACAGGAGGCTCCAATGGAGCATCTAATCGTTAGGGCTCGTACGCATGTATTTCTCAAGAATTAACCAGCCCACGTTTTGAATGCTCATATACGTGTCAACATTCTTATAGCTTCTTTGGAAACATAGCAATTCCACTACTATACCAAAACAAACTTTGGTGATAGAAAAAACGTGCAACAGAGGTGGGCACTAATGCCGCCTCTGTCATTTTATCGAACAATGTCAATAAAGGGGAAAAAAACCCCCTCAAACCTGCCGGAACCCGCTACCTAGGCCACTGCGCTCGCTCAATCCTCGGCCGCGCTAGCTCAATCTACCATCACGCCCACACTGCCGATTGATATGTTGTTGAGACTTTATACTATTTTTTAGCAACTTAATGATCTCAAAATAAAACTATTGAGGGTTATAATTTCCATACAAAAATCATCTTCATCCGAAAACACAAGTCTTCTAAGGTGGAGTCTTATCGTCGACATGTGAGTCTATCTACTACTAGATCCTTGCCATGTGGGATAGAGGGTCTGGTAAATGCCCATATAAACGTAGATGAGACCTGATACACCTATGGAGTCAAACAAACATTTTAGAATTTTAGGGACTTGATGACACCTGCAGACAACCTTGATGACTGCAAGTGAGTTTTACTTATATACTTATTTGTTTTAGATATCAATATAGTGTTCTGAAAACTTTAAAAAGAATCTGTATAAAAAACATAAATAACTTATTTTTTTGAAACCGGAGCGACTATGTTTTAAGCTATGCGCCTGACAGAACGTGGTTTGGTGATCAGATCGGATGCATGCTGTGGTAGTACTAGATCCGTAGTTGCCCTTGCTTTTCATGACAACCTCGGATTCAGATCAGGGGCTGTTTAGTTCCCAAGAAATTTTGCAAAATTTTTCAAATTCCCCGTCACATCGAATCTTTAGACACATGCATGAAGTATTAAATATAAATAAAAAATAAAACTAATTACATAGTTTAGATGAAATGGACGAGACGAATCTTTTAAGCCTAATTAGATCATAATTGGATACTAATTGCCAAATAACAACGAAAGTGGCTACAGTATCATTTTGCCAAATTTTTGGCAACTAAACGCTACCTCAGACGGTCTCGACGGTCATGTGCTCCGTTGGTCATGTGCTCCGTTGCTACCATGGGAACAAGGTCAGGATTACGAGATACAGCGGGAGCAAAACTACCAGAATCAGGCAGCTGATTGCCCGATTCCCCGGCCCATAGGCACAGCGTGTCAGAATCTTGCAGCTGGGTCTAGCTAGCTGCGTTCCTCAGTCACATGGACCAGCAGCTTTCAGCTGAACACGTGACGCCCCAAACAAGTACAGCATATCCAATTCAGGCCTGCTGCAATGGAAGCAAGGCCTTGTTTAGATTGCCCCTAAATTTTAAGTTTTTTCACTCTCTATCACATCAATTTTTGAACATATGCATGGAGTATTAAATGTTGGTAAAAAAATAACTAATTGCACAATTCAGTAATAAATCACGAGACGAATCTTTTAAGCCTAGTTAGTCCACGATTGAACAATAATTACCAAATACAAACGAAAGTACTACAGTAGCTAGAGTTGAAAAAATTTGCAATCTAAAGGAAGCCCAACTTCCAATTCAAAACCGGTACGTACAGATTATTTTATAGAACCGTTGCGGCTGACAGGGCAAGGAGTGATCCGCCGGCCTCTTGTACCTGCTTGGAGCCCAGACAAAGCGGCACGGAGAGGTTGTAAAAAAAAAAGCGGCACGGAGAGGTTATGCGACAGATGACCCACACACGCACACTGTCAACACCTACAATGCTTGGTTTCCATGGGGAAAATGGAAATAGATTGGGTAGATCCTGAGTCCATTAGCTCTCCCGTGCGACCCAACGTGGGAAAAATGCACCCGTGCGGCCGTTCGAGTGCGGCAACCAAAGTCGTTCCGGTCGTGAACCGAGCTTGAGTGGGTAGTTCTTCACCAAGCGACACAACCATTGATCTAGAGGCGATCACTTGTTGTAGCATCCTAATCTCAAGACGACCTCAAGTAAAATCGCAATTTGCGGGAAAATGGAGGCTTGGAAGGCTGGAACATCATTAACACTGACAATACTATTTCATTATTGTTATGCAAAATGGTAATTACATACAGGGACTCTCTGAAAACCTGGCCACAAACTTTTTTTTTTCTTTTGGGTTTTGTAAGAAGGGCTGGAATTAAACCTGCCCACACACAGCACACACGGACAATAAAGACGAAACCGTGAAACAGAATACAGGATGGCCATGCTCGTGTCTCAGGACAAACAACATTAACATTTTATTACTACTGTACTGCACAAGGGAGGAGCGCCTTCAACTTTTCATGTCCGTTGTTATGCAACATTGATTGCATAGCAAGCTTGAAGCTCTAATCCTCCATCCTCATGATGCAGCGCAGGCTCTCCCCCTTGAGCATCAGGTCGAACGCCGTGTTGATCTCGGAGAAGGGCACGCTGTGTGTGATGAACTTCTCCAGCTCCAGCTCCTACATCGCAGGTTATTGATGAGTCAGGAGGAATATGTTTGAAGATTCAGGTTTTCCTTTTCACTAGCTTGCAACTAAAAGCAGTTGCAGATCCAGCGATTCCATGGTCATTATATTACCTTCTTCATGTACATCTCGACGACGTTGGGCAGGTCGGTGCGGGGCTTGTAGTTGCCGAAGAAGGTCCCCTTGAGAGTCTTCTCGTTGAGGAAGTTCATGGGGTGGGTCTTGAACTGGTCCTCCCTGTGCGGGACACCCACCAGCACGGCCACACCCCATCCCTGCATTCACAATTACAATTCACAATTCAGAGCGCCGCCCGTTTCAGGATTCCATTCAGTCTGAAAGCAAATGGTGATAGAATTACAGAAGAATCATTGGATTGGCTGAGGAGGACATACGTCGTGGACACATTCGAAGGCAGATATCATGGCGTTGACGTTGCCGGTGCACTCCACGCTGCGGTCCACACCGCCGTTGGTCAGCTCAATGAGTACCTGCAACATCAATGAGCAGTGGATATCAGATACACAATGGGTCAAATTCAGAATACTCGTCAGAATTCAGAACAAAAGAGACACAAACCTCCTGCACTGGCTTGTCATAGTCCTTGGGATTAACGAAATCAGTGCAGCCAAATTTCTTAGCTGAAGAAAGAAAATGGAACACGTTGGTAAGTTCAGTTTACCATCAGCATCAAGAACCGTATACCAAACTGTCATTTTACACATAAGGTGACACTGACAGTAATTCATAAGTGAAGTACCTTGCTCGTATTTTGCTGGGTTGATGTCCACACCGAAGATCCTTGATGCCCCAGCCAGTCTAGCACCTTCCATAGCCTGATCACGTACGTGCGAACATAGTACAGAGATTCAGTCCAAACACATATATATTTCCCATTATCATGTCGCACAAGTACTACTTGTCATCAGATGCTGAAAGACTCTGAAAACTGCCACCACTTACAGCAAGACCCACAGCCCCAAGACCGAAAATCGCCACTGTCGAACCCTTCACCGGTTTTGCCACATTCAGTGTTGCGCCAAGGCCTGCACCAAAACAATGACAAGGATTCTGTAAGCCATGCTGCTAAAAACATGGTATTTTCCTTGGGAAACAATGGAATCATTAAGGACCCATGCATGCATCTTACCAGTTGAGACACCACAGCTGAGGATACAAACTTTGTCGAGAGGCGCCTCCGGGTTGATCTTGGCGAGGCAGCCGACATGGATGACGGTGTACTCGCTGAAGGTGGATGTCCCAACGAAGTGGAAGATGGGCTGTCCGTTGATGGTGAAGCGGGACTTTCCGTCGCCGATCATCACGCCCCGGTCCACGTTGATCCTGAGGAGGTCACACATGTTGCTCTCCTCCGACTTGCAGTGGGCACACTCCTTGCACTCGCCGGTGAACACCGGCAGGACATGGTCGCCTGGTGCGAGCTCGGTCACACCCTCCCCAACGCTCTCCACGATGCTGCGAGATGAGGGAGTTAGTTTAATTTTGAAATTTAAATGGATTTATTAAACAGCTTGAACTAGTATTAGGAGTGTGAATAATAATATTCATTAAAATGCTAGCTATCAACATCCTGTTTCAACAGAATCGACCTCTGTCTCTATATAAAATTAGTCAACCGAGATGTTTCAAGAAATGAATAATATAATTTGTTGTCTGTGTCAGGCTATGAAAAAAAAATGAAAGCATAATCATCGTAAGTACAGTTTCATATTATCTAGAACTCAGAAAAAATATTATCCTATCAAAAGGCTAATTGTGGGCGTGCTTGTGTTCTTTGAATCTGCACTGCACATGAGGCTTTACTTTGCTTTATATATACGAGATCAATAAAATAAGCACACTTGCTTTCTTCAGTAATGGATCTTAAATCCACTGCGGCAAAACCAGTGCTCGAGATGAATTATCAGCTTCAATAAAATATGCACACTTGCTTTCTTTAGTAATGGATCTTAAATCCACTGCCAAATCAGTGCTCGAGATGAATTCACCAACTATAATTAGGAATCGAAGCACTAAAAGTCTAAAACTAGTAGAAGCGCATAAAAAAGACACAAGCACATATGCATCTAAAAAAATATAGTGAAATAAGTGACGAGCTCATGTACAAGCAGTAGAAAACAGTAACAACACAACAGGACATACCCTCCCGCTTCGTGTCCTAAGATTCTGGGGAACACTGGAGTTTGCCCCTGCACAAAACAAGGTTCAGCCAGAAATCACAAAGTTAGGCACCGATCTGTCATGCATGTCAACGTTCTGCAACTAGAGAAGCCGAGTAGCGGCTAGCGAGGATATATATGTACCTTGGCCTCCCAGAAGTAGACGTCGGTGTGACAGAGCGCGGTGTAGAGGATCTTGACGCGCACCTCCATGGCCTGCGGCGGCGCCACCTCCACCTCCTCGATGGACAGCGGCTTGCCGGCCTCCCACGCCACGGCGGCTGCAGAGGGAATCCATGAACCAAATCAATCCGATGATTAGGCTGCTATCTAGTAGCCATCACGGAAGGCAGAGGTAGAAGATCAAACGGACCTTTGCACTTGATCACCTTCCCTGCGGTCGCCATTGCTTGCTCTCTCTGACGAAGCTGGATGGACCACTCCAAGAACACGAGAATGGAATCCTTCTGCTACTGCTTCTTCGCACCTTTACACTTGGCTGATGATGAGAAGTTGGCGGGGAAGAAAGCGGGGACGAGTACTGTATATATAGTGGTCTAGGACTAAGAGGGAGGCAGCGATAACGCCTGGACTGTAGCGGCGCAAGTTGGGGGAAGAAAGGCCCGTATTTTTTTAGTCGCGGGAGAAACCGGGGAGGTCTCCGCCGTCGCTTTCCGTTTTCCCGGCCTCCGCCAGACCGCCTTGGCCCCGCCGGTTTCTGCCTTCAGCGGTTTCTTGTTTACGGTTTTCCATGTCCTCCTGTAGTTAGTACTACTTCGGGGTTGTTTAGTTGGTGAAAAAGTTTGGGTTCGGCTACTGTAGCACTTTTCGTTTTTATTTGGCAATTTGTGTCCAATCACGGACTAATTAGGCTCAAAAGATTTGTCTCGTGATTTACAACTAAACTGTGTAATTAGTTTTTTCTTTCGTCTACATTTAGTACTCCATGCATGTGCCGTAAGATTTGATGTGACAGGTACTGTAGCACTTTTTGGGTTCACTTTTTGGATTGGTAACCCAACTAAACAGGCTCTTCCTCCCTTGAACGTTTTGATTTTTCTTGATACATTATTTTTATTATATAAATCTAGATATAGATACAATATATATTTAAGTGTATAACAAAATTTGTATATCTAAAAAATTTAAAACAACTTATAATTTAGAATGGAGGAGGTAACATTATGAACATCAGGCTAAATACATAGTTGCATTCTTCTTTGAAAGCTATAAAAAAACAATAGCAGCCTATAAGCCTATAACTAAGGTTACTTACTTTACCGGTATTTATAAAAGAAAATATGAAAATTCTTAACTAATTATGCACAAAAATATTTAATTGAAGAAAATTTTGTGAATACAAAATACTCAAATACATAACCAGTTCTAGGAAAATATGTATCCACGCTAATGACTTAACATTCACTAAATCAGTCACAATACTCATAGCTACAATCAACATTCAATATTCAATGATTTAATAGTTATTGAATGGTTTATTAAGTAAAGAACATCATAGATAGATATAGATTATAGTCATCTAGAGTAAGAAATAAATATTTTAATTGGTCAAGCCAACAACGCTTAAATATTTCATGGCTAAGCAAGATAGTGGTGTTTAACAGAGCTAATACTCATTAGCGGAAGACAAGTGATATTGTAGTTCTACACCTTTGAAAAAGCTATAAAGATGCTATAGCATGCTATTTACAACAATTGGTTACTATTTTACTAACATTTATCCATTTTATAATTTCTTCTTTATTTATACCGGATATATTTGAAATTTATGTGTCAAGTGCTTTTGCAAAACATGATTATTTTAAGGTTTGTTTAAAGTCAAACTATGTGACACTAAATTTATGTGTCAAGTGCTTTTCCAAAACATGATTATTTTACTAACATGATTATCATTTCTTTTTCCATAGCATAATTTTTCACAACATACTCTCTCCGTCCCTAAATAACTGTCGTTTTCGCTTTCCGAGAAACAACTTTGACTAAATATATAAAAAATATTAATATTTATGGTACAAAATTAATATCGTTAGATAGATTGTTGAATCTATTTTCATAATAAATTTATTTGGAGATACAAATGTTGCACGTATTTTCAATAAAACCAATCAAATTTACGGCCCGGAAACCAAAAGCAACAATTAGTTGGGACTGACGGAGTACTTATTTGGTTCCGCCAATTAAATTTCTGCCTTGATTTCTCGGTAGGTTTGGATTTTAATCACGGGCGAAATTGGAGGTTTGGATTTCAATTTGACTGATAAAATACTCCATGGGTTTAATTAAACTTGTTTGCTAATTCAAACTTCTCTAAATTTATTAAAAATTATTAAAAAATACTAACATCTATAAATTTGAAGAACAAAACACATTTTATAGATATATTTATGTTACGGTTTTGTTTAAATTAATCAGACAGAAGAGCTGCAGCTTATTTTGAAAAGGAGTACAACAAAGATACAGCAGGGCAAAACGACCAACGACGACAACAACATACAATAAATAAAAACTCTATTGACTGTGACCGGTTGAAATGGAATCTCAACACATGATGCATATTTCTATTATGCTTTTTGTTAAAACTATACAAGTTTCACTTAGAATAAAATCAAAGTGAATTATAATTTAGAAAAAAATAGATGTAGTCCCCTTCTAAAAGAAAACTAGGTACAGTCGAAGGATTTTTCATCCATCATCTGTCGGACGATAAAAAAAGATGGAGACAGAGGACATATTCCTGCTCCAGCATCATGATTCGGTATATGATGTTGCGCCAGCGAGGAATGGTGAAATTTGTCGATCGGTGCTGACAACTCGAATTCCGAACGATCCACAGGATTCTCCCCCGTCAGCCCGTCTACGTTGCGTGACGCGCGACCTTGAAACCTCGCAAAAGTTTAAACTCTACCAGGCGTTGCCGTCTTTGGGCGAGGAGGCCGCATGCCGGCACTGGACCGGACGAGATCGCGGCGGGTCAACGCCCATGAGGATGACGCGGAGGCCGGGTTTGACTTCGATTCCCTCGTCCCTGCTGCTGGCGCGTCCAAATCCAGTTTCCAAAACCGGGGCTGTATTTATGTGTGCTCCTCGAGCCTGCCTGCCCGTGCCCGACCATAGGTTGGATTGGATCTCGTTGTTTGTTTATGGGTTCATTCGCTGCCATGCATCCTCGCTTAGTTTACTGTGCGAATTGCAATTGCAATTGCAACTGCAGCCCCGGTGCGGTGCAGGCGGCGCGGCGGGTTTGCCTGCCTCTGCCGGGTGCCGGCGGCTTACATGCGGTTTTCTTCCTGCGCCCATGGTAACAGTAGGGTACACGCTGCGCTTTTGCTTCCGCGCTGGATTATATCAGCTGTGATACGCGTAATACGTTTTCACACCCAAGGGAACGAACACCTAGAGCTAGCTGCACGTACATGCATGTCTGACTTTGATTTTGTTTCTTTATTTGGTTATACATATGGTTTCCTGTGTGTCAGTATGTCCCGTCTGTTTGCTGCTCGTTTTTAGTTTTCAAGCCGCCAAGGAACAAATGAATGAAGTCAAGTAATTATTTTGTCATCTCGGTTTGGTTTGACCATGCACGCACTTATCTTGTATGTCCTAGTTGAGTGCTCACCCAGTCTGTGACGCAAACGCTTGATATACTTAATAAATCAATAATTTCTATGGTGCGTAATATTAAACTAAGCGTTGACATGACTTATATGGTTGAAAATTAGCCATCTAAATTGAGAAGTTGAAAAAAGAACAAAGGTGTGCCACACGCGCGTGCCCCACTGCCGGCCGGGGCGTGGGCGGGACGTGCCAGGCAGGCGGCAAGCGGACGGGCGTGGCGTGGCTTGGTTTTGCCACTCACGTCTCATGATTGTAGGAGTTTCAAGTCTCTTGCATTATGGAGGATATGAGTTGGTTTTAATCCTGTTAGTTAATGTTCTTTCGCTCCCACATCTCCTGAGATTCCGGCCGGTTCTCCTCCTCCCCGCAGAGAATAAAAAGAGTCAGAGTTCCTATCTCATGTTCCTCTCTCTTCCCAACCCGAGACAAACCAGAAACTCATCTTCTGCTACTCGATGTCGATCTCCGTCCTGTGACTCCGCGCGCACGGAACCACGGGAGAGCAGATGCCTCCGGAACTCACCTGAGAACCTTGCTCGCGATGTGCGGGTAATTAGGTTTTTGGGGAGCGACTACGCGACTGATCGACGTCTTCTTCGTTTTCTTCCTGGTGATCTCACGTTCGCGGGAATCGGCACTACGAATCTCTTCCTGCATTGCCTGTGATCCACTACTTCGAGCAATGCACTAATCCGCACACCATGACTGGAGATGCTAGTGCGAGTGGAGCTTCCGATGCCTTCGGCATGGGACTCTCCTTTGGGTATATTCGTAACCTATCTCTTGTTTCTGTAGTTCTACGTGTTCTCTTTGATATGCCATGGTTATATGGTTTCAATCATGTTGTTGTTTTTCACATGTTATATGATCTTGCTGGTACATTTCATATGCCATGTTTACATGCTTTAAACCTTGTTTTTGTCATCTACATATGAATATATGATGTCACAATTTTGATGTTATTTTTCTTATATGTCATCATATTCATGCTGTTTTTTTGGATTAAAGCATTTATGTCTGAACCGTGAGTCTTGTGCCATTTATGTCTCTTTATGTGTCGTTTCTTTTGGGTTTCATCTCTAGCCTACTCTAACTTGCTTGGGACAAAAGGCTATGATGATGATGATTTTTTCGATTAAAATGACATGGAAATTGCCTAAATATCTAACAATCCAAAAACCTAATATTAGGCAATTTTCTCTTAGTGGTTTTGCTGCTGCTCTGAAGCCAAACATTTTTTGTTGAAAAAATTTCATGATATGGCGTGCCAAGATGGAGTTGTGGTTAACTGCTATGAATTGCTATCACATTGCACAGGGGAAGCCTAAGAACCTTACTCCTGGGGAGGAGTCAAACTTTCGGACGACCGATAACCTATTTCGAGGCACTGTGATTAGTGCTCTTCATAGCAAGTTTGAGAAAAGCTACATATCTTGTGCATCAGGCAAAGAATTATGGGATGCTCTTAAGGTGAAGTTTAGAGTTTCTGATGCTGGTAGCGAGCTGTACCTCATGTAGCAGCTGTATGACTACAAAATGGTTGAGAATCGTTCTGTGGTTGAACAGGCTCATGAGATTCAGGCACTAGCTAAGGAACTGAAACTTTTTCCATGTCTGTTGCCCAACAAGTTTGTGGTCAGTGGTATAATCGCTAAGCTGTCACCTTCTTAGAGAGATTTTGCTACCCCTCTAAAACACAAGAGACAAGAGTTCAGTGTGTTTGAGCTTATTGGTACTCTTGATATTGAGGAGAGGGCGAGAGCAAAGGATGGTCGTGGAAAAGAGGTTGAGACCTCTGCTGCAAATATGATGCAGAAGAAAAACTCATTTGCATTCTGTAATAACAAGAGGAAGAAGAACCAGCAAGAAAACAATCAGAACAATCAGAACAACAAGTCTAAGCAGACAACAGAGTTCAAGAAGAAAAACAAGAAAGGTGGAGGTTGCTTTGTTTGTGGTAAAGATGATCATTGGGCAAGTGCGTGCCCATACCGCAAATTTAAGTAAGAAAAGAAAGAGCTAACATGGTGATAAGCGAGACTGGAGGAGGAACATCTGGGTATGGTAATCCTTTACCTTTTGTTCTTTCAGTTTGTTATTTACCTGAGTGGTGGATGGATAGCGACGTCAATATTCATGTATCTGCTGATGTTTCTTTGTTTGCTTCCTACCAAGCCGGTGGGACTGGAACCTTGCTGATGGAGAATGGCTCGCATGCCCTTGTTCTTGGTGTTGGCACGGTCGTTCTGAAGTTTTGTTCGGGAAAGATGGTGCTATTGAAGCACGAGCAACATGTCCCCTCCATCAAGAAGTTAGTGGATCCATGATGTGTCGCGATGGCTACAAGATTGTGCTTGAGTTTAATAAATGTGTCATGTCGAAATATGGTACTTTTATTGGTAAAGGTTATGATTGCGGATGTCTGTTCCGCTTATCTTTGCTTGTCATATTAATTTTAGCTGTCTCATGCGGTTAGCGAATATGAATTTAATCCTGAAATTTAGCATGGTCAAAGATTCTAAGTGCCATGTGTGTGTACAATCCAAACAACCGCGCAAGCCTCACAAGGCTGCTGAGGCAAGGAATTTGACACCGCTAGAACTTGTTTATTCTGATTTGTGCGAAATGAATGGCGAATTGACTAAAGGTGGTAAACGATACTTCATGACTTTTTATAGATGATTGCACTAGATTTTGCTACATGTATCTACTTAAAACAAAAGATGAAGCGTTAAATTATTTTAAGGCCTATAAAGCTAAAGTAGAAAATCAACTTGAGAAGAAAATTAAACGGTTAAGGTCTGATCGAGGTGGAGAATACTTCTCTACTGATTTTTCTGAATTCTGCGTGGAACATGATATTATTCATGAGAGGACACCGTTATACTCACCATAATCTAATGGAATTATTGAAAGAAAGAACCGTACTCTAACTGGGTTAGTGAATGACATGTTAGACACTGTGGGCCTATCTAAGGAATGGTATGGTGAGGTGATTTTGACTGCGTGTCATATCCTAAATAGAGTTCCTACAAAAAAAATAAAGAAATCACACCATTTGAGGAATGGGAAAAGAAAATATTAAATCTGTCATATATGCGCACTTGGGGTTGTTTGACTAAAGTGAATGTGCCGATCAACCAGAAGCGTAAACTTAGGCCTAAAACTGTTGACTGTGTATTTCTTGGTTATGCTATTCACAGCGTTGGATATAGGTTCTTAATTATAAATTCTGAGGTACCTGACATGCATGTATGTACAATAATAGAGTCTAGAGATGCTATATTTTTTGATAATGAATTTCCCATAAAAGTTGCACTTAGCACGACTAGTTATGAATCTGTAATTCCCCACGAGCATGAGAATTTTATTCTGATAGAACAAATTGAGGAGCCCCATACGTAAAATCCAGAGGAGGATGACATTGTAGTCACCAGGAAAAGCAAGAGGTAGAGGATTGCTAAATCTTTTGGTGATGACTATATTGTGTACCTTATGGATGACACACCAACGACCATTGAACAGGCATATTCCTCTCCTGATGCTGAGTTGTGGAAGGAAGCAGTACGGAGTGAGATGGATTCTATCATGTCTAATGGAACTTGGGAAATTGTTGATCATCCTTATAGGTGCAAACCTATAGGGCGCAAATGGGTGTTCAAGAAAAATCTTAGGCCTGATGGTATTATTAAGAGGTACAAGGCAAGACTTGTGGCCAAATGTTATACTCAAAAAGAGGGTGAAGACTTCTTTGATACTTATTCACAAGTTGCCCGATTGACTACAATTCGAGTGTTGCTCTCTCTAGCAGCCTCCTATAGTCTTATCATTCATCAAATGGATGTTAAGACAACTTTCCTAAATGGAGAGTTGGAGGAGGAGATCTATATGGATTAGCCAGATAGGTTTATAGCAAATGATCAAGAGGGCAAGGTGTGTAAGCTATTAAAGTCGTTGTATGACCTAAACAAGCTCCTAAGCAATGGCACGAGAAGTTTGATAAAACTTTAATATCTGCTGGTTTTGTTGTGAATGAAGCTGACACATGTGTGTATTATCGGTATGGTAGGGGTGAAGGAGTTATTTTGTGCCTGTATGTTGATGACATATTGATCTTTGGATCAAGCCTCAAAGTGATTGAGGAGGTGAAAAAAAATTTATCGAATAATTTTGAGATAAAAGATTTGGGAGAAGCTGGTGTTATTCTTAATATTAAGCTTTTAAGAGAAGGTGATGGTGGGGTAACTTTGTTACAATCTCACTATGTGAAAAAGGTACTGGGTCGCTTTGGGTTTAGTGATTGTTAGTCTGCTCCTACATCGTATGACTCTACTGAGTCGTTTTGGGTTTAGTGACTGTTGGCCTGCTCCTACACCTTATGACTCTAGCGTGCTATTGAGGAAAAATCGAAGAATAGAAAGGGATCAATTGAGGTATTCCCAGATCATTGGTTCACTCATGTATCTTGCTAGTGCAATAAGGCCTGACATCTCTTATGCCGTGTGTAAGCTGAGCCAGTTTGTGTCAAACCCGGGAGATGACCACTGGCAAGCTCTTGAGAGAGTAATGCGCTATCTAAAAGATACTATAGGCTATGGTATACATTATACCGGAAACCCAAAAGTGTTGGAAGGCTATAGTGATGCCAACTGGATTTCTAATGCTGATGAGCTTTATACCACGAGTAGATATGTGTTTCTACTTGGAGGTGGCACTGTTTCTTAGAAGTCTTGGAAGCAGACTGTCTTAACGAAGTCTACAATGAAAGCAGAACTTGCAGCGTTAGACACTACTGGGTTTGAAGCCGAGTGGCTGCGTGATCTCCTTATGGATTTACCGGTTGTTGAAAAACCGATACCGGCTATTTCTAGAAACGGTGATAACCAGACTATGATTACCAAGGTTAACAGTTCTAAAGATAACATGAAGTCCACGAGGCATGTTAAGAGATGATTAAAATCTGTTAGAAAATTGAGAAACTCCAGAGTTATTGCGTTGAACTATGTTCACACGTCCAATAATCTGGCAGATCAGTTTATGAAGGGTCTGTCATGAAATGTGATAGAGAGTGCATCGAGAGAGATGGGTATGAGACCCACTGGAAATCTACTATAGTGGTAATCTATCCTATATGATCGGAGATCCCGTGAAGTAGGATGGTGAAATAAGCTAGTAGTAGATTGTGAGAAAAGATCATTTATAAAGGCTCATTTCTAATGCACATCTTTCCTTCTGTAAGACAGGTTGGTTGTTTACCTTAATGTGTTCCAAGTGTCTTGATAAAAAAGAGATGTTGTCCTGCAGAACATCTTTTGAGAAACATACCTATATGAGTCAGATTGTTGGTCACAGTCTATGAGATTTGAGTAATATCTAAATACTCATGAAAGGTACTGAAGTATGACTTATACACTTCAAACAGAGGGGATGCCTTTTGCAGCCTAGTACCAGTAAAGGACTTTAGTGGATCTCTCCTCACACAAAACTGTCAATTCAAGGCATAGTCCATTGTTCAGTTGTGACTGAGTGAAACTATTGTTCTAGATGGATGTTTAACTTAACAGTCTCTATTGAAACACTGGTATATCAAAGAAATGTGGTTCTGAAACTACCTTGTTACTAACCCTAGAGTTTGGTGGGTATTCTTCGATATATTGTGGGCTTGGCCCATGATATACCTAGTAAATCAATAAACTCTATGATGCATAACATTAGGCGGTATATGGTTTTATACCGTACGGAAAATTGACTAAGCGTTGACCTGACTTATATGGTTGAAAATTAGCCATCTAAATTGAGAAGTTGAGAAAAAACAAAGGTGTGCCACACACACGCGCGTGCCGCCACTGCCGATCGGGCCGGGCGTGGGCGTGGCGTGGCAGGCAGGCAGGCAAGAAGGCGGCGAGCGCGTGGACGGGCGTGGCGTGGCTTGGTTTTGCCACTCACGTCTCATGATTACAGGAGTTTCAAATATCTTGCATTATGGAGGATATGAGTTGGTTTTAATCCTGTTAGTTACCATCCTTGCACTCCCGTATTTCTTGAGTTTTCGGCTGGTTCTCCACCTCCCCGCAGAGAATAAAAAGAGTCCTAATTCCTATCTCATGTTCCTCTCTCTTCCTAACTCAAGACAAACCAAAAACTCATCTTCTACTGCTCAATGTCGATCTCCGTCCTGTGACTTCGCGCGCATGGAACCACGGGAGAGAGTAGGTGCCTCCGGAACTGCTGCTCGCCTGAGAACCCTGCTCGGGGTGTGCGGGCAATTAGGTTTTTGGGAGCGACTACACGACTGCTCGCACGTCTTCTTTGTTTTCTTCCTGGTGATCTTACGTTCGCGGGAATCGGCACTGCGAATCTCTTTCTGCATTGCCTGTGATCTACTACTTCGAGCAACGCACTAATCCGCACACTATGACGGGAGGTGCTAGTGCGAGTGGAGCCTCTGATGCCTTCGGCATGGGGACCCTCCTCTGGGTATATTCGCAACTCATCTCTTATTTCTATAGTTCTATGTGTTCTCTTTGATATGCCATGGTTATATACTTTCGATCATGTTGTGGTTTTTCATGTGTTATATGATCTTACTGGTACCTTTCATATGCCATGTTTACATGCTTTAAACCTTGTTTTTGTCATCTACGTGAGAATATATGATGTCACAAATTTGATGCTATTTTTCTTATATGTCATCATATTCATGCTGTTATTTTTTTGGATTAAAATGACATGGAAATTGCCTAAATATCTAACAAACACTACTATATAAATAATTAATTGTTACACTGTCAAAATCGTTCTCTACAGACCTCTATAAACAAGATGTTTGTAGGAGCACTTACATACACAGTACTCTCTAGAAATCGACTTCTAGGAACTAATAACTTTTTTTAAATTTTCCAACGCAACCTCCAAAATTGATAGGGCGTTCATGCCATTCACTACGGGTTCAACAAAATTGACCCACCTTATAAAAAAGTAGGCCTAACAACCGTAAAGTGCAGGTTTATCCAAAGTTATAACGGCGCATTTGAGCAACCCAAAACAACTCACCAACACACAAAGATAACGAATGACGTAGCCAATCACACATCATCGTTACCGAGCTTATTGCTACAATAGCGCTAGAAGCAAAGAGTGCCTATTCACGACTAACCTTGCACCTCGCTCGTCCCTTCATAGAGATCGCAACGGTGGTGTTGTTGCTGAGCTTGATGAATCTCACAGCTCTGACTTCATCATTGCAAGCCACCCCGGAGAGCATGCAACACAGCGTTTCGCATGCGGGGGACACACGGAGGCATGACTTCAAATCGATGTACTGACATCCTTGGCAAGGCGATGCGAGATCTCCTAGGCGACGCCTCCAGCGATTACATGGCACCAAACACCATTGTCATCCGCCTAGAAAACACCATTGTCACATCGCTATACGAGACAAGGTCCCATGAGCAGCCCCAGCCATTGCCCATGCAGGGAACGCCGATAGACATCAACAAACGCAGCAGAGGTACGGCTATATATGGGGGTGCATGCTCGGCCCTAAACTTGAGGACAGGTTATTCCTTCAATGTCCCAGCCACAAAAGCGAAGGTATAGCTATGGAGTCTTTAATATCAGAAATTATTCATTTCAAAAGGATGTCTAAAGTTTCATATTTTACAAACAGCGATAAGAAAAGTACTATTTTGACACTATTTCCTGAAAAAAAAAATTAAGACCTACAGGTACATGAACCATTCGCAGCCGTATGTATTAGCATCAGATGACACTAGTAGCTCCAATTTCAAGAATGATTTATCACAGAGAAGCATGGCTAGCACAAGCTAGGAACTTTAAAACACCACTCGTTTTGCAGCAGCAGTGATTGGCTGAACGCTCAGAATTAGAAAGGCGGAGATGCCCTTGTTGCACCAAGGTGTTCATATCCTGTGCAACCTTGGCTAAAAAGAAAGCGACATCCTAATGGACAATGAAGTGAGCAAGAAAATGGTGAAGATTGTCGGCTCTGATGCTTATATGGCAGATGCATGCACCCAACTTATCATACCCTAAATTCTGCAGTGGGGTCGCTGTTTAGCAGCGCACTGGAATGCGTCAAGCATGTGCACGGGATAGGATTCGTTGCCTCCTCTCTGATTAGGGCATTCTTCCTATTCGTCAGGATACTTTGTCTTCACAGTGCAGCTCATAATTTACGTCCCATCATGAATTGGTTCGTGTCGTTTTCGGCAAACGGGAAAGCTAAAATCCACTGGTTATTGCCTCATCTTGGATTCTTGCAGCCCGGTCATGACTGGTGGCGAGACTTGTCTGACCCCGTTCGGCTGTACTGATAAGTCGGCTAAAAAACACTGTTGACTGATTTATTATGAGAGAAAAACATTGTTCCGGTTAAAAAAATAAATTAAAAAGTACGAATTATAAGCCGGATAAACAAGGCTTTCTGATATAATTAACTACAAGAGAAATCATCTAGTTCTTACTAGTAAAAGAAGATATGTACTCTCCCCATTCCAAATTATAACAACATTTGATCCAAAAAAATTATAAATACATTTCACTTTTCTTGGTTAGCTTTTAATATGTATCCTAGATATGCCATATATTTATTAAGAAATGTTAAAACGACTTATAATTTAAGAGAACAGAGTAACAACTTATAATGTGGGATAGCGGAGTATAAAAGAACTTGTCTTTTCACAAAAAAACTCAAATATTGAGGTTAGCCGCAAAAGGTGTAATTAAAAATGATCAACATGGAACAAATGGATTCACCCGCCTTTGCAGCGTTGAAAGGGGCAGCACAGATCAGATCACAAGTTCCCAACGATGGCTGCCCAGCAGTGTGCTAGTGACCTAGTGTTGTTCTCACGCCATTCGCCCACTTGGTCACCTGATGGGGAAAAAAGCAGTGGCTGCAGATCTCGTCTTTGGACAGGCTTAGGGCTTGTTTGGTCAGTGGTGTTAAATTTTAACCAATACTGTAGTATTTTTATCTTATTTGACAAAAAGTTTTCAATTTTAGATTAATTAGGCTTAATAGATTCGTCTCGTAAATTACTCCTAATCTATGCTGACATGCATGCAAATAGTTTACATTTAATACTTCATGCATTTGCCACGACATTAATGTTGATGGTAGTTAAACTTTAACATTCATGAACCAAAACGGGACCACGCGTGAGATTGAGGCCCGTCGTTGATTTCCAACGCTACGGCCCACGGCTGGTCAGTCAAGACGGGGATAGATATCGTTTTCAGTATCAGGAGACACGACGCGGAGCATCAGTTGGCTGTGTTGCTGTCAGGCACAGAAATTCTCGGACTCACCTATCGTAGGGCAGATTCTGAAAGCAGCAGCGGCGCCTATGGTTCGTTTATTCATCACCTTTTTCGGTCGGTGTAATAATGTTGGATCGATAGCTTCGCTGGATTTTCCAACGGGCCGGCGCATGCATGCTGAATTAGCTAGGACAGCCACACTGCTGTGGAATGCTTCGATTATACTTTGTAAAGTTAACTGAAGATCACCCAAAGACGTGAATAAATGTCGCTCAAAAACATTCTCGCAATTCCTATTCCGGGGTACGTACCGGCTTTGGTTCTGGGTTCTATTCCAGCTCATAGATGATTTCAAACACCGGATGATTGAGGCATGTCGAGTCTTAAAATTACGAGCACAAGGATGTATGTGTCCTTTTGTGTCGAGTTTATGACGAGTGATTGTCAGAGATGATCAGTTTTGGTTGAGTTTGGAGACTAACTATGGCGTGAGTATGTATGTGCAACATGTCTCTCGGGCCTTGGCTATGTTGGTGTGCAGGTGCGTGGAGCACAGAGACTGGCGACGGATATGGTAAAGGTCAAGTAGAGATAGGTTGTGCCGATGGACAAAGAGCGGTAAAGGATGGACGTGATGCTTGAGTGACCAAGGACCAAGATAGCTGGAAAACTGACCGTAGTGGCTGACTAGCTCCCACTCCATCATCCCCACAAACCCGGAGGATTCTAGCATCGTCGTATGGCCATTGCACTAGGCTAGCTGACGAGGACATCACCACGCTGAACACAACGACGTTATGGTCTTCCCCAAGTTGCAATTCATCTCCAACCCAGCTGCCACGTCACCCTCAGATTCAGCAGATACGTCGTCACTGTTTCGGTCATAACTTTCTCATATGACATCGAAACGGGGCATTCTTGAATGCGTTGGAAAGGGGACGACGACGCCGTCGTTTTGGATCTGGTCCCAGCTTCAGAAGATCTGTGGGTCATTCTGTGTGACCACGGCAAGGTGTTGCGTCACCTATTTGGGTCAACTTGGCCATGTATCGTGTCGGGCCTTAAGCCCAAATTGTGGGCGCCCAACCCCTGGCCGTCGCCAACCCTAGGTCGAGTCTTAGACTATAAACACAGCCGCCGCCATTGCTAGACAATTGGGTTTTGTTTAGAGTTTAGTTTTTCATCGATTCGCTTGTAGGAAAAGCCTTCTTGGCGAGGTCAATCAAGTTGTGCTTGGTTGATAACCAACGGAGCAGTGGTGTAACGGTTGCAGGGTTCGAATCGTGTCTGATTTGAAGCCAGATCGCCAACGTCGAGATCTCTACAAATCGAACTTACCAGCTACCTCTCGGAAGATCGGACCTGTACTCATCAAGTGGTATCAGAGATTTCAGGTTTACCGCGAGGTATATTCTCGTTTGTCTTAGATTCATATTTGTTCATTACCTAGAGTCTACAAAAAGCCCAAAAATATTTCAATTTCCGCTGTCCTATCACCCTTTTGTGCCTTTGCAATTTCGTTTCAGATTCGCGTTGCTGAGTTTAAGTCCATGGTCGAGTCTTGTTGCTGGTTTAGGATTGTGTTCGTGGTCGTAGTTTAATCGCCCATTGCTGTGATTTTTGTTTTCCGCCGCTATCCCATCCACCGTTCCCAAACAACAAGTCGAAGCCACCACATTACTCGACTTGCCCCGCTAGCCGCCTTGTGTAACTTCTCACCGCCGCGCAAACCCTAGATAGGTTGCCAGCCGCTCTTATTTTGCCTGCATCGCAGCACTCCTTACATCATCAGGCGAATACCTACTGCTGTTAGTCACAGGGACGATCTTGTGATCGGTGTTGGAGTTTAGGGACGCTTTGCCCTAACTGTCGCTACCGTGTTGTGCCTTCCGGAAAACATAACTTGAGATACCTTCGGTAAAATAGGCATAACTTTTCGCTCGTTTATCAGAAAAATCTAAAATTTTTACAGCAGCTCTCTTGACACCATTTGAAGCCGACCCAAACTCGGCTTTGCCTAGTTTGGTTTCATCAAAATTGTAAATAAATTCAGAAAAATAAAGAAAAAAAATTGTCAAAGTTTTTGCACGCTTTTCAGAGAACATGCTGTATTTCTGTAGACCACATACTACCTCAGTTGTAGGTGCCAATTTTTGTGGTTGCATCTTTTTTGATCCTTGTTCAGAGAAAAATATAAAAAAAATAGTGAAAAAATAAAAAAAAGTTTGATTCCTACTAGTGCCTTTTGGTAAATCCTAAATAGGGAAGGAAAGAAGAAAAAGGAGGGGTATTCACCAGTGAAGCTGGTGACTCGGCATTTGCCTTTCTAGTTGCCATACATGAATCTAGCGACAAACTGGGACCACTCCTTACGATACTTGGATTCAGAGATGAGGCGGTACCAGGAGCGACACACACTTGCAGTTGCACAAGGTGCGGGCAGTGAGACAGCGGAGGATAAGGACCAAGACATCATCTATGAGGATGTCTACTTTGTTCCTCTTGTTAGTGGCCTCCTCCTCCATCTTAACTAGGATGTGGTGGAGCGGGGCCAGCGATGGAAGTGGCATCGCTGACGTTTGAATCAAAGTAGGAGCACCTACGTTGATGTGCCCATGAGCTCCTTAATGATCAGGTGAAAGCTTGATTCGTACTTAGATGAGATAAGAGGGGAATAAAAAGCCAAGAAACATGGATAAGGAAAGTGCGAGAAAGCATTACCCTTACCTTTGGATCTTGCAGCAGTGAGCTCGAGCAGCCAGTACTAGCCTAGTCATCGGTAGATCTGTGCTGGCGTGCCGGTGAGGTATACCGATGCGTAGCACTAGCTTGTCGGCGGTGAGTGGTGGCTTGCATGCCGATGAGTAGGTGAGGAATAGCAGCACTTAAGGAGGAGACGGACAAAGTGGCGGCTGGGTGGGTTCTGTCTTTGTAAGATAACTACAAATGAGGCAAAAATTCTAAAAACACGCTGGAGTCTCGTGCTGGCTTGCAAATTTTGATGATATCAGCAGTGAACGCTACTGGCGGTGGTGGTTGGGTCTTAAAGAAGATGGTACATAGCACCTAACGATGGTCGTGTCATACGGAAATTGAATGTTGGAAAGGAATAAAATATTATGAATATTATTTTTGCAGGTTACTGCAAGAAGATGTTAGCACCTAATGGCGAATTGCGGTGGTGATACAATTTTTTCAATGATGCTTATATCCGACGATGATATAATTGTACAATGTTGATACTAATTCGGCTAGGCCTTAGTAGCTTACTGAACACACATCATACTTTTTACAATAATAATGGACACGAACATGACAAATTTTGTCAGCTGATGTTGCATAATAAAGGTACTAATCTCTACAATAACAATGAACGCGATTACAAAGCCATACCATGTGGCAGTTTGCACATACAAAGCAGAACCCCACCAGCATCATAGTGAGGTAATAGTGTTCAAAATCAACAAAAGACATTCTTTTTCGATTAACTCTGTTACACTTTTCATTCACAAGGCGTACAATAACAAAGATGTATCATCAACTACAGTTATGATGATAAAAACTGGGCCCTGTTCTTTAGCACTATTTTAGTAGTACTTTTTAGTGAATGGACAATGTTTTCTCTCACAACAAATCAGCATAAGCATCAGTATAAGCTAAATTTTAGCGATGATCGTAGGTTTATCCCTACGTTGGTCGATGGATATCTCATGAAGCATAGAAGCCAGATGAAGGCATAACTAACCTTCACCGCACCTCCAAATCTTCACCACGAGCAGAGACGATGCTTGGAAGAAGTCTGGGGAAGAACCACCTCGCAAAACTCTCTCTAACATCCGAGAGAATGAGGGGCCCTACGAGGAGCATTGCCCGTGTTGTCTTCGTCAACATCGGGGAGGAACACATGCCACGACGTCGAGAGATCCTAGGTCAAGATCTTTGGGCTCAAAAGGTTTCTTAGCAACAGGAAGGCACCCTTCTTTGCCCTACAGATATTCTAACCTAGAAGTCTCCTGCATGCCGACCATCAACGAGCCTAGCCACTGTGTCATCAGTGACCCAGGCCACCAAAGATGGTATTGTCTTCCCCATCTCTTCGTGGAACTTCCTCTAACACCCAAGATGAATGGCCACTAGTAGGATGCTATAGAACCCAATCTTGAAAGCCTTCTCCTAGCAACAATGGAGCCGCTGAAGAACACCATGAACCATGGTGGATGAAAGGAGTTGTCGCTCTCTCACTTAGTCTAATGCTAAGGGATTTGGAGGCAGGGCAGGGGAGGGGAGGGGCAAGAGACTCTGGGCACCCAAACCCAACTTAACTAGGCCAACCTTGAAGATTGTTGACGGTTCTTAAGTATCAATTATAACCATCAAATAAATAAAGAAAAGGACCTATATGCAAGCAACACCTAGAATTAGGGTTTGATCTAACAGAATTCCACGAGTTTTGCTGTTTATCTATTTCTGCAGGGGGTTATCAGGAAATACGGAAGAAAGGCCCACATGTCGGATTAATGACGGGATATTAACCGAACACGTAATTATCTTACATCTAGAAGATTCCAGAAGCCACGGGAACGAACGGGAGCCGTAATGGGCCAGGACACAGGGCGCCCGCCCTGTGCCCTAGGGCGCCCGCCCTGCCCCCGGGACCAATCAGGTCGAGTCTCGCGGATTATGCTCCACCGCCTTTGAGGATCAAGGAAAACCGTAGGATGAAGGTCGGTTTGATCCGACGGTCCAGATTCATCCAAAAGGGCTATATAAGCAAGGCCCCTGACCCCTGGTGGAGAAGACCCCAATTCATTATTCAGTTGCATATCTCTAGTTAGGGTTTAGAGAGAGAGGTTCCCTCTAGGGTTCCCACCTCTTAGGGCTTAGCATCCAATGTGAAAGTAGAATTAGTTCTACTAGATTGAGAGAGATAGAGTGGAGGTGTAGATCGGAGGAAGCCGGCCTGTCGGTGTCTACTCCGAGGTTGTACCTGCGGGAGCAAGTTCTTCTAACCCGAGGCTTGTTCTCAGGATTCTTCAGTATTTCGACTTCTAAATTCTAGTAAGTTCTTTGTTTTATTGTTCTTTGGTTTATGAGTTTACTTTGATCTCTTCGCGTAGAGTTTACAGTAATCATCTCTAGCGTAAACGTGGTGTTTAAGCTAGGATACTCATAGATATCCCCTCGTCTAGCCGGACCGTGGTAGTAGCGAGGAACGTGACAATTCCGAGTTACCTTTGTATTCCATATCCCGTTAGCAGGATCGATAGGGTTTATAGGTGCGGGTTGAACATCCTTTGTGGTGTCTAGATTCCGTAAACCTCCCCAATAGAACAGTAGATCATCCTTACCAAGGTTAGAAGAAGAGTGCGGTTGTAGTCTTCTCTATACATCACTCACATCGAATCATAGTGGTTGTAGCCTAAAGGTTAGTAGTAATAGATTTGGTTAGTCAGATGCACTCTTTCTCCTAAAGGTAAAAATATAAATACGATACCCAGGATAACATCTCGGGTGAAGTGCTCACCGATATCCGTGCGCTTGCGGATCCTATTTCCTAATTGCGTTACCAAATATCAACAAGCATTTCTGGCGCCGTTGCCGGGGAGAAAGACGGTTTGCTGAGATAACCTTGAGTCTTACTACTAGCTTGTATTCATACTTTTTATTTTCTTATCTTTTTCATTCTTTCTTTTTCTTTTTACCAAAAATGGAAAACCAAGGTTCTATATCTATCTTTGATGCCGCAACACCTTCAGCAACTGACCTTTTACCATGGGAGTCATCACAGCCTATCCAAACATCCCAGTATAAGTTAAGTTCAAGGTTGATTGCGATGATTCAAAATTTATCTTTTTCGGGAAAGGAAGACGAAAACCCTTACCTTCATATTAGAGATTTTGAGCAGACATGTGATTGTCTTCGCATTGAAGGCATCTCTGATAAGACTTTACGTTGGAAGCTTTTTCCTTTTTCTTTAAGAGGAGAAGCTAGACGATGATATAGTCAGAAGGTAAGTCAACAGCAAGGTGAATGGGGAGTTTTAAGAGCCAACTTTTGTCTAGATTTTTATTCCCTTGACCGTACTGGTGACCTTAGACTCGAAGTCCTATCTTTTAAACAAAAAGATAATGAAACTTTGGGGAAATCCTGGAAACATTTTTCTGATCTTTTAGAATCTGGTCCAAAACTTTTGCTTGAAGACACTGTTATTTTATTTCACTTTTTTCAAGGTCTTCAGAAAGATAATAAACAAATGCTGCATACTATGGCTAGAGGTTCTTTCTTTCGTATCCCTACTGATGAAGCTAAGGGGATCTTGAATAGAATCCTAGAAGCTGAGGTGGATAATGCCCTCCATGATAAAACCTACGAAGCCGGAGTAGACACTCTGCCAAATTTTTCATCTACTTTAGCTATCCCAGGTTCTGAGCCACAAAAGGAAGAAATTCTACCATCTGATTTCATGCTAGACATAGAATCCGATCTCTTTGCCGATTTTGGAAACATTTCAAACTACCATTCTATAGACCGACCCCAAAACGGCCAATTTAGCATTTGTTTACCAAGTGAACGTCAATTGAGAGAGCTTATCTCGGTTATGAGTAGCGAATGGTTAGAGGAGTCAGAGCTTTCCTCTGAAGTAATCCGAGTGGACACACCCTCTATAACTATACGCTGTGCTTATAATTCTGATCAATTTAACGCTCTCTATAATCCTGTTGTGGGGATCAATATTATGTCCGAAGCTTTTGCACGTAATTTATTTGGAAAACTTGTTTTAACCCCCACAACAAAGGTCATAAAGGAATCTTCGGGACGATTAGTCCCCAGTCTTGGAATTATTAATGTCCTACCCTTTATGGTAGAAGGCTCCATGGTTCATTTGAACTTTTATATCTTTGATATATGGGGTTTCGACCTATTGATTGGACAACCTTTTAGAAGACTCCTTTATGAAGGTCAAACTGGAAAGCTCTACATTTCCTTGGGAAAGGATTTTAAACTTCCAATTACAATAACTCACTCCTTGAATAATAAGACCGAGCCATATCTTTTGCCTGATCATATGGAGGAGGTAAAGGCTGCATCTCTAGAACTTTTAGATGATCCAGACTTAGAAGAGGAAGCCTCCTTCTTCACTGAAGAAGAGGCCGAACCTTCTGAACCTGAACCCTTAGATGAGTTTGCAGAAACACCCAGACCTCCTATAGAGCTTAAAACTTTACCACCCGGTCTTACCTATGCTTTCCTAAACAATAATCCAGAGTTTCCTGTGATCGTTAGTAATAAACTCACTTAGGAACAAACTCTGCGATTAATGACCGTTTTAGAAAAACACCACTCTGTTTTCGGCTACTCACTTCAAGATCTCACAGGAATCAGTCCTATGATTTGTATCCATCGTATTCCGACAGATCCTTCTGTTACACCCTCTCGAGAGCCTCAACGTAGACTTAACAACGCGATGAGAGAGGTAGTTAAAAAAGAAGTTATAAAGTTGCTGCATGCAGGGATTATATATCCTGTGCCGCATAGTGAGTGGGTAAGCCCTGTTCAAGTTGTGCCTAAAAAGGGAGGCATGACTGTTGTTACTAATGATAAGAATGAGCTAATTCCGCAACGCACCGTCACTGGGTGGCGGATGTGCATAGACTATAGAAAACTTAATAAAGCCACGAAAAAGGATCATTTTCCTTTGCCTTTTATAGATGAGATGCTTGAGCGGTTAGCAAAACACTCATTTTTCTGTTTTCTAGATGGATATTCAGGGTATCACCAGATCCCTATCCATCCTGATGATCAAAGCAAAACCACTTTTACATGCCCATATGGAACGTATGCTTATCGTAGAATGTCTTTTGGGTTATGTAATGCACCAGCTTCTTTTCAAAGATGTATGATGTCTATATTTTCTGATATGATTGAAGAGATTATGGAAGTTTTCATGGATGATTTCTCAGTTTATGGAAAAACTTTTGATAGTTGTCTTGAGAACTTAGATAAGATTTTGCAAAGATGTGAAGAAAAGCACTTAATCCTTAATTGGGAAAAATGTCATTTTATGGTTAGAGAAGGAATAGTGCTAGGACACCTAGTGTCTGAAAGAGGTATTGAGGTAGATAGAGCTAAAATTGAAGTAATTGAACAATTACCTCCACCTGTGAATATAAAAGGAATTCGAAGTTTTCTTGGCCATGCTGGTTTTTATCGCAGATTTATAAAAGACTTTTCATTTATTGCGAGACCACTTACTCTTTTGCTAGCCAAGGATGCTCTTTTCGAATTTGATGATGCATGTCTAAATTCTTTCAATTTATTAAAGCAAGCACTCATCTCTGCACCAATCATTCAACCCCCTGATTGGTCGTTGCCTTTTGAAATTATGTGTGATGCTAGTGATTATGCTGTGGGGGCAGTTTTGGGACAAACTAAAGAAAAAAACCATCATGCAATTGCTTATGCAAGTAAAACTTTGACAGGAGCTCAACTTAATTATGCAACCACTGAAAAAGAGCTTCTGGCTGTTGTTTTTGCCATTGATAAATTTAGATCTTATTTAGTTGGAGCTAAGATAATTGTTTACACTGATCATGCTGCACTAAAATATTTGCTCACTAAGAAAGATGCTAAACCTCGCTTAATCAGATGGATTTTATTACTCCAAGAATTTGACTTAGAAATAAAAGATAAAAAGGGAGTAGAAAATTCTGTTGCTGATCACTTGTCTAGAATGTACTTTAAGAATTCACAGGAACCCCCCATTAATGACTCACTCCGGGACGACATGCTTTACGGGATTAACAGATCTGACCCCTGGTATGCAGATATTGTTAATTTTATGGTTTCAGGTTATGTACCACCCGGAGCAAACAAGAAGAAGCTTATTCAGGAAAGTCGTTCACATATATGGGATGAGCCATATCTCTTCCGAGTATGCGCTGATGGCCTACTTAGAAGATGTGTGACCACTGAGGAAGGATTGAAGATCATCGACAGATGTCACTCATCACCATACGGAGGTCACTATGGAGCATTCCGTACACATTCAAAGATCTGGCAATGTGGATTCTACTGGCCTACAATGTATGAAGACACGAAGCAATATATCAGAAGATGTGGGCCATGTCAAAGGCACGGAAACATAAATACAAGGGATGCCATGCCACTCACCAACAACCTTCAGATTGAACTCTTTGATGTCTGGGGAATAGACTACATGGGTCCATTTCCCCCATCTAAGAAGTGTGAGTTCATCTTGGTGGCGGTTGATTACGTCTCCAAGTGGGTAGAGGCACTACCTTGCAAACATGCCGACAATATCAGTTCGAAGAGGATGTTTGAGGAAATCATATTTCCAAGATTTGGAGTCCCCAGGATAGTGATAAGTGATGGAGGATCACACTTCATTGACAAGCGCTTCGAGCACTATCTATTAAGACATGGAATCCGTCACAACGTCGCTACTCCCTATCATCCTCAGACAAGTGGCCAAGCAAAGACTTCTAACAAGCAAATCAAGAACATTCTTCAGAAGACGGTGAACAAGATGGGAACGGCATGGAAGGACAAGTTACCCGATGCACTCTGGGCTTACCGGACAGCATACAAGACCCCAATTGGAATGTCTCCATACCAATTGGTATACGGAAAGACCTGTCACCTACCTGTTGAACTTGAGTTTAAGGCACACTGGGCCATAAAAAGATGGAGTATGGACCTAGATATCGCCGGAAAACATAGAAGAATGCAACTATCAGAATTGGAAGAATGGCGAGAGAAAGCATATCACAATTCAAAGATCTACAAAGAAAGAGTCAAGAGATGGCATGACAAGAGGATCAAGAAGAAGGAGTTCTCACCCGGAGATAAGGTATTACTTTTTAATTCTAGGGTGAAGCTTTTCGGGCATGGAAAGCTCCGGAGCAAATGGGAAGGACCATTCAAGGTAATTCATTCATCATCCCACGGAGCTATCACACTTCAAAATGACGAAGGTACATTATTCAAGGTAAATGGTCAACGTCTTAAATTATTTTTAGAGCCCAATAAAGAATTAGAAGAAATAGACGTGATCAATTTTTACTTTCCAATTAAAAATTAAAGCCCGACGCTTTTAATTTGATGTTTTTGGGCCAAGTATATATTTTTCGGGATAAAAACACGGTGAGAAACACGCTCGAGAAAGCAGGCTTGTAGAGGAGCCGGACACAGGGCGGGCGCCCTGAGGATGAGGGCGGGCGCCCTGCCCCTGTCTCCCCTCGGCCCCAGACTTCTCCCACGCGATAACCTCGCCCGTTGCTATCTGGAAAATTCCGTCCTCGGTTTGTTTCGCAAACATGACGGCGGGAAGAGTCCCGACCATGCACGAGAGCAGTTTTTTACCCCCTATATAAACAGACCCCCAACGTCAGCTTTTAGCACCAATTCATTCAAGCCTTCTCTCCTTCCTCAAATTAGATCTTGCTTAGTTCCTAGCTGCTCCAATGGCCGAGAAGTTCCACGTCGATTGGGAAGTCGTCCCCTACGACCTCAACAAGAAGCCCAAGGAGGATCCCGACGCCTACGCTCTCGTCCCGGCCAACACAGAGCGACAGCTAGAAGCCATGCCACCACGTCAACGCAGCTCTGCCCAATCCTACTTTGCTCGCCCAGTTCTTACCGCACCTACGCAGCCCCTATTGCTCGAAGGCTCGCCATCATCGTCGAAGGGGAAGGAGATCATCAAGGTACCAGCCGGAACAAAGATCCTGCCGCCAAAACCCAATGAGCGGATCATCGGAGTGAAGACCAACCGGAGTGGCGAGATCTCTAGTGTCCGCTATACCACGGAGGAGAGACCTTACTTCGAGGGTGTTAGGGCAGCTAAGGTCCGCTTCGTTCCTCCGAAGGAAGCACCCAAGCATGCTCTTAATGCTTTCGAGACACCTCCCAAGCGCCGCAGGACCATTGCAGATGTGGATGAGGAGCTACGGGTAATCAAGAACAGCATTATAGAAATTCAGAACTCCAATATCTCTATGGATCGGAGGACCTTCAACCATAACACTACGATCCTAAAGCTACGGGATGACCTTGCCGATGCCAACAAGAGGATCGATGAGTTAGAGCATAGTCTTAGGAGGCGTGAGCGTCGCTGAGCTATCTAGATTAGATCTTGGGGCTATATATGTCTTACTTATTATTAGATTCGATTAGGTTCGCTTATAATCAGTTTAGATCTATTATATTCGGTTATTATTATTATTCGGTTGTAATAAATGCCTCAAGATTAATAAAGATTATTATTAGTATGTCTTGTGTGTCTCTACTTTACTTTTGTGCAAGAAAGCAGAAAACAAGTATGGGGGAGATTCCCTGACATGTCACACACACTTCGATCGCACCACTCCATAAACCAGGTACACACTCTGCACACTTTTATTACACACTTACACACTCATCTTAGTTTGTGCAGAATTTTATCTCTCTAAACATGATAAATTAAAAGGATAAAAATGCTTATAATCATGATCAATCTCACTCTGTGATATTTCCTGGAAACCTGCAATTATTAAAATTATTTCAAAACCCTGTGTTGCTAAAATTCATTGTGGAATAAGAGATGGTAAGGGTATGAGTACCTTATTCTTAGTATCTTTATTGCTTGGAGAATTTGTTTTAAAAATCTCAAAATTATAGCTACCATCCTCAAGTTTTATATGCCTGCTAAACATGAAAATATTAATTAAAGCTATCTGCTTTGTATTGAGTTTGTTCAAAACAAGTTAGACCCTTGTTGAGAGATTTATCATACTCCTAAGATCAAGACATTTTTATTCAGAAAGATTCACTCTTCCGAAGTATTATTGCGTTAGAGGCATGGGCTATGCAAAATTATGAATATATCGAGGAAATAAAAAGGAGCAAGTGCTCGATAACCTCGTGGAAAAAATGGACAAGTGTCCGGCAGTAGAATTAGGGGTACCTCGGTATCCACCCAAAATGAAAAGAAAATGAGATATGATAAAAATATGATGGAAAGAAAATGATAGCCCATGGTCCCTCTAATAAGCAATATGCCAGTAAGAGTGACAAGTTTTTAATTTTCAAAATCTTTGATCTAAGAGTATGGCATTCTTCTCCTCGGATCCGGTTTTGACCATACAATAAATGCAAGGTATGTATGCTTAAAGAATTATTTTTGCAAAATCAAAACAGCCTCAGAGAGAAATATAAAAGATAATGAGTGACTCTGAGAGCACCTATGAGGATAAAGGTATGCTAAGTTTTTCTTTTCAAAAATATGTAAAAACTCCAAGTGATAGGGATTAAGAAGAAGAAAGGCTCTTTACTCTGACCATATATTTCGCTGACTATAAGTGCACAGTGGATTTTTACAACACCCTGCAGGTATGAAAGAATGTTTCAACCCCAGATGTTTTATTAACCAACCTTTTCTCGAGGATGAGTAAAAGCCTAAGTATGGGGGTGTTTGTTGACGGTTCTTAAGTATCAATTATAACCATCAAATAAATAAAGAAAAGGACCTATATGCAAGCAACACCTAGAATTAGGGTTTGATCTAACAGAATTCCACGAGTTTTGCTGTTTATCTATTTCTGCAGGGGGTTATCAGGAAATACGGAAGAAAGGCCCACATGTCGGATTAATGACGGGATATTAACCGAACACGTAATTATCTTACATCTAGAAGATTCCAGAAGCCACGGGAACGAACGGGAGCCGTAACGGGCCAGGACACAGGGCGCCCGCCCTGCCCCCGGGACCAATCAGGTCGAGTCTCGCGGATTATGCTCCACCGCCTTTGAGGATCAAGGAAAACCGTAGGATGAATGTCGGTTTGATCCGACGGTCCAGATTCATCCAAAAGGGCTATATAAGCAAGGCCCCTGACCCCTGGTGGAGAAGACCCCAATTCATTATTCAGTTGCATATCTCTAGTTAGGGTTTAGAGAGAGAGGTTCCCTCTAGGGTTCCCACCTCTTAGGGCTTAGCATCCAATGTGAAAGTAGAATTAGTTCTACTAGATTGAGAGAGATAGAGTGGAGGTGTAGATCGGAGGAAGTCGGCATGTCGGTGTCTACTCCGAGGTTGTACCTGCGGGAGCAAGTTCTTCTAACCCGAGGCTTGTTCTCAGGATTCTTCAGTATTTCGACTTCTAAATTCTAGTAAGTTCTTTGTTTTATTGTTCTTTGGTTTATGAGTTTACTTTGATCTCTTCGCGTAGAGTTTACAGTAATCATCTCTAGCGTAAACGTGGTGTTTAAGCTAGGATACTCATAGATATCCCCTCGTCTAGCCGGACCGTGGTAGTAGCGAGGAACGTGACAATTCCGAGTTACCTTTGTATTCCATATCCCGTTAGCAGGATCGATAGGGTTTATAGGTGCGGGTTGAACATCCTTTGTGGTGTCTAGATTCCGTGAACCTCCCCAATAGAACAGTAGATCATCCTTACCAAGGTTAGAAGAAGAGTGCGGTTGTAGTCTTCTCTATACATCACTCACATCGAATCATAGTGGTTGTAGCCTAAAGGTTAGTAGTAATAGATTTGGTTAGTCAGATGCACTCTTTCTCCTAAAGGTAAAAATATAAATACGATACCCAGGATAACATCTCGGGTGAAGTGCTCACCGATATCCATGCGCTTGCGGATCCTATTTCCTAATTGCGTTACCAAATATCAACAAAGATGCACCTAGACTCAATGTAGATAAGATGCGTGATCTAGGGAGCATGCATCAGGGAAGACTATTGATACTAGATACGCATGCGAAGGAATTTAAGAGAAATAATCCGCAAGCGCACAGATATCGGTGAGCACTTCACCCAGGAGATAAGTCTAGAGTATCGTATTTGTTTTATTCGCAAGGAGAATGCATGCGATGACTAACCTAGTCTTTACTATTACCCTTGGGCCGCACTACAAGGTGGTGAAGATATAAGCAATTAGAGAGAACTACGACGACAGTCTAGTTCCAACCCATGGCAAGCTATGATACTATTGGTCTAAGGGGAAATACCGATGGAAAAGAGACACTATAGAGGATGCTTGACCAGGGTACTTAAATCCTACCAAACCTTCTGACGGGAGGAGGGCTCCAAAGGTAACAATGAGATTGTCATTTCCCACATTACTACACACCGATCTGGCTAGATAGGGGGTATCTACGAGTATTCCTAGACCAAGCACCACACTTACGCTACGAATGATTACTCTATTCCCTACGCGAAGCGAATAAAGTAAACTTGTAAACCAAAGAACAATAATAACAATATACTTACTTAGTATTAGAAGTTGAATTGCCGAAGAATCCTAGAACCAAGCGTCGGGTTAGGAGACTTAACCCCGTAGATACAAGCTTGGAGAGGAGACACCGACAGGCCGGGCTTCCTCCAATCTTCTACCTCCACTCTAACACTCTTAATCTAGAAGAATAACTCTAATCTCACATAGAGACTACAAAGCTAAACTCTCTTGTATGTGCCCTAGAGAAAGATCCATTAAAGGGACCCCTCTCAGGTGAATTCTCTATGGAAAATATGAATTAGGGTTTCTCAACTCTCTCATCTAGGGGCCAGAGGCCTTACTTATATAGCCCCCTAGGAAGCACCACAGCCCTCGGATCAAACCGACCTTGATCAACGATTTTTATTCATCCTCAAAGGCGGTGGAGGTAAGATCCGCGAGTGTTGATATTTGGTAACGCAATTAGGAAATAGGATCCGCAAGCGCACGGATATCGGTGAGCACTTCACCCGAGATGTTATCTTGGGTATCGTATTTATATTTTTACCACTAGGAGAAAGAGTGCATCTGACTAACCAAATCTATTACTACTAACCTTTAGGCTACAACCACTATGATTCGATGTGAGTGATGTATAGAGAAGACTACAACCGCACTCTTCTTCTAACCTTGGTAAGGATGATCTACTGTTCTATTGGGGAGGTTTACGGAATCTAGACACCACAAAGGATGTTCAACCCGCACCTATAAACTCTATCGATCCTGCTAACGGGATATGGAATACAAAGGTAACTCGGAATTGTCACGTTCCTCGCTACTACCACGGTCCGGCTAGACGAGGGGATATCTATGAGTATCCTAGCTTAAACACCACGTTTACGCTAGAGATGATTACTCTAAACTCTACGCGAAGAGATCAAAGTAAACTCATAAACCAAAGAACAATAAAACAAAGAACTTACTAGAATTTAGAAGTTGAAATACTGAAGAATCCTGAGAACAAGCCTCGGGTTAGAAGAACTTGCTCCCGCAGGTACAACCTCGGAGTAGACACCGACAGGCCGGCTTCCTCCGATCTATACCTCCACTCTATCTCTCTCAATCTAGTAGAACTAATTCTACTTTCACATTGGATGCTAAGCCCTAAGAGGTGGGAACCCTAGAGGGAACCTCTCTCTCTAAACCCTAACTAGAGATATGCAACTGAATAATGAATTGGGGTCTTCTCCACCAGGGGTCAGGGGCCTTGCTTATATAGCCCTTTTGGATGAATCTGGACCGTCGGATCAAACCGACCTTCATCCTACGGTTTTCCTTGATCCTCAAAGGCGGTGGAGCATAATCCGCGAGACTCGACCTGATTGGTCCCGGGGGCAGGGCGGGCGCCCTAGGGCATAGGGCGGGCGCCCTGTGTCTGACCCCATTACGGCTCCCGTTCGTTCCCGTGGCTTCTGGAATCTTCTAGATGTAAGATAATTACGTGTTCGGTTAATATCCCGTCATTAATCCGACATGTGGGCCTTTCTTCCGTATTTCCTGATAACCCCCTGCAGAAATAGATAAACAGCAAAACTCGTGGAATTCTGTTAGATCAAACCCTAGTTCTAGGTGTTGCTTGCATATAGGTCCTTTTCTTTATTTATTTGATAGTTATAATTGATACTTAAGAACCGTCAACAAACACCCCCATACTTAGGCTTTTACTCGTCCTCGAGAAAAGGTTGGTTAATAAAACATCTGGGGTTGAAACATTCTTTCATACCTGCAGGGTGTTGTAAAAATCCACTGTGCACTTATAGTCAGGGAAATATATGGTCAGAGTAAAGAGCCTTTCTTCTTCTTAATCCCTATCACTTGGAGTTTTTACATATTTTTGAAAAGAAAAACTTAGCATACCTTTATCCTCATAGGTGCTCTCAGAGTCACTCATTATCTTTTATATTTCTCTCTGAGGCTGTTTTGATTTTGCAAAAATAATTCTTTAAGCATACATACCTTGCATTTATTGTATGGTCAAAACCGGATCCGAGGAGAAGAATGCCATACTCTTAGATCAAAGATTTTGAAAATTAAAAACTTGTCACTCTTACTGGCATATTGCTTATTAGAGGGACCATGGGCTATCATTTTCTTTCCATCATATTTTTATCATATCTCATTTTTTTTCATTTTGGGTGGATACCGAGGTACCCCTAATTCTACTGCCGGACACTTGTCCATTTTTTTCCACGAGGTTATCGAGCACTTGCTCCTTTTTATTTCCTCGATATATTCATAATTTTGCATAGCCCATGCCTCTAACGCAATAATACTTCGGAAGAGTGAATCTTTCTGAATAAAAATGTCTTGATCTTAGGAGTATGATAAATCTCTCAACAAGGGTCTAACTTGTTTTGAACAAACTCAATACAAAGCAGATAGCTTTAATTAATATTTTCATGTTTAGCAGGCATATAAAACTTGAGGATGGTAGCTATAATTTTGAGATTTTTAAAACAAATTCTCCAAGCAATAAAGATACTAAGAATAAGGTACTCATACCCTTACCATCTCTTATTCCACAATGACTTTTAGCAACACAGGGTTTTGAAATTTTAATAATTGCAGGTTTCCAGGAAATATCACAGAGTGAGATTGATCATGATTATAAGCATTTTTATCCTTTTAATTTATCATGTTTAGAGAGATAAAATTCTGCACAAACTAAGGTGAGTGTGTAAGTGTGTAATAAAAGTGTGCAGAGTGTGTACCTGGTTCATGGAGTGGTGCAATCGAAGTGTGTGTGACATGTCAGGGAATCTCCCCCATACTTGTTTTCTGCTTTCTTGCACAAAAGTAAAGTAGAGACACACAAGACATACTAATAATAATCTTTATTAATCTTGAGGCATTTATTACAACCGAATAATAATAACCGAATATAATAGATCTAAACTGATTATAAACGAACCTAATCGAATCTAATAATAACTAAGACATATATAGCCCCAAGATCTAATCTAGATAGCTCAGCGACGCTCATGCCTCCTAAGACTATGCTCTAACTCATCGATCCTCTTGTTGGCGTCGGGCTTTAATTTTTAATTGGAAGGTAAAAATTGATCACGTCTATTTCTTCTAATTCTTTATTGGGCTCTAAAAATAATTTAAGATGTTGACCATTTACCTTGAATAACGTACCTTCGTCATTTTAAAGTGTGATAGCTCCGTGGGATGATGAATGAATTACCTTGAATGGTCCTTCCCATTTGCTCCGGAGCTTTCCATGCCCAAAAAGCTTCATCCTGGAATTAAAAAGTAATACCTTATCTCCGGGTGAGAACTCCTTCCTCTTGATCCTCTTGTCATGCCATCTCTTGACTCTTTCTTTGTAGATCTTTGAATTGTGATATGCTTTCTCCCGCCATTCTTCTAACTCCGATAATTGCATTCTTCTATGTTTTCCGACGATATCTAGGTCCATATTCCATCTTTTTATGGCCCAGTGTGCCTTGAACTCAAGTTCAACAGGTAGGTGACAGGTCTTTCCGTATACCAATTGGTATGGAGACATTCCAATTGGGGTCTTGTATGCTGTCCGGTAAGCCCAGAGTGCATCGGGTAACTTGTCCTTCCATGCCGTTCCCATCTCGTTCACCGTCTTCTGAAGAATGTTCTTGATTTGCTTGTTAGAAGTCTCTGCTTGGCCACTTTTCTGAGGATGATAGGGAGTAGCGACGTTGTGACGGATTCCATGTCTTGATAGATAGTGCTCAAAGCGCTTGTCAATGAAGTGTGATCCTCCATCACTTATCACTATCCTGGGGACTGCAAATCTTGGAAATATGATTTCCTCAAACATCCTCTTCGAACTGATATTGTCGGCATGTTTGCAAGGTAGTGCCTCTACCCACTTGGAGACGTAATCAACCGTCACCAAGATGAACTCACACTTCTTTGATGGGGGAAATGGACCCATGTAGTCTATTCCCCAGACATCAAAGAGTTCAATCTGAAGATTGTTGGTGAGTGGCATGGCATCCCTTGTATTTATGTTTCCGTGCCTTTGACATGGCCCACATCTTCTGATATATTGCTTCGTGTCATCGTACATCGTAGGCCAGTAGAATCCACATTGCCAGATCTTTGAATGTGTACGGAATGCTCCATAGTGACCTTCGTATGGTGATGAGTGACATCTGTCGATGATCTTCAATCCTTCCTCAGTGGTCACACATCTTCTAAGTAGGCCATCAGCGCATACTCGGAAGAGATATGGCTCATCCCATATATGTGAACGACTTTCCTGAATAAGCTTCTTCTTGTTTGCTCCGGGTGGTACATAACCTGAAACCATAAAATTAACAATATCTGCATACCAGGGGTCAGATCTGTTAATCCCGTAGAGCATGTCGTCCCGGAGTGAGTCATTAATGGGGGCTTCCAGTGAATTCTTAAAGTACATTCTAGACAAGTGATCAGCAACAGAATTTTCTACTCCCTTTTTATCTTTTATTTCTAAGTCAAATTCTTGGAGTAATAAGATCCATCTAATTAGGCGAGGTTTAGCATCTTTTTTAGTGAGCAAATATTTTAGTGCAGCATGATCAGTGTAAACAATTATTTTAGCTCCTACTAAGTAAGATCTAAATTTATCAATGGCAAAAACAACAGCCAGAAGCTCTTTTTCAGTGGTTGCATAATTAAGTTGAGCTCCTGTCAAAGTTTTACTGGCGTAAGCAATTGCATGATGCTTCTTATCTTTTGTTTGCCCCAAAACTGCCCCCACAGCATAATCACTAGCATCGCACATAATTTCAAAAGGCAACGACCAATCAGGGGGTTGAATGATTGGTGCAGAGATGAGTGCATTCTTTAATAATTCAAAAGCTTTTAGACATGCATCATCAAATTCGAAAGGAGCATCCTTGGCTAGCAAAAGAGTAAGTGGTCTCGCAATAAATGAAAAGTCTTTTATAAATCTGCGATAAAAACCAGCATGGCCAAGAAAACTTCGAATTCCTTTTATATTCACAGGTGGAGGTAGTTGTTCAATTACTTCAATTTTAGCTTTATCTACCTCAATACCTCTTTCAGACACTAGGTGTCCTAGCACTATTCCTTCTCTAACCATAAAATGACATTTTTCCCAATTAAGGATTAAGTGCTTTTCTTCACATCTTTGCAAAACCTTATCTAAGTTCTCAAGACAACTATCAAAAGTTTTTCCATAAACTGAGAAATCATCCATGAAAACTTCCATAATCTCTTCAATCATATCAGAAAATATAGACATCATACATCTATGAAAAGAAGCTGGTGCATTACATAACCCAAAAGACATTCTACGATAAGCATACGTTCCATATGGGCATGTAAAAGTGGTTTTGCTTTGATCATCAGGATGGATAGGGATCTGGTGATACCCTGAATATCCATCTAGAAAACAAAAAAATGAGTGTTTTGCTAACCGCTCAAGCATCTCATCTATAAAAGGCAAAGGAAAATGATCCTTTTTCGTGGCTTTATTAATTTTTCTATAGTCTATGCACATCCGCCACCCAATGACGGTGCGTTGCGGAATTAGCTCATTCTTATCATTAGTAACAACAGTCATGCCTCCCTTTTTAGGCACAACTTGAACAGGGCTTACCCACTCACTATGCGGCACAGGATATATAATCCCTGCATGCAGCAACTTTATAACTTCTTTTTTAACTACCTCTCTCATCGCGTTGTTAAGTCTACGTTGAGGCTCTCGAGAGGGTGAAACAGAAGGATCTATCGGAATACGATGGGTACAAATCATAGGACTGATTCCTGTGAGATCTTGAAGTGAGTAGCCGAAAATAGAGTGGTGTTTTTTAAGAATGGTCATTAATCGCAGAGTTTGCTCCTGAATGAGTTTATTACTAACGATCACAGGAAACTCTGGATTATTATTTAGGAAAGCATAGGTAAGACCGGGTGGTAAAGTTTTGAGTTCTATGGGGGGTCTAGGTGTTTCTGCAAACTCATCTAAGGGTTCAGGTTTAGAAGCTTCCTCTTCTAAGTCTGGATCATCTAAAAGTTCTAGAGATGCAGCCTTTACCTCCTCTATAGGATCAGGCAAAAGATATGGCTCGGTCTTATTATTCAAGGAGTGAGTTATTGTAATTGGAAGTTTAAAATCCTTTCCCAAGGAAATGTGGAGCTTTCCAGTTTGACCTTCATAAAGGAGTCTTCTAAAAGGTTGTCCAATCAGTAGGTCGAAACCCCATATATCAAAGATATAAAAGTTCAAATGAACCATGGAGCCTTCTACCATAAAGGGTAGGACATTAATAATTCCAAGACTGGGGACTAATCGTCCCGAAGATTCCTTTATGACCTTTGTTGTGGGGGTTAAAATAAGTTTCCCAAATAAATTAAGTGCAAAAGCTTCGGACATAATATTGATCCCCACAACAGGATTATAGAGAGCGTTAAATTGATCAGAATTATAAGCACAACGTATAGTTATAGAGGGTGTGTCCACTCGGATTACTTCAGAGGAAAGCTCTGACTCCTCTAACCATTCGCTATTCATAACCGAGATAAGCTCTCTCAATTGACGTTCACTTGGTAAACAAATGCTAAATTGGCCGTTTTGGGGTCGGTCTATAGAATGGTAGTTAGAAATGTTTCTAAAATCGGCAAAGAGATGGGATTCTATGTCTAGCATGAAATCAGATGGTAGAATTTCTTCCTTTTGTGGCTCAAAACTTGGGATAGCTGAAGTAGGTGAAGAATTCGGCAGAGTGTCTACTTCGGCTTCGTAGGTTTTATCATGGAGGGCATTATCCATCTCAGCTTCTAGGATTCTATTCAAGATCCCCTTAGCTTCATCAGTAGGGATACGAAAGAAAGAACCTCTAGCCATAGTATGCAGCATTTGTTTATTATCTTTCTGAAGACCTCGAAAAAAGTGAAATAAAAGAACAGTGTCTTCAAGCAAAAGTTTTGGACCAGATTCTAAAAGATCAGAAAAACGTTTCCAGGATTTCCCCAAAGTTTCATTATCTTTTTGTTTAAAAGATAGGACTTCGAGTCTAAGGTCACCAGTACGGTCAAGGGAATAAAAATCTAGACAAAAGTTGGCTCTTAAAACTCCCCATTCACCTTGCTGTTGACCTACCTTCTGACTATACCATCGTCTAGCTTCTCCTCTTAAAGAAAAAGGAAAAAGCTTCCAACGTAAAGTCTTATCAGAGATGCCATCAATGCGAAGACAATCGCATGTCTGCTCAAAATCTCTAATATGAAGGTAAGGGTTTTCGTCTTCCTTTCCCGAAAAAGATAAATTTTGAATCATCGCAATCAACCTTGAACTTAACTTATACTGGGATGTTTGGATCGGCTGTGATGACTCCCATGGTAAAAGGTCAGTTGCTGAAGGTGTTGCGGCATCAAAGATAGATATAGAACCTTGGTTTTCCATTTTTGGTAAAAAGAAAAAGAAAGAATGAAAAAGATAAGAAAATAAAAAGTATGAATACAAGCTAGTAGTAAGACTCAAGGTTATCTCAGCAAACCGTCTTTCTCCCCGGCAACGGCGCTAGAAATGCTTGTTGATATTTGGTAACGCAATTAGGAAATAGGATCCGCAAGCGCACGGATATCGGTGAGCACTTCACCCGAGATGTTATCCTGGGTATCGTATTTATATTTTTACCACTAGGAGAAAGAGTGCATCTGACTAACCAAATCTATTACTACTAACCTTTAGGCTACAACCACTATGATTCGATGTGAGTGATGTATAGAGGAGACTACAACCGCACTCTTCTTCTAACCTTGGTAAGGATGATCTACTGTTCTATTGGGGAGGTTTACGGAATCTAGACACCACAAAGGATGTTCAACCCGCACCTATAAACCCTATCGATCCTGCTAACGGGATATGGAATACAAAGGTAACTCGGAATTGTCACGTTCCTCGCTACTACCACGGTCCGGCTAGACGAGGGGATATCTATGAGTATCCTAGCTTAAACACCACGTTTACGCTAGAGATGATTACTCTAAACTCTACGCGAAGAGATCAAAGTCAACTCATAAACCAAAGAACAATAAAACAAAGAACTTACTAGAATTTAGAAGTCGAAATACTGAAGAATCCTGAGAACAAGCCTCGGGTTAGAAGAACTTGCTCCCGCAGGTACAACCTCGGAGTAGACACCGACAGGCCGGCTTCCTCTGATCTACACCTCCACTCTATCTCTCTCAATCTAGTAGAACTAATTCTACTTTCACATTGGATGCTAAGCCCTAAGAGGTGGGAACCCTAGAGGGAACCTCTCTCTCTAAACCCTAACTAGAGATATGCAACTGAATAATGAATTGGGGTCTTCTCCACCAGGGGTCAGGGGCCTTGCTTATATAGCCCTTTTGGATGAATCTGGACCGTCGGATCAAACCGACCTTCATCCTACGGTTTTCCTTGATCCTCAAAGGCGGTGGAGCATAATCCGTGAGACTCGACCTGATTGGTCCCGGGGGCAGGGCGGGCGCCCTAGGGCACAGGGCGGGCGCCCTGTGTCTGGCCCCGTTACGGCTCCCGTTCGTTCCCGTGGCTTCTGGAATCTTCTAGATGTAAGATAATTACGTGTTCGGTTAATATCCCGTCATTAATCCGACATGTGGGCCTTTCTTCCGTATTTCCTGATAACCCCCTGTAGAAATAGATAAACAGCAAAACTCGTGGAATTCTGTTAGATCAAACCCTAGTTCTAGGTGTTGCTTGCATATAGGTCCTTTTCTTTATTTATTTGATGGTTATAATTGATACTTAAGAACCGTCAACAGCGAGGTGGAAGCTAATTGACTCCCTAGGTGGGGCGGCCACCCCTGGGGCTGGGCGCCTGCCCCTGTCACAGTGACAGGTGGGTCCCACCTCCTAGATTTTGGCTTCTTGAACCTTCTAGATTATACGTTTTCCATCTGTGGCCCTTTCTCTCTATGTAGTCCTGACATGTGGGCCATCTTTGATTATTTTCAGTTGGCACCCTATAGAAATAGATATTCACCAAAACTCATGGAATTCTATCAATTAAACACCTAGTCTATGGTGGTAATTAATTTTATATCATTCTTTTATTTAAGTTGACGGTTAAAAATGATAGTTAATTACCGTCAACAAACTCCCCCACACTTAGACTTTTACTCGTCCTCGAGAAAAGAATGGATTATCTTAGGCACAATCTCTAGACAAGACATCAACAGTAGATTTATTCCTTAGTCATACATGCACTGCGGCATTCCAAGTGTCTACCATTCCATTTTGGGCAGTTGAGGAATGGAACAGCTTGAAGCTGAGCCCCTTTTCCTTTCAACTTGTCATGTGGAGTTTTGTATGCATTTGAAATAAAAACATAGCTTACCTTCTACCTCATGTGGTACTCTCAAATCACTCAACATTTGTGGTATTTGTGGATCTCTCTGAGGCATGTATGAGGAAATGTCTTGTAGCACATCCTACTTCTACAAAAGCTTATCTGGAGTTGAAGGTATTTCAAGGATGTAGCATACTTACCTTGCATATGTTGTCCAGTCAATATGGGATCCAAGGAGGGGAGTGACATACCCCTAGATCAGGACATGCATGTGGTGTGGTTTCAAAAGAATAAATGTAGTAGAAAATATTTGTGGAAGATAGAAGGGGTGCAAGATAATTCTACAATGCTCCTTTACAAAAGATATATTATCCCACTTTGATTTGAAGAATTGCAACTGAAACTTGTACTTCACAAAAGGCAAGACCAATGCTTTCTTCTTCTTTCTGCTCTCTCTTTCTCTCTTTTTTTCTTTCTTCTTTTTTTTCTTTCTTCTTTTTTTTTCTTTTTTAATAACAACGTAATACATGAACTTTGATAGAACATTGTGAGAAGATAATAACATTCTGGAGCATTTTAGAATCATGGCTAGCAAACAAGGAAAACCTATAGGGAATATATTTTTGATTGTTTTACTCCTAGGGTAGGAGTAGAACAAATTTTGAGTGGATCTAAATAGGTAGTATGGTGGTGCGTACTTCCAGGGTAGAAGTAGCAAGGGGTGCAAAAATTAGTGTGAATCCTGATCTTGGGGGCATGGCCCACCTCTCAACAAGGGTCTAGCACGGTTTGACCAAACTCAACACAAAGTAAATAGCTTATATGCTAGTTTTATACATATAAGGCTCTTACTAGGCATTTTATTCTTACCACAGAGGAGAAGCATAGCTAATAATTTTAACATTTTGTAAAAGAAATTCTCCAAGTGACAAAGTATCAGAAATCAGGTTCTCATGATTCTACTATCTCTCACTCCACAACAACTTAAATGATATGGGGTCCCTAAAAATTAAGTTCCCAACAGCAACAGGACTCCTAGGAAAGAATCATGGTGTGAGTCTATAAAGAGATTATAACTAGAATAATCTATCTTTTTCAATTCAACATTGAAATAGGTTGTACTCAAGAATTCATAATGCAAAACATAACAAAGAGTGTATATATAAAAATTAGAACATGTAGGGAGCAAACCTGACCATGGTCGAAAGATGAAGCAAGGAGGGCTTACACCCTGGGCGGCCGCCCCATGCTCTGGGCGGCCACCCCACTTGGGGTGGCTTTCCAAAGCCCGCTTAGACGTGCAGGGTCCTCATGTCGTATATCTTCAAAATTTTGGTTCGTGCGGTAAAATCTATTCGTTATATCGTCGAGTTCTTCCTCCACACTTATTTCCTACTTTCTTTTATATAAAACATGGTGGAGACAAAAGCACAAGGAATATATCCAATAATAACAGAAACCAACTTTTTATTTAGTATCATGTAAGGCATATGTTTACAATGAATTATAAATAAAGGAATTGAACTAAGCAATGAATCTAAGCAATCTCATGACTAATCTCGAAGGTGCCTTATCAACTACTAGACTGGCTCAATCTACTTCTTTGGCTTAGGAGGCTCTAAAGCACTTAAGCGCATGTCTAATTTCTTGTTGTCTTTCTCTATGTCCTCTACTTTCTCATGTGTGCGAAGAAAGCATCTACGCTAAAGGCGTAGAGTGGCTTCTATAGAGGAGATAGTCGCTTGCTGAGCCTCTATCAATTTCTCTAGATCAGCTAAAGTCTTATGACGCTTGCGTGGAGTTTCAGATTTAGCAAGGGCGTGCTTAGGAGCTTCCTTGGGTGGAAGGAATTTGACTTTGCTTGGATGAGTGCGGACTGCTTCGAAGTAGGTGCATTCCCCAGTGCTGTACTTGGCACAGACGATCTCTCCTTTCTTATTGGTCTTCACACCAACAAGCGTCTCATTGTGCTTCGGCGGCAAGAGCTTGGTTCCAGCAGGTAGCTGGACGACTGGCCCCTTCAGCGGTTTATCTTCTAGTAGGAGGGGCTAAGGAGGTGCTGCGAGAACTGGCTGGGCGAAGTAGGATTGGCTATAGGTATTAGGCCTTGTTGGAATGGCAGCGAGGGGTGTAGCATCGCTAACTGGGATAAGAGCTTTGCAATCTAGATCTTCCTCAGGAATGGAGTTGAGGTTGAGTCCGTAGGGGATGATCCTCTTATCGTGGTTGGCCATTAGAGCTTTGGAGGGAGAACTAACAAGGTTCAAAAAGGAAAAGAGGAATGATCTAATGGAATGAGGATGACTGACGTCATGGGATGTTTATATAGGAGGGCTCGGAGGACCAAAATGGCACCTAAATGGTATCTCGTGATAAAAATACCTGAATAAGCTAGGAATAAACTTTTTCTGGAAGAAGAATATAGAACAATCGCGAAGGCAAAAGGCGGCGGTGAAACGGCGCAGGGGGTGGGGTGGCCGCCTAGACCTAGGGACGGGCGCTCGGCCCACGAGCCCAGCTCTGGTCCACTTTTTCGTAGTATTTTCTAAATATTTTTGTTATTTCAAAAAATATGTTGGGCCCTAAAAACAAAAACTAAAAAGGTCAGGCCCAACAATACTTAAGTAATAAAGAAATTAATCACAACTAATTCTTCTAATTCTTTTTTAGGCTCTAAAAATAATTTAAGGCGTTGACCATTTACCTTGAATAACATACCTTCGTCATTTTGAAGTGTAACCGCTCCATGTGAAGATGTATCTACCACTTTAAATGGTCCTTCCCACTTACTTCGTAGCTTTCCATGTCCGAAGAGTTTAACCCTGGAATTAAAAGTATTACCTTATCTCCTGGGGCGAACTCCTTCTTCTTGATTCTCTTGTCATGCCATCTCTTGACTCTCTCTTTATAAATCTTTGAATTGTGATATGCTTTTTCTCTCCATTCATCTAGCTCTGAGAGTTGCATTTTCCTCCTTACTCCGGCAGCATCAAGGTCCATGTTCCATTTCTTGATAGCCCAGTGAGCTTTGAATTCTAATTCCACTAGTAAGTGACAAGTCTTCCCATACACCAACTGATAAGGAGACATCCTAATGGGTGTCTTGTATGCCGTTCGGTACGCCCAGAGTGCTTCAGGAAGCTTGTCCTTCCATCCAGTACCCATCTCATTTACTATCTTCTATAGAATATTCTTGATTTGTTTATTGGATGTTTCTGCTTATTTGCTTGTCTGAGGATGATAGGGGGGTAGCAACGTTGTGACGTATTCCATGCTTAGATAAGTAGTGCTCAAAGCGCTTGTCAATGAAGTGTGATCCTCCATCACTTATCACTATCCTCGGGATTCTGAATCTTGGAAATATTATCTCTTCAAACATCTTCTTGGAATTTATGTTATCAGCATTCTTGCATGGCAGAGCTTCGACCCACTTGGAGATATAATCTACTGCCACCAGAATATACTTGCATTTCTTTGATGGCGGGAATGGTCCCATGTAGTCAATTCCCTAGACATCAAAGAGTTCGATCTGAAGATTGTTGATGAGTGGCATGGCATTTCTTGTATTGATATTGCCGTGCCTTTGACATGGTCCACATCTTTGGATAAATTCTCTTGTGTCTTCATACATTGTTGGCCAAAAGAATCCGCATTGCCGAACCTTTGCATGTGTGCAGAATGCCCCATAATGTCCTCCATATGGTGATGAATGTCATCTCTCAATGATTTTTATTCCTTCTTCAATAGGTACACATCTCCTGAGCAGGCCATCTGAGCAGACTCGGAAGAGGTACGGTTCATCCCATATGTGAGGATGACTTTCCTGGACGAGTTTCCTTTTGTTTGCGCCTGGTGGTACATATCCTGAAACCATAAAATTAACAATATCTGCATACCAGGGGTCAGATCTGTTGATCTCGTAGAGCATGTCATCCCAGAGTGAATCGTTGATGGGTAGTTCTTGTAAATTCTCAAACTGCATTCTAGACAAGTGATAAGCAATAGAATTTTCTACTCCTTTTTTATCTTTTATTTATAAGTCAAATTCTTGGAGTGACAAAATCCATCGTATTAAGCGTGGTTTAGCATCTTTCTTAGTGAGCAAATATTTCAGAGCAGCATGATCAGAATAAACAATTACTTTAGCTCCCACTAAGTAAGATCTACACTTATCGATAGCAAAAACAACAACAAGGAGCTCTTTTTTAGTAGTTGCATAATTAAGCTGAGGTCCTGTTAAAGTTTTGCTAGCATAGGCTATTGCATGATGCTTTTTATCTTTAGTCTGTCCTAAAACTACCCCCACAGCATAATTACTTGCATCATACATAATTTCAAAAGGTAAAGACCAATCAGGGGGTTGAATGATTAGTGCTAAAATGAGCGCTTTAAAATTTCAAAAGATCTTAAACATATATCATCAAATTCAAAAGGAACATCCTTGGCTAGCAGACCAGTAAGAGGTCTAGCAATAAACGAGAAATCTTTTATAAACCTATGATAAAAACCAGCATGGCCAAGAAAACTTCTAATTCCTTTCACATTCACAGGTGGAGGTAGCTGTTCAATTACTTCAATTTTAGCTCTATCTACCTCTATACCTCTTTCAGACATTAAGTGTCATAACACTATTCCTTCTCTAACCATAAAATGACATTTCTTCCAATTAAGGACTAAGTGCTTTTCTTCACATCTTTGCAAAACTCTATCTAAATTTTCAAGACAATCATCAAAAGTTTTTCCATAAACAGAAAAGTCATCCATGAAAACTTCCATAATCTCTTCAATCATTTTAGAAAATATGGACATCATACATCTTTGAAAAGACGCTGGAGCATTACATAACCTAAAATACATTCTACGATAAGCATATGTTCCATAGGGTACATGTAAAAGTGGTTTTGCTTTGATCATCAGGATGGATAGGGATTTGGTGATACCCTGAATATCCATCAAGGAAACAGAAGTAAGAATGATTGGATAACCATTCTAACATATCATCAATAAAAGGCAACGGAAAATGATCCTTCCTAGTAGCTTTATGAAGCTTTCTATAATCTATGCACATCCGCCATCCTGTGACGGTACGCTAAGGGATCAACTCATTCTTCTCATTCTTAACAACAGTCATGCCTCTCTTTTTAGGCACAGCTTGGACAGGGCTTACTCACTCACTGTGTGGCATAGGGTAGATAATCCTGGCATGTAACAGTTTTAAAACTTCCTTTTTAACAACCTCCCTCATCGCATTGTTGAGTCTACGTTGTGGTTCTCTAGAAGGTAGAACAATGGGATTTGTAGGAATGTGATGGGTGCAAAGGGCAGGACTAATTCCTTTAAGATCTTGGAGTGAGTAGCCAAAAGCTGATCGATGTTTCTCTAAAACAACAATTAAGCGAAGAGTTTGTTCTCAAGTGAGTTTGTCACTTATGATCACAGGGAACTCTGGATCATAATTTAGAAAAGCATATCTAAGACCGGTTGGTAAAGTTTTAAGCTCTATAGGAGGTCTAGGTGGCTCTGCAAACTCATCTAAAGGTTCAGGCTCAGAGTAATCAACCTCTTCTTCTATGAAGAATTGAGCATCATCCTCTAGACCTGAGTTGGATAAAAACTCTAGAGAAGTAGCCTTAAATTCCTCTAAGGGGTTAGATTCTAGATAAGATTCGGTCCTAGTACTTAGAGAATGAGATATGGACACTGGAAATTGGAGTTTCTTCCCAAAACAAATATTTAATTTCCTTGTTTGTCCTTCATAAAGAAGTCTTCTAAAAGGTTGTCCTATCAATAGGTTGAAGTCCCATATGGGGAAGACATAAAAGCTCAAATGAACCAAGGTTCCTTCTACCTGGATTGGTTGGATATGTAAAATTCCTAAACTGGGGACAATATTGCCTGAAAGAATCTTCATCAATTTTGTAGTTGGGGTTAATGTCATGTGCTTCATAAAATGTTGTGCAAGTGAAGCAGACATGATATTAATACCCACAACTGGATTATAGAGAGCATCTATGTGGTCGGAATCAATTAAGCAACGTATTGGAAGAGAGGGTGAGTCCAAACGGATCACATCAGAAGAAAGCTTTGATTCTTCTAACCATTCACTAATTATGACCGACACTAGCTCTGCTGAAGTGCTTCTATAAGAAATATCCATAGAAGGATTCAAAGATTTTCTAAGGTGACTACGATGATTCTATGGTTTCTTTATAGAATGATGGTTCATCACGTTTCCAAAATCGGAAAAAGATCGGGTTCGATATCAAGCATAAAATCAGGAAATGGAATTTCTTCTTCTTCTTGCTCAGAACTTGGAATAGCTGAAGTAGATGGTATATTTGGCAAAGAATTTGCTTCAGCTACTTGAAGTTCTTCTTCTAGGAGATTATCTAATTTAGAGGATAGGATTTGATCTAAGATTGATCTTGCTTTTTCTGACAAAACATGCAAAAATGATCCTCCAGAAGTTGTATCGAGCAATTACTTACTCTTTTTATGAAGACCTTTATAAAAATGTTGAAGAAGAATAGGGTCTTGTAAACTGAGATCCAGGCCAGATGTTAAAAGAGTAGTGAAACGATTCTAGGATGAGGCCAAAGATTCACTAGGTTCTTGCTTGAAAGTCAGAACCTTGACTTTAAGGTCGACGATTTGAGAGATAGGGTAGAAATCTAGGCAAAAATTAGAACATAAGGATCCCTAATCTCCTTGTTGCTTACCTACGGCTTTATCATACCATTGTCTGTCCATGAGTGAATGCTATCCGCGGGGAGATGCTAGAGCCCTGCTCGAGCGCTTTCTGTGAGGTAGAGTGGCAGGTATTTGATGATGAAGAGGTCGTCGTCCACTCCGCCCACTCGACAGGCGAGGCAGAAGTCTTCTAGCCACACAGCGGGGTTGGTGTCCCCAGAGTACTTGACGATGTTTGGCAGCGCGTGGAAACGAACCAGGAACGGCGTATGCCAGATCCTTTTAGCAAACACCTATAGGCTACAGGAGACCGGGGTTAGGCTGCGTCGAGCATCATAGACCCTAGGGTGTCGGCTGTGGTTGTCTAGGTTGCTGTCGCTGTAGTGCAGCTGATCTTTGGCCACCAGGCCCAGCCTCGGGCATCTAGGGCCCTGAGTCGTACGGGCGTTGTGGTTCCCGGCATAGCGGCTATGCGCTGGGGAAGGTTCCCGCCCGTGTGCCATGCCGCCATCGACGGGATAAAGTATGCTCGGTGCATGGTACCCCTTGGGGCCACCCCGCATAGAGGAGATGTGCATGAGGATAGCCTTGGGATGCCACCTCTCTGTAGAGCTTTGAGCTTGCTATGCCGCTGCGGTTTCTAGCAAATCTCACAGCTCCTAATGAACACGCTTTCCCTCATTGTTTGAGGGCTTAGGGGCCGTCTACATGATCATGGCGGCCACCATGACATTTTGGCTGGCTCGAGGGAAGATGGGTGTCTCCCTCTTGCCCTATTGGATTTGAACATACACAAGGCACGCCTGTGCCCGCGTGCCCTCGACGTCAAGGTGCTACGGGCTAGGGAATCCGTCATCACGGTGGTCGTTGGCCGGGTCAGCCTCACAGGCCCTAGCTCATTCTAGGCATTCCTGGTCATACTTTGCCTGTTCTCCGGGGGTGCGTGGAATCGAATAGGCATCATCCCCTGCGCCCTCCTCTAGTGCCACCCCATTCTCTGAGAGGTGCAACATGTTGCATTCCCTTAGTGGGTGGCGGCTCCCTTCAGAATCGGACTCAGAGTCCGCGTTCTCAGGGGTCACTAGCAGGAGGTCATAGATGAACTCCGGATCCTGCTCCATCATCCCACAAACCCAAAGGATTTTGGCATCATTGTATGGCCATCGCGCCTAGCTAGCTCTCACTCAAAGATTGCGATCGTGTCCCTTATTTCGAAGGGCAATGCGGTGTTGGGGTTCTAGAATTTGGCTACTAGCAATAGGGGCCTGCCTCCATAGAGTTGGGTGAAGGCATTCTCCAACACTTAGAAAATGCGTCGACTTAGCTCTGGCTCGGGTTTTGCCCCGAGATAGGCGCCAATTCTACATGCTAGCACATCAGAATCAACGATCATCGGGCCAGCGCGTGTCGGTTCGTGATCAAGCATCAAGATGTGCAATGGGTCTGTATTCTCTTTGCTGAGTTGTACCTGACCCAGTTGGTTAGCTATGAAGTCTAGGTCCCCGAAGCGTAGGGCTTGGCCAAGGAAAAGACTATTAACGGGAGCTAGCCCTTGATGTCGGTGAACTCAAGGCTTCCAAAGCGGATGCGACCAATGGGGGCCGCACCAAGAGCAAGTCCAACATGGGTGCAGGGAGCCATCACATCCTTTTCAACAACAACAGTGTGCGACTGTTCCATACCTAGCTCACCAACTATCGGTGTTTTGTAAATCGAACTAGTAAATTTATATGATTGCCATGCTGATCTAGAAATATGATGGTAACATCCAAAAGACATAGGGATTTATACTGGTTCAGGCCCCGAGCCCTACATCTAGTCTCAGAGATGATCGAGTATGTGTTCCTCACTTGAATGCTCTGAAGTTCTTACAATGGAGGGTGTAAGAATGGTGGAAAAGTTAGGAGAGCTAGAGGATGGACTGTCTGAAGGGAAGCTCCAGGAGCCTAGCTACGGTGTGAATGAATGAATGTAAAAAGGATGTCTAGAGATAGCGCCCTAGCTGCCCTTATATAGAGTTTAGGGTTAGGGCAGATATAAAGAAGCAGGTTCTCCCGACCGAGGGGTCATAAGCCTGAGAAAGGGGCCTAGCTAACTTGGCTTGCAAGCTACAACATCTTGTGGTGCACATCTAGGCGTAGTTGTCATCATGGTCTTGCGCCCACGGCGCGGTAAGGTGTGGTGTGCTGCCACTATGCTAGCCGTGGCGGCACTGTACGCACGGTGGTGGTTCGCCAGCCATCCTATGTGACGTGGTCTCTGCTGTGGTCTTCGTCATCTCCTCTTGGTTTTCTAGGGGCATCGTATAGGAGTTGGTAGCCACTCCCAGGTCGTCGATCACCTGGCCGTCTTGTGGAGTTGGTGGCCATGATCCCAAACTTTGGGGGCGTGGCTTCCACTGGTCTGGACGGCCTCCAAGTCAAGGCCTTCATTGTGGATCCCATCCTGTAGTGGGTAGAATCATACATGCATCTTATATCTAGATGGTGGGCACCATACCTGGCCGTCATTGCAGTGCGGTGTTGCCTTGTTCGTGCTGCATGGCGTAGGTGTTGGCGGTCCTTAACGATAATATCTGACCGCCAATTACTATCCAAAACAGGAGAAATAAACAAACTTCTAACACATATGCATTTACTTTTGACATAGTTCTACTTGTATTGGAAGAAACATGTTTTGTAGGACACACATTTAAATACAAGTGGAAACAAAGCAAAATGTGCAATCCAATAAGCGTAATGCAGATCCTACATCAAAGTACCAAGCAAAGGTCTACCCCAACGAAGAATCTGGGCCGAACATCAACGTGGGAGGGGCCCAGGCCTACCCAGGAACTGACCACATGAAGGCGATCATAAGGCAGGCCTAGTAGGGTGCGAGCGCACTAGGGTTGTGGCCGCACCCTAGAGGCTACCTCCTAGGCGCAGCTTCCACCAATGGTTGCATAGCAACATGCTATGGCAGTTTAGGATAGTTTCCTATTTTATCAGAGCCAGACCGATCATGAGCTAGTATAAATGTAGGGGTGGAGCTCTCTCCAACACACACCTCATTTGGAGCCTCTACCTTACTACCACACTCTTGTACTCTTTTAGTTTTTAGTAGCATTTGTGAGCTAGGCAGGAGCTATCAAGGAGAGCTTGGCTCCTTGGAAGAAAGGACTTTGGTATGAATAATACAATGAGCTCTGCCAAAGCCTTGTTCTCATTTCATCATAGTAGTGCATATGAACTAGAATATAGTTTTTATGTTATTTTCTTGACATATGAACTAGTACATAGTTTGTATGTTATGATCTTAACATGTGCAACTTTATGCTCAACCATTAATATGACTTATATGAGTAGAAACAGAGCTAGGTTGAGGTGGTGGTTCGCTATTCTTTCGGGCTTGCCCATGTCCTATGCTTGTTGATTTATAGGGACGGAGTCCCAGGGGATTATGGGTAGTTTCTTTGTACACGGGCGTGGTGCTCGGGTACACGGGAACCTTCGGATATGACGGTGCCCCTGGTTGAGGGGTGGACAGCAGGTGGTGATAGCCCTATCTATCCTTTGTAATTTCCCATGTTTGGTTATCGTGTAGGAATCTTATAGTCTCCCTGGCCTGCTACAGATCAATGCTCAGAGATCTCCCCATCCATCTTACACTTAGTTCTAACTCTAGTCATGTAATTTGTATGATCATTAGCTGTTCTTTGCATGACTATATTAGAACATGTCTGCTCCGCTTAGGAACATTCTTTTATTCTTTATTTTTCTTTTATCCTTGAGGTTGGCCCAAGTGTGTGTCCATTGTCATTGAATTACAGTTTTTACCCCTATGTTGAACTATTGGTTTACTATGCACGTGTGTAATCTTATTCATGCCATGCTAGACTCTTATACCTTGTCCTCCTTTAGAAAAATATAAATAACGATACCCTGAATACTTCCGGGTGAAATGCTACTACGATAAATTCATGCGTTTGCGGATATTCTCTGTAATCGTTAAGAACTATCGTGGTTGGTGTTTCTTGGCGGCATCGCTAAGGTTTACTCAATCTTAGTGATGGTGCTAAGAAATGCCAACAAGCATTCATGACGCCGTTGCCTGGGATGGATTCTATCTATATTCTTGGTAACGACATTTAGAAATGCCAACATCAAGGAGGGTGTTTGACTTGGCCAAGGTGACCGTTGTCCCCTCGGTCTTTGCGGGGTCAATGCGGTGTGCTCACTCCTATCAGAGCAGGCACGCTTGGCTGGGTCCGGCCTCTCCTCGTTTCTCCCAGGGGTTAGGACGGTGAAGAGGTCGTGAGTCTCTTGTGTTGTACGGCTAAGTCCGGTGAAGGGGTCGTGGCCGACCCTGGCCTTAACGCTTGGCCCAGTTACTTAGCTTAGCTGGGCCTCGGTTGTTCGAGCTCTTGCTGGCTGATATATTGAGGGCTGCTCGATTTGCTAACTAATCGATACCTTGAGACACCCGAGGATTATAACGCGACACAAGGGTTTCGAGTCGGGCTCTTGCCTCTTTTTGATAGAGATGGAGAGCACCGTCCTAGCCTTTTTTTGGTGTTGTGTTGGTTTTCCGGTCGCTGTGGTGTCCTACTATGTTCCTAGTGAACATTCAGCTACCAGTTGGCTCGATGGCATAATGTTTGTAGTGTTTGGTGCTTTTGGAGGGTGATCTTAGAACAGCGGCCATTTTGAGAGAAATGTTGGAGTACCATAGCAAAACACAAATCTACCGTATACCCTTATTTTCGTATACCATTTAAAAGGAAAAAATCTACTTCACCCCCTCAAGTATGGGGGTGGATTACTTAACCCCCTCAACTATGAAACGGTCTATTCTACCCCCTGAACTTTCTAAAACCGGTCAAATTACCCCTCAGGCGGTTTTGAACGGCGGTATTTGCTACGGTAACCACGTGTTTGCTATAGTACCAGCGGTTTTGTCTTTTTCTTTTTTATTTATTTCGACTGAACCTTTGAAAAATCATAGTAAATCACAAAAAAATCATAAAATGGAAAATCCAATTTTGTTGGACTACACATGAGTAGATCTACACAGTAAACATATAATATGGTATGCTTTAGTACAAAGTTTTTGTTATAGATTTTAATTACAGAAAAAAAAATAGATCAAAATCTACAGCAAAAACTTTGTACTAAAGCCTACCTTATTATATATTCACTGTGTAGATCTACTCATGTGGAGTCCAACAAAATTGGATTTTTTATTTTATGATTTTTCTATGATTTACTATGATTTTTCAAAGGTTCAGCCGAAATAAAAAAAAGAAAAAGACAAAACCGCTAGTACTATAGCAAACCCACGGTTACTGTAGCAAATACCGCCGTTCAAAACCGTCTGGGGGTAATTTGACCGGTTTTGGAAAGTTCAGAGGGTAAAATAGACCGTTTCATAGTTGAGGGGGTTAAGTAATCCATCCTCCATACTTGAGGGGGTGAAGTAGACTTTTTCCCATTTAAAACCAGTAGAGGTCTGTGTTCTTAGTTTTAAGAGAAATTATAATAAAAAACTATATGCTGAGGTGGAGGATAGAAAAGAGAAGAGAGAAGAGAGAAGAGGGAAGAAGCGGGGCGACTTAGGCATAAGAATAAAGAAACCTTCTAATATAGTTAAGTAAAACATATATTAATAGTGAACATCTCACTATTGTATTAGTGGTCTGAGAGACGGGCTGCAAAGACATTATTAGGCTTGCTCTGAGGAGCTGAGGTCAACCAGAAACTTCTTAGTTAAGAGCCTGTTTAGTTGGCCACCCAAGCCAAAAAAAAGTTTGCGCAGTACTCGTCACATCGAATCTTTGAACACATGCATGAAGTATTAAATGTAGGTAAAAAAAATAATTAATTGCATAGTTTGTCTGTAAATGTCAAAACGAATCTTTTGAGCCTAGTTAGTCCATAATTAGATAAATTTTGTCAAATAACAACGAAAAATGCTACAAAAACTTACCCAAAATTTTTCACCAATTAAACAGGCCCTAAGTTGTGAACACGGCAGCTGCCTCTTTGCACGGGGACCAGTGCACTGGGATACGCTATCCGTAAACGTCACAAATCCCGCCGCATACCGTGCACTGGGATCAGCACAGAAGTGGAATTCAATTTTCTGCTATCTTTATTAAGAACGGAACATGTGACAGGTGCACCCTGGTCAGTAATAAAGATTAGGGGGCCCTGTGCTGGCTCCCAGCCTGAATTTGCACAGGCCTGCACTGTACAACCGGAGTTTGTTTAGACAAGGGAAATGAATCCAGCTTCATCTCCAGTTTGTTTATTAGACTATTACAAAAGGTATAAGAATTAACAAAGACCAACTTAAAACTGAACTCTAGTATTAATGGCCATTCAAACGAAACAAAAAAACTGCATCGCAAGACGTGTTTAGCGTTTAACATGTTTGAAAAATATGTTCTTTGTTCGCTTCAATCACTATATATAATTGCGTTTATTGACATAGCCAATGTTATAAACAAACGAATGTCCCTCCAATCAACATGGGCTTAAGAGCAATCCCTCCTTGTTTGCATAAGGTCATGATCATTATTTGGGGGTTTCAAAGTTAATATAATAACGACTGTTTGCCAGAGGAATTTAACAGCAGAATGCACATAATTTGCTCTCATTCGAATTTCTTGCTAAATTATCTTTTGTTAGAATAACCCCTCTCTTTAGGAACCACTTAAATATTTTAATTTTAAGTGTGGTATCCTCAAACGCCAAACTTCTTGAAAAAACTTTAATCCTGTGTTGATTAGGTGTGTATACATGGAATTCACCGTGACAGAACTATTATTTTTTAATAGATAAAAAAAGAACCACTTCCTTCCTCCAAAACAATGTTACGCAATTCCCGCTTGGTCATGAAAAGATGGCAGCCGCCATTGCTGGATGTGGCTGTGAGCTGAAGCCAAGGAGATGATGGCAACGGAAGAAAGAAGCAAGGATAGACCAAAGCGATAATTCATTTGTAGGCCGATATATCTAGATTATCGACTATTTTCTAGTACATTGTCCAAAGGTATACTTTTTGGATTTATCTGAATGTATGCAAACTGAAGTGTCGCAAGGACTTTTTAGATAAATGAAGCTGTTCTCGTATAACACGACCATTACATCCAGGAGTCACAACCATTTTAAGTTCTCTCATGCATGGCCTCTGCATATATAACTAGGATATACAAAACTAGAGATTCTTATACAATCAAAAGTTTTCTGATAGACTAGATGGAAATGCTATTGACTATCAATACGAAGATAAAGCTACACCCACGGGCCTAGGTAAAATATTCCATGACGATGTGCCAACACACTAATCCTGTGAACTTCGATTTAATTTGTTGCATATGTAGTTGTGGATACAGTGGCTAGTAGGGAAGAAAAGAGACTGAAACAGGCTGAAAAACTGCTCTCCCGTTTCCGTTTCTATATTTTTAGCGGAAACGGGGATGGGTTCAGGAAAAAAACAGAATTAAAACAGATGAGGATATGGCGGAAACAGGAAGTGGCTAATGGGTCACTAACTAGATAACCCGCCAAGGAGATAGACATATTTTTCCTATCAACAAAGCAATGTCATTTCTGCATAGTCATGACAACCTACGAGTAGTAATTGCTCCGAACATAACTTTTGGTTTGAGGTCGTCCTTTATAAAATTGCACATAGTAGACTTTGAGAAAATGCTTCAAGCCATGTCTGTGGTAGACCATACTGCATCTACAAAACAATCTTGTTATTACTAATTAAAGGCTCCAACAGAGACACCATGTTAATAATCACCAGGCACGACAGAAAAAAATAAATCTTAGAAATTCTCACAATAATCTTAGCAACACTAGACTCTCATCATTATCACTGATAATAGCTATTGGATCTATTGCAATTTATAAAAATATTACCCATCCCTGCCATTACAAAAATATATAAAGTAACCCTCTAATTTTGCATCTATACCCAACTCTATAGTTAGGAAAAATAATTCAAAATAACCCCTAAATTTTTATATTAACTATCCACATCTATCATTATGAAGAATAATACAAAACCTAAATCTGCATATAAGTTACCTACTTTACCATTATGAAATATAATTCAAAATAACCCCCTCACATTGCATCTAAATTACCCACTTTTGCTATTATGAAAGATTATTTAAAATAATCGTCTAACTTTGTATCTAAATTACCCACATCTATCACTATTAAAGGTAATTTAAAATACACCATAATGAAGTTATAGATTGCCCACCTTTGTAATTATGGAGATAATGCAAAACAACATCCAAAATTTACATTCAATATACCCATATACGTCGTTATGAAATATAATATAAAGTAGTACTTTATATTGTATCCACCTTGGCCATTGTAAAAAATAAACAAAAATATCTCTCTAATCTACATGTAAATACTAATATATGCTATTAAAAAAGATAAATTGATATCCATAAAGTCGGAGACATATATATTTCTAAATTATAAACTTCTACAAGCATGAAATTAAATAAAAATAATGCCATGTTTCATCATGTATAACAAGTAAAGATATATACATTAGGATAAATATTTATTTTAATATCATATGAAGCATGAAAAAAACATTTAACTGACAAACCACATAGCAATAGCATAACACTGCCAATTCACTTACATGATAATCAATTAATAAGTTGTTATTGTAAATAAGTTTGATATTTTTACTTGAAACATTATGTCACATAAGCATTGGTAATTTAATTTTAAGCACTATCTATATCGAACAATCTTACACACATACAATCCTATGATATACCAAATTCAACAAGTTCAGTACAGTTCAATGTAAGTTTCAACTTATTTAACATGTGGAAAACAAAACTACTAGGTCCGAAACTCTTTCTAATAAAAAAGTAAATTTTGAATAAAAGATGAAAAACACTAGTGCTTCTACCTAATAGGTGAAAAAAATTGCACAACTAGATTAAAAGTCAAAAGCTAAACTATGACTCATAAAGTTACAAATTCTAGATTTTATAACTAGAGTTTATACATCTTGATACTACATTTCAACTAAATACATATAACACTAGGAAAAAAGATAAATGCTACAAATTCTAACTAGAGGTTCCTAATGGAGCCTCCATGTTGTCATCACAAGATACGATAGGAAAATAAAAAATATATCCTAGAAATTGTCTCAAAAACCTAAAACATTTGACCATCAATTTGGTATAACCTAATCACCATTGATAATATAACTATTAGAGCTCTTCTATTTTTCTAAATAATTACCCATGTACTCTTATGGTGATAGGATAAATAATTTGCATAACCCAATTTTTATCTTATTATTTGAAAAATTAAATATCCTCTCAAATCTACATCTAAAATTATCAACATTTTCTAAAAAAATTGTTTAATACAATGATGCATGTATATGTTTCTACATTACTCACTTCTTTCAATACAAATATATTAAGGTTTGATTAAAGGAAGCATACAAATTGCGCTATCATGCATGAGCAATAAATTTATATGACATGTGTCATCACAAAAAAAAATCTTTAACGACTATATGCTAATGATACCAATAAATTATTTAAAACTATATTAGTAACCATTACATATAACTTCATAGGTTGTTACTTTAGATATATTTATATATTTTTAACTAAATGTTTGGCATGTCTATATTGATAGTATAACAATAACAACACATATAGTTCGTTTGTGGAAAAATTCAATCATCTTGAGAAGTATGGAATACCACTAGTGGCTATATTTTTTTAGCCCTTTAAGATTATCTTAGAGTAAATAGTCAATCATTGTAGGGATGAAATATGAAAGTTCTATTGAGGTGAGTGCTGCTACCCTCATCTGAGATCTGACTTGAAGCTCTATCACTTATCTTAAGTGACATGGTGTAGGTTTCAAATGATTGCTTATGCTATTATAGTATTAAAAACGTACTCTATGACCTAAAATCCTTATTTGTACAAAGGGAAAACAAGAGAGTTAATAAAATATATAATAATCACAAGAGTTTCAACTTGAATAAAAATTGATAGTAGTCAATAAGAATAAAAAATAATCATATGAGCTGCAGAGTAAAATTCAAAAAATTTCAAATAACCCCGGATGGAGAAACTACTACAACAAAAATTGTAGATCTCGAAGAGTTATGAAATTTTGTAGTTGACAACATTTTTTATATGAAATCATCTATCCAAGGAAAATTACTTCTGAATTTCTCACACTTGAAATTCAAAATTTTCAACGACCTGAGATGAAGATAAGACCAAAACTAAAGTTGTTGATCTCCAAAAGTTATACAACTTTGTAATAGACATCTTTTTCACTTGAATTCATTTATGTTTTGAAATACTTATTTCAAAATCAGACAAAGATAAACACGAGAAAGGTAGGGTGGATAGGGGAGATAAGCGTGAGCCCCTACGGCCGCCAATCACTCATTTTTCGCTTGAAAAATCACATGACTAATGACTGCCTAATGGCGTCTTCATTAAAAAAATTGCTATTTTTTGGGTCCAAATTTGTGATCTCGCAATGATTTGTAGAGGTGGCTCGAAATACAGCCTCTACAAACTGATGATTTATAGAGGTGGAAGAGTAGAGGCATTCCAGCCACCTCTACAGAGTCAGTATGTAGTAGTGGTATCCAACATGCTCGGAAGATGGTTATGGCATTTAAGTTAGAACTTCAAACCGTAGTCCTATTAGGAGCAGGTATTATTTGTTGGTCGCTTTCGTTGTACATGAAGGATGTAACTTTTGAAACAAAAAACTATTTCTTCTCCTTGCGGGTTATCTTCTCAACTATCCATTGGTTTCATACCTAGGCCAGCTTATCCCTTGCGAGTTATACTACAAGGCCGGCTTCCCAAGATTTGGTTGCGGTGTTTTATCTACATTTGACACATATGGTCAAGAAATGTTTTTTCTAGGGATATAGGTAGCGACCTAGTCTACTAATTGATTAACATTAGTGTGCCTGTGTTTATTTAAAATTTGTAGGTTGTGTGCATCATAATATAAAGAGGACGAGGGTAAGATTTTATCAAGTCGGTGTAAACTTAAAACATAATAGAAACTTTCTTACCAAGAAAAATGTTCTAAAGCAGAAGGACCAATGTACTATACATGTGCAAAATCATATAAGAAGGAATAGCGCCGCCTCTGGCAGGAAATATATGGTGGGAAATTTTAAATTTTTAAAAACACTTCACTAGGGGTTTATGCGACTAAACCACCTCTGCAAGTCAATTTCTAGAGGCAGCTGTTTTAGATAAATCGCTTGTGAAAATGCATTTACACTAGCGTTTCTTAAACTAATTGTCTCTAGAAATAAATTTACACTAGTGGTTGGCTTAGATGAACTACCCGCGTAAATCATTTACAATGGCGGTTGGCTTAAGCTAGTTAACCGCTAGTGTAAATAGATTTACATTGGTGGATTTCAAGAAGACACATGTGAAGTTTGCGATTTTCACTGGATTTTCCTCACACTGATGGAAGCCTCAAACACTAGTATAAATAGGTCTGGAAGCGCCAGTGCTAATGTTCTACGTACTGCCGTTCTGGTGGGCATAAATGAGAGCCCGATGAAGTAATAAAAACTGAATAAAGAAGTATATGGTATTGGTAACAATAAAAACGTGACGAAACACAAATGTAGAGGTTCTAAATTAACTGGATGGACCAGACACACACACACTATATAAATACTATATATGTACTCGTCAAACAGTGAGCTTGCGTAGGTAGTTGTAGATAGCGATATAGTAGCAGGACAAAGACACAAAGTGGAGAAACTCTACCAGCATGTCCTTCTCGAGGCTAACCGCCACCGCAACGTATACTGCTGCGGTGATGGAGTCCAGCACCAAAATGGCCTTCGCGGCCACAGACGGTGCCGACGTCGAGGTGGCGGAGCAACAGCTTAAACCGTCTCTGTTCATCAACGGAGTCATGCCGCAGCCTTCGAACGGGCGCTGGTGCGGCGCCCAAACCTACGAACGGCCCACACGGAAGTGGATGGGCACGTTCCCTGATGAAGAAACCCCGGCTTGCGGCTACGACGACCTGGCTGCTCCTGCGCGCCGCCGCCAACGTGGCGTCGCCAACTTCTCAGCGGAGCGCAGGACGGACGACGGCGAGCTTGCGTTCCAGGCGACGAGCTTGAAGTCCGTGACGACCGTCGAGACGTTGCGGATGCAGACGTCTGCCGACGAGGTGAGGCCGAGCCTGTGGCGGGCAGCGCGTGCGCAGCCGGCGACGTGGGCGCGGGAACATCTTTTCCAGAAGGCGCTGACGCCCAGCGACGTCGGCAAACTCAACCGCCTCGTCGTGCCGAAGCAGCACGCCGAGAAGCACTTGTTTCTGAACCGCAACCCCATGATGGCCGCCGGTTTTGGCATGCTCATCGACTTCGTGGACGTCTCCGGGAAGACGTGGCGGTTCAGGTACTCGTTCAGCGCGACCAGCCGGATGTACATCATCACCAAGGGATGGAGGTGCTTCGTTCGGGAGAAGGGCCTCCAAGCTGGGGACACAGTGGCGTTCTCCCGGTCCGCGTTTGGGGCGTACAAGCAGATGCACATAGACTACTGGAAGACGCAGAAGAAGCCAGAAGATGCCATGGCTGATGCTATTGCCGTTGATTGCCATGCCGTCATGCTGTTCGGCGTTGATATTGCTACAGCCTAGCTAGACAAGGCTGGCAAGTGTAGCCAAATGATCCCAAAGCTAGCTATTAGCACATCATTATTATCACCCCTCTTGATCTGAGCTGTCTAGTCTGATCGTAGACGTAGGGTCTGTACTCCTATATATGGTAACCTCTCCACCTTGTGTAGTTTGTTATCCATCCATCTGCAATGTTACCTTAATGGCTCACTGTGAGGTATTAAGATTATTGTTATTGGAGCATCTTCAATAGTTCCTAAAAAATGATTGATAAAGCATATTTGTTGGCTTTCTCAATCATTTTTAGTATCTTGCTGAAGAAGCTAGAAGACAATTTTGCATTAGGAAGCACCTACTCACTATGCCAGAACACGGAATCACTACCGGGTTAGAGCCCTATCACTGTCGGAATTGCTTCCAGCAGAAGATAATCGGCGGTGATGGGAGTGGTGTATCAATGCCAGTTCCACGAATTAGTAATAACAATATGCTATCACTGCCGGCTCTAATCATCAGCTGGCATTGATCTCATGAGTATCACTGCCAGGTGGACGCATCACCCGGCAGTGGTATCATGAGTGTTAGTGCCAGGTTGGAGCATTAGTTGGCAGTGACACTTACGAAACCACTACTGGTTCATGCCTCAACCCAGCAGTCACAATTATGGCACCACTGCCGGATTAGTGCACACTCGGCAGTGAATTATTGAACACCAGTACAACCTCAATATGACAACAAGCAATATCTCATTGATAATTAGATTCAAACATGAATACATATCTCTAACAAGCTCATTTTCTTTCATTTTAATGGAGTCATAATTTTGCTTAGCTAGGCAATGTTTACCTCAAGGACATTACTTGTACCGTCATGGAGCTCTTCAACTCTGACCAAATTTCATTTTCTTTTTTTAGGATGAACACTTGGTTAAAGATTTCCATGCTAAAAGATTCAAACAAGCAATTGTTAGCTCTTGTATTTAGATGAATTTCTTTATCATCACTTGCCGTGGGTTTTTCAGGATTCATTAGGGTTTCATCCCATCATGAGTGACTCTCCAAACACCCAAATCTATCGCCTCAAGGTAGCTGGCCATTCTAGCATCCCAATAGGCACTAATGTAGGACTGAGCATCAGTCCCAGTTGAGAAACCCCCTTTAGTCCTAGTTTTCCAACCGGAATTGCGAATCCAGGACAAAAGGCCCCCTCTTTTAGTCCCGGTTCTGAGAACCGGGACTGAAAGTGGACCTTTAGTTCCGGTTGCGATTACCAACCGGGACTAAATGTGCCCCCAGATATTGCACCGGGGCTGGCACGTTTAGTCCCGGTTGGTATTTCCAATCGGTACTAAAGGTTTCTTTTTTTTTTCCATTTCTTTCCTTTTCATTTTATGATTTCTTTTCAATTCAATTCTTTTTCTTTCGATTAGTTTTCGTATACGAATTCTATGCTACTAATATACATCCAAATATACATACGTATAAGGTTCCGTTCGAGCATTATACATAAATAACACACTAAAATATATGAAACTATATATACAAATATTTCAAGAGGTTGTACACACATGGAATATGTACATAATAAAGACACAAAGACCTTGTACTCGTGTTCTTAGGATTTCTTCCAACCCTAATCTTCAGTCGTTTGGCTACCAGGTATTAATTCTTTAAGGGTTATAGTAGTACGCGTCCTTGAGATTTATGACCTGATCCATAAGAAATCCTAACAATGCCTCTTGAATTGCTTTGATCTGGTCACATCGCAGGACCTTTTGCTTCCTCCATTCAATCTTCAATTCAAATGAAAGAAAAGTATGAATATATATATATATATATATATATATATATATATATATATGATTATATATATCAACACAATGGTAATAAATAAATTATGTATATTTTTTACATATTTCGACGATCTCTTCACTTATTCTCCTTGGGTACTGCATGAGGAATTCGCAGACGTAGTATCCACATAAGTTGTTCCCCAATCCCTGCTGCAGACATCACTTTACAAGAAAAGATTCATCATCAACTAGTGAGCATGGTAATAATGAATTGAACTAAATAAAGATTTGGTGACCTAGCTAGTACTTACCAGGTATTAGACTATATGCAGAGGCACTTCCCAATTACCATAATGGTGTTTCTCGGAGATCGTTTTCTAAGCACTGCTCAACAAAATAAATAGATGGAGTTATATCATTAAAATGGCATGAGAGTATACAGTGTGTGCGAGACCGAAATTACCACGGGAGTGTATGTCACACCCGGTTTTAAGGACAAAACCAGACATACACTATATGTGAAATAAAGAAGTCAAATCTCACATATAGCCACAGATAAGTGTAATACCAAGAGGCAAATGCTTAATATACATAACTCAATAGTATAAAATATACCTTAGAGAGCAACACAGCGGAAAGACAACTCCGAACATCGGGTGTAGACTTCACTCCAGGAACAAACTAACTGGTTGATCACAAGCCTAACAATTCCAGAATCTAATAGTCTGGTACCCTTCCTGAGATGTGGGAAATAGCAAGAGTGAGTCCATGTCGAACTCAGCAAATATATCATGGGGTTCATGAGGCTCAAAAGGTTTGACACGGGTTTACTGCAATAACTTTTAGTGAGTCATCTTTTTAGCATTTGAGTAGCAACAAGTTACCATAAACCCAAATAACCTCATGATCATGTAAACGAGAATAATGTATAGCAAGAAACAATAATCATTAGTGAACATCAATATCATCAGAATTCATCGTTTATTCTATAAGGGTCCAAGGCCACTCGTAACCGTGAGCACGGCTGTTATAACAGTTTTACACTCTGCAGAGGTTGTACACTTTCACTATGAGTCGTGATTTACCCTTTCGCCCGAGGTAGCTAATCTCTTGACCCACTTCCAAGGAAGGTCGGCAGGGTTCACTATGAAGTCTTTCAAAGGTTCGTCTAACAAGTTAGGGCCATTAGATTCACTCGGCAAACAGATGTAGAGCCCCCCTTCCAAATGGCACAATGACGCGCAGCCTATACACATAAGGACAGAGGCCGCACTATACCCGATTCGTCAAGCCGTTCTTACGCCATGAAGGTTACCACTAACAAGCTAGAAAAGGTCCTCATACTTGACTAAAGCCAGAGCCATATAGCCCTCACAGTTGTACTGTAAGTCCCGGATGTTCGCTTACAGATGAGTCCTTATGGAGAGAAACTAGAGCACCATAAAAACAACCCAATGCTCTAGCCCCCTTGAGCCATGTTGCTATAAAACATCTTTTAAACGTTTATTGCATATACCATTAGTCAAGTTACAGATCATGGTTATTTATCTTGAGCACTAGCATAAATACTACCCAATGCAATGTCCCACGGTGTCAAGGTACAAGATACAAAAGCTAGGATATCCTTAGTGGTAACAAGATAGACACATGCACATGAATTAAGTATATTAAAGGTGAATAGGAAACAAGGATGATCCCATGCTATACTTGCCTTAAATTGAGATCCTTTCTCTGATCCAAATCTTCAATTAATAGCTTCTTGAATCTCCACGTAAATCTCACCGACTGGACTTGATCAATAAATCACCACACACACATCGAGCAATCATACACGAAGCAACAATGAATAATAATTAGAACAGTACACCAAACATATGAAACAATAAGTGAAAAGGTTTTAAAGATGTTCTACGCATTGCTACGAACACACAAACACGAAAAACACGCTAATCGGAGCTACGATGAAAGAAATACATACACCGAAATATTTTGTTGTATAAAACGGAAAATTATAGGTCTCATTTGTTTTAACTATATAAAATCATATATATAGGATAAAATACTTTTTATAGATATTCAAAAGTGACTTAGGCTAAATTACATTTAAATTTAGAAAACTAAAGGAGAAATCAATAATATTTTATTTATAAATCTAGTTGCACAGTTAATAATCAAATTAGATCTAAACATTGAAATTCCAGAGATTTTGATAAAGAAAACATTAATACTTTTACGTAGTTCATATTGTTATAAATCTATTGAAATTTGAATGGACTAATTCGGAATTAAAACAAATAAGTTATGAATTAAACGAGATTTTCTTTAGTAAACTAATAGATTAAATCTAACATCGGATCTTAAAGATAGAAAACCTAACCAACAGTAACACTAACAGTATAAAAAGTTTGTAAAACTCTTCTACACGTTACTACGGTCACACAGACGTAAAGATCACGAAATTCGGATTTAAAACGTGAAAGTTATGAATTTTCTAAGATTTTCTATAGATAAATAATTACTTTAATAAAAACTCGAAAATAAATTGTCACAAGCCTACTATACAGTTCTATCATCATGTAGAGCTCGCAAATACGAATCTAACGCAATTTGAATGGATCAAATCGGAGTTAAAACGGAGATTCTACGACTAAAACAAGTTGAATGGCAAAACTGTAAATATCAGAAAACGTATTTTTCAATTACCGAGACGAAATACGCTTTCAAAAGATCAAAATGAACACGGTTTATTACGTTTTGGACCGCGGGTTCTAAACCAGAAAAGGGCAGGGACTCTTTAGAAAAATTGCCGGCCGAAGGGGTATCGTGTATTATCAGCCGTTGGATCTGAAATAGATGGCTCGGATTGGATCGGAGGGGAATGAGCGGCGGCACGACGGCCGGAGCAGTGGCCCGGCGGCTTTCCACGGCGGCGCCATGACCGGAGACGGCTAGACCTCGCTACAGAGCGTTATTTCGCGAAAGAAGGGTACCGGCAGGTAGAGCATACCAAGGCGAACTCACCAAGGTAGAAAACAACGTCGATGCGGGATCGAGGGAGGTGTGCGGCTTGGAGAGGCGGGCGGTGGAGGCGGAGCTTCGAGCGTAGCCACCACGGGGTGTTGGAGCCTACGATTTGCTGGGCAATGTGGAGCGGAGGAAGGCGGCACCCCGTTTTTATAGCCCGAAGGCGGTTCTAAGAAAGGAAGGGGAGGATTTGGGGGCGGATTCGGTCGGTGGAGGTTTGGAAAGCGTCGTGACCGACGACTTGAGGAAGGAGGCGCACCTGACGAGTGGGCCCGCGGCGTCAGTGACGGGAAGAGGAGGGGAAGGCGCGGCGCGCGTGAGCTGGGCCAGCGGCCGGCTAGCTGGGCTCGGCCCAGGCGGAAAACGGGGAGGGGGTGAAGTGGGCCGCGCGCGATGGGTAGAGGCAGGGCCCGCTGGCGGCTCTGCTGGGCTGGGCTGAAAGCCAATAAGGTGAATGAAATCTCTTTTTTTTTCAACAATCCAAAGCAAATTTTCAAATAAATTTTAAATTCTCTTTTGTATTTTCAAAAGTGCACACACTACAAAATAATATGCAGCAGCATGAATGCTCAATCATATTCTCTACCCTTATATTTGATTTAAATTAATAAAAATTATTATTATTCTAAGTTTGCATGCTCACAAAAATATATAAAAAATCATATTTTTCCTATTTTTATCTCTTTCAAAATTTTAGGGTGTTACAGTGTATCGAGGATTTCTTAGTAATCTACTCGGGGTTTTGTCGCTGAGTCAAAGATTTTTACATGACTCCTGATCAGATCGATGACCAGCAATATCTATTGAAAGCTACATGTTTATACGCAGGCATAACTCATTAACTAAAGTCAACATGGAGTAAGCAAAATAAAATGGGCACAAGACATTCACACTCACTTGAAGCCTTATGGGAAGGGTATCAGTGTCTTGTTAGTGTTCTTATCTAAGAACCTGAACACTAGAGGTCACCATCTATCATATGGAGTAACCATGGCCTTGAATACACGATTCGGATCAATGAAGCCAATGTCAGTCATCGCTTTTTTCTTTAGTTTCAGCGTCTCATATGTGCATATATATAGTACAAAAGAATATATATAATGTGAGGTTAACTATATATGAACAACGAACTAACATGCACGTTACTTCAATTCAATTGTAGAAAGAATCACTTATAGACACCAACAGCTGACGAGAGATTTGTCGAGAGCGTCCCGGTTTAATAGTTGGTGTAATTCATTAAACTCAATCTGTACAACGTCATAGCCCAAGTAATGCTCTGGTCTTACTCTAGCAACAAGCCATGCTGCTTCGTCATTGGCTGTCTGTCACACCCATTTTTAAGGACAAAAATAGGATGCATAAAGTACTCATGTGCGTCCCAGGTCATGATCGCACACATAAGTTGACAAATTACATAGTATCATCACAGTGCTTATTACATAGCGAATAAATATTTAAGACATAGTCTTGAACGATAAATAATAATAACTAATAGTAATCTCCAGCGGAAACTCCACACAGGGACACGGTTGACTGGTTGACACCAAGACTAGTACTCATTACGATAATCTTCCTCATAATCTTCATCTATTATGGTGGAAATAGCAAGAGTGAGTCCATGTCGAACTCAACAAATATAACACAGGGTTCATGAGGCTCAAATGGCTAGACACTGTTTAACTGCGTTTAGCTTTTAATCATATAATTAGCAAATTGAATAGCATCAAGTTAAACTGCTTCCCATTAAAGAACCAATGATCAATTGCAATATTAATAACGAATAGCATTAACATGAGCATGATAATAATCAACAATAATTAAACATAATATAGCAATGGTGATCATCTATCTATAAATGTTCCAAGGCCGCTCGTATCCGTGAGCACGGCTAGTATACCAGTTTTTAACTCTGCGCAGAGGTGTACACTTTCACTGTGAGTCATGATTTCCAAATGAGTGGGGAGATCAAGCCCAAACACCCAAAAACCATATAAAGCCACTCAAGAGTTCGTCTAACAAGTTAGGGCCATTAGATTCACTCGGCAGGCAGATGTAGAACCCCCCTTCCCTGTGGCACAACAACCGCAACCTATACACACTAGGCCAGGGGCTCGCACTACACCCAACGTGGCAAGCCTTTCTTACGCCATTTAAGGTAACCACTAACAAGCTAGAAAAGGTCTCTTGAACAACTAAAGCCAGAGCCATATAGCCCTCACAGCTGTACTGTATGTCCCGGATGATCACGTACAGATAAGTCCTTATGGAGAGTAACCAGAGCATCAAAAATAATACACATGCTCTAGCCCCCTTTTAACAATAATTAAATCATCTTAATGGTTGATTGCTTGATCCATTAATCATATTACAAGATCATTGTTCATAGTTTAAGCACTAGCAGTAGCTACCCATATGCAATCCCAAGGTTGACAAGGAATCAAGATAACAATCACTAAGTTATAATCTGTACGGTTGTCAAGGTAAACACATGCATATGTATGATAAATTGATGTATAGGTAACAAGGATAGTCCTGTGTTATACTTGCCTTGATCAAAGCTCTCCAAACAATACTGCTGACTTGGCTCAAAGTAATACTCCGAATCGTCCAAATACTGCTCACCTTCTATACTCGATCATCAATCAACATCATACATGCATCCAATCAAACATACACGAAGCAAATAAAGAGATATAATTAGAACAGTATACCAACAGTAACAAAACAGTAATAAAAGTTTATAAAACTCTTCTACACGTTTCTACGATCACACAGATGCAAAGATCACCAAAATCGGAGTTAAAACGTAAAAGTTATGAATTTTCTAAGATTTCCTATAGATAAATAAATACTTAATTATAAACTCGAAAAATAAATTATCAAAACTAACTGTACAACTACACTAACATATAGAGTTCGCAATTACAAACCTAACGCAACTTGAACGGATCAAATCGGAGTTAAAACGAAGTTTTTATGACCAAAACAATTCTAGTGGCAAAACTGTAATTTCCTGAAAACGTATTTTTGAATAAACCGGAAGAAAATACGCTTTCAAAACGCGAAAACGCATTTTCTGGAATACGCCAAGGACCGCGGGTTGATTTCTAACAAATCCAGGGGTTCTTTAGAAAAATTACCCACGAAGGGGTACGGAGCCACACCAGCCGTTGGATCTATGACGGATGCTCCAGATTAGACGAGGGAGGGGAGAGAGAAAAACAGGCGCCGGAACAGAGGAAGAACACGGCGGTGGCCATTGCCGACGGCCACAACCTCGCCGGCGATTCTAGAACAAGCGACTCCGGCCACCAAAACACACGTGACTTGCACCATTCGAACCAAGAGCTCAAGGCGAACTCACCTAGGGCTTCAAATCGGTCGGTCACGAGACGAAGACGACGGGCAGCTCGACGAAGCGGACGGCGGTGCGGCTGTTCACAGAGACGACGCGTTAAACACCTAACGAACCAAATTGAGGACACCCTCGTGCTCACAAGACCATGGCAAGGCTACTAGAATAGCTTAGGGTGGCGGAGGAGTAACATACTCGCCGAATTGCTCCTCGTGGCGGCTTCTAGGGTTTGGCGACGCGGCTAGGGAGAAATCGTCACCCAAATTGCGAACAAATAGGAATGGCAAGTTCGGATAGAGCTTAAATAGAGTTGGGACACCTCAATTGGATCGGAAATCCTGAGAAAAACGGTTTTGATTCGGTGGATACGGTGCTAGAGACCGGCTCGGTCACGAGTTGAAGGTGGAAGACGCGACTGACAACGGGTCCCGCCCGTCAGCGAAAGAGAGAGAGGAGGAGCACGCGGTCACGGTTACCTGGGCCGGCCCACACGGCGCGGGAAGAAAGGAAAGACTCGGCTCAACTCGGCCCACTCGCGAGAAAAGGAAACAGGCCGGTCCAGGTGGTTTTCCAGGCCGCCAGCAGCACGTAAGCTCTTTCTCTTCTTTTTTTTATTTACTTGCTTTCAAAAATATCTCAAATAAATTTTCTAATCCAAAATAAAATAAAACAAATCCACACCACACAATAAAAATAAATGCTACAGCATGAATGCATCACCAAATATATTTTATTATTATTATTTTAATTTGCCATTATTTGTTATCCAATTTATTCAAAATTCATTATTTCTAAAATTTGGGTGTTACAAATTCTACCCCTCTTAAAAGAATCTCGTCCTCGAGATTGGACTGCTTATTCAAACAATTGCGGATATGATTTCCTCAATTCATCCTCTCTTTCCCAAGTTGCTTCTGCCTCTGAATATCTATTCCACCACACTTTGCACATTTTGATAACCCGACTTCGAGTAACTCTCTCAGCAGTCTCTAAAATCGTAATCGGAAACTCTTCATATGTAAGATCCTCCTTAACAGTCAACTCTTCTAAAGGTATCTGCTCCTCAGGCACCCATAAACACTTCTTAAGTTGTGAAACATGAAACACATCATGCACTCCAGATAAATTCTCAGGCAACTCTAGTTGATAAGCAACTTCCCCACGTCTAGCAATAACTTTAAATGGTCCAACATACCTTGGTGCTAGTTTACCTTTCATGTTAAACCTCTTCACACTTCTCATAGGTGACACCTTCAAATAGACATAATCACCTACCTCAAAAGCTAGATCTCTTCTCCTATTATCAGCATAACTCTTCTGACGAGACTGTGCCACTCTCAAATTCTCACGAATCACTCGCACTTGATCTTCTGTGTTTCTAAGAACATCTGTACCAAACACTTGAGATTCACCTGTCTGATCCCAAAACAATGGAGTTCTACACTTACGTCCATACAAAGCTTCAAACGGTGCCATCTTAAGACTCTGTTGATAACCATCAACCTTTCTTTCATAAATGATCAAAATGGATAAATACTATAGAGTAGGAGGTTATTACTGACAGTTTCCATGAGTTTTGGTGAATTTATATTTTCTGCAGGATTTACACAGAAAACCACCAAAGAGGAACTAAATATCAAAAGATATCATGGGATAATTTTGTGGCGTATACACAGGAAGGTTCTAGAGGACTCCACACCGAGGTAGGGCTTGAGAGCCTGCCAGGTGGGCCCTGTGCCGCCCGGCCCCCTATGGTGGGAAGCCACCACGAGCTTCTGGAGTATTCTTCCACCGCCTCCAAGGATGCATCTTAGCCATACGTGAAGTCTGTTTGATCCAAGGGCTCGTATTCAACCTCCTAGGCTATAAATAAAGGGCAGAACCCCCATGAAGTCAAGTTAGATCCAGAGCCAAAAACCCAAATTCCTATTCCATCAGGATCTCGACCAGCAATCAAGAAAAGATTAGTCCTCTATAGGATTTAGTCTTAGTTAGAGATAGAAAGAGATTGAGTGCAAGAGTAGAGTTCTAGAGGAGTCCAGCTTGTCGGTGCTCTCTTCTGCTATATTCTGCGAGAACAAGTTCCTCTGGAGCTTGCTTATGAGATTCTTTGGTAATAAACTTTTGATTCAAGTAAGCAATTTATCTCTATTGTTCTTCAAGTTTGCAACTCTCTTTTGAGTGCTTTGATCTTGGTAGCTCCTCGATTGAAGTAGTATTTGTAGTGTAAGAGTGGTGCTTAGACTAGGGTTACTTGTGAATATCCCCTAATTGACCGAAAGGTGGTAGATCGTGTAGGTGATAGCTGTGTTGAGTCCTATGCAGTTCATCTCACGTCAATAGAATCTGGTAGGTCAATTGGTGCTCGTAGGGAAGGAACTCTGATTTTATTCCTTGGGAGACATCGCCCATGAATTGAGCTTTAGTTGACAAAGTTTATCGAGATTGGAACTAGATAGTCCTTAGTAGTCTTCTTTATTCCCCTTTTATTGTCTGACATTGATTGTGAACTCAGGTTAAGTTTTTGGACTAGCTAGTTAGAACACACTCACATACTGTTCCTTTGGGTTCGATATTAAAACCAGGATTATCTTGGTGAAGTGCTACAACGGGATAGATTTATCTATACGCTTGCGGATACCTTATAACTTATGTGCATTTAATTTGTACCAAAACTCAGGTAGTGCATTTAATGCATGGGGAGGCGGTTGCATGGGGTGCTTTCCTAAAATTACAAGTAAAAAGACCTCCTCAAGCATATCTAAGAAGACCCCCTCTTCACATTCATGAGGATCATACACATTTGGAGAAGAAGGGCTACACACATTCCATTAGCTTCTAGCTAGACTAGAGTAGGGAGTGAGAGAGGAAAGAGTTAGAGGAATAGTAGAGTAGAAGTGCCCCTCTACTTCTTGTACTCGGCAAGCCTTGTACATCGGGTGGACGGAGTGCCAGACTTTTCAGCCCCCTCTACACTTGTACCTTTATGTTCAGCTTACTACTGGAGTAAGAAATTCATGTTCAACTTCGGTACTGATTCTTTAAGTAAAGTTATCATTGTTACTACTTACTTGTGGGTTCATTATCCATCCTCGTGATGGGTGCTCTAGTAGAGGAGTACTCCTAATAAAGACAGAAATTCATGGCCAATGCTAGAGTAGTGACCGATAGCATAGATGTGGTGTCTAAGCTAAAAGTCACCTTTGTTTGCCTCGTATCCTCCAGTTGGGGTAAGTGGCATGGTGATAGTCCTGTCCATCCTTTGTAATCCCCCACGTTTAGATACGATGTAGAGCCATAGGCTGGTATCGCTTGGTAGACCAAGTGTACGCTAGTGCCCGAAGCAAGTCTGTAGTGGCAAAGGTATCTCCTCATAGGGTTTCAAACCTTAGAAGAACCTCACTACCTGAGTTATCCTTCCTCTTGTTCTCCTGGGCAAACTAGCTAAAAGACTTCTTGCACCTCCATTCCTCATGGAAATATGATACCCTGAATACCACCGGGTGACCAAGTGTATGCCGGTGCCCCAAGCAAGTCTATAGTGGCAAAGGTATCTCCTCTTAGGGTTTCAAACCTTAGAAGAACCTCACTACCTGAGTTATGCTTCCTCTTGTTCTCCTGGGCAAACTAGCTAAAAGACTTTTTGCACCTCCATTCCTCATGGAAATACGATACCTTGAATACCACGGGGTGAAGTGCTACAACGGTACTTCCATGCACTTGCTGACTTTTTTGCTTACGCTAAGAAGCACCAACAACGACCCGAAGGTGTGCCGGCATGCCATAGGCCATGCTTGGGCCAAAGAAAAGATTGGTTGTGCTATATCGACATGGCCCGATATGCCTCCCGTGCCTAGAGGGCATGACCCGAAGTGGCACGAGGCACGAGAGGGCTGGTCCGGCCTGGCCCAAGTCCTATGTCTAGTCAATATCATTATGCGATGATGAATCAATGATTATTATATCATTATTATGTACTGCTAGCTCGTTGTACTCAAGAGTGTGCTTGACAATATTTTGTTGGTGCTTAGCGTAAGCAGAAAAGTCCACAAGTGCATAGAAGTACCATTGTAGTACTTCACCCGGTGGTATTCAGGGTATCGTATTTCCATGAGGAATGGAGGTGTAAGTAGTCTCTTGGCTGGTCTACCTAGGAGAACAAGAGAAAGGATCACTTGGGTAGTGAGGTTCTTCTAAAGATTAGAGAACATAAGAAAAGGTAACTTTGCCACTACAGACTTGCTTTGGGCACCAGTTTACGCTTGGTCTGCCAGGTGATACCGGCCTACGGCTCTATGCCATATCCAAATGCGGGGGATTAGGAAGGATGGATAGGGTTGTCATCACCTATGGCCTACCCCTGAACTAGGGAATACAAGGCAAACGAAGGTGATTTCTAGCTTAGACACCACATCTACGCTATCGATTGTTGGTATTTATTAACGCAAATAGAATATGAAGGATTCCGCAAGCTCATAGAATACCATTGTAGCATTTTACCGAGAGTATTTCAGGTATCGTTATTTATATTTTACCATAGGGAAACAATGGAGTAAAGATTTATTGAGTAATGGCAAATGAGTAACCATTAACATACCAACATAGCTAGAGCAGGGGATAAATATGATGATAGGAGTAAAGAATAATGACACTCAGGGGATAGGTCAGTAAAGTAATGTAAACTAGTTAACTCGGGTGAGGTGGATTCCTATGTCATCTTATTACATGGTTAAAGTATATATGTATCTAAGTTAAGACTAACTCTACTCTTGTGCACTTTGGGACATCACTTAGACAGTAGAACACCCACAATGGATAACTCTACTGACGTGACTACGGTCCTACAATTTAAGAACTTGCTCAATTCAGAGTGGACTACAAAGGATAGACGGCGTTATCACCTCCTGCTGCTACCACCCAACTAGAGAACAGGATGCACTCATATGTAGAGCATCGTATAAGCACCATGCTTACACGAGGCTCGGCTACTTAGCCCAATCGATAAACTATAGCAAGCTAAGCGCTCTATGAACCCACACACAAAAGTATTGATAAACATAACTAAGCATGATATATATATTCAAAGTAAGCATAGCCATATAGATAAGAATATGATAAATTGAGAACAAGTCTTACAAGATGAAGAAGTGAAGATACAAGGCTTTGCCAAGCCTCCAAGACTAGATCCGAAACTTGATCCTTGCTCCCAAATTACTAATCTACTACATTGGAGAGTCTAGACCTAATCCTCCTAGTGTACCTATAGGGTTATAGACCCTTATACCCTCATGGCTCCACATGGACCATGCCAGACAAGGTGGCCCAACTCGCCAGAAAGAGCCACATGGATCTCTGAACTGCTCGGTGAACCGTGCGGAGCAAGCAGAGAGTACTTGATGATCAAGGAAACCTAGTCGGTTAGGATAGATATCATATCCTCCGTGGATCAGTAGTTGTAATCGGATAGGATTAGATTCCTTAGATCTATAACCTTGCCCCTCGAACTATATAAGGCGGGCAAGGACCCCCCTCAAAACATTGGATCACACATCAATACAATCCACAGAGATGCAGGACATAGGGTATTGCACAGTTCGCGGCCTGAACCTGGATAAACCATGTGTTCTTCTTGCGTCACCATCTAGTTCATTGTCTTGCGCACCTCCACCGATAATCTACTACCATGGTCATAACCCTCGATAGACTGCCAACCACATCTCGTCGACAGTGGCGCACCAAGTAGGGTGTGTGTGTAGACTCTATGGCGAGCCAGATGGTCAACTTCCCTGCTTCCATGGTCCTATCGGTGGGCCTGACGTTCATGATCGGGATGTTTACCTGGACCACTGGCGCTGATGGTCCCGCTGAAGTCATGGAGGCGGTGTAGGCTCCTCCTGCATCAACCGAATCTACATCAACAACTCTAGATTCGATCTCGGGACCAGTCTTGGGGTCATCTTCTCTGACCACCCACCTTCCGCTTCACTGCTATCAAGGGAGGCACCTCGACAACACCGATCTGATCGAGTCTATCGATCGGGTCACTGTGGGCCTGGTTGAAACCCTAACCTTAGTAGATTCGATTAGAGATCGATCTGCTGAGGACGGCTATGGAGCCATCTGTTGTTCTTGACCTGCTCAAGCTGGCCACCAGAGGCATCTTGAATCTAATCTCATGATCATGGTGACTCCAGAGGGGCAGACGGTTCGTTACCAACCATGACCTACAACCGGCCTAAGGTCAGGGGATTACAAAGCGCTAATGGAGCACTCATCCACCACCCACCCATACAGGCTGGTGAACACGGCATCTGAGTACGCGGCCCACATACCACATCTGTTCATGGATCTCACTAAGCGCGACCATGTTTCAGATTTATATCTATTATATCTGCCAGAATCAGACCACCCTGCGCCTACTGTTAACATGGTAGAAATCAAGCAGATCAGAGAGGACTCGCTCTCTACAATCCTAGAAGAAAGTACTGGATCTACTAGATCTCACAGGACTAACTATACTCGCACCCTCATTGATCCATATGGGGAGGATTTCCTAGCCTTTCCACCTGGCTTTGGAGGCGCTGTCTTCACCATTAGCAATGATGAGCCCCCTCGCGATGGGGAGACCGATCAAGAGAGGGCTACTCGAGACATAGGGCTCGGAGAGTGGACCTAGAGAACACTAAAGAGGACGTGGCTAACGCAGGCGTGGGTGGCCAGTGCAACATTCGCCGTGATCTGGCCGACGCATTTGACATGTGCGACAACCAGCAAGTTTTCAAGTCATCGAGCGCCAACATTGCTTTCGCCATGAACAAACTAAATAAGTTCCCCGAGTCTTCGGCACTCGATGCTGTCAAAGACTATCTGAAGGCTGCCACGGTCTAGGTCAATGAGAGGCGTACACCCGCTCCATCGGCGTCCACCACCTGAAGTCATCGCCAACGAGGTTCTTGGCGAGATCGTAGCAAAAAACAGGGAGGTCCCTATCTTTACCAGGGCCATGATGTAAACTATGAGGCGCACCATCCCTGAGATTAGGGCAGAAGACGCAATCCTGACCAGCGAGGCGAACATGATGCTGATCAAGGGGGCGGATGCAACTAGCAAGGTGGGCATGGCACACGTCATGGAGGTGAGTGTGCTATAAACTATGGTGGAGGTTGTGGTAGACAACACAGTGTCGAACAGGAAGTGGAGTAGCCTGGAGGCGACCTTCATGAACACCTCCGCGCCAACATGAATCTGAGCGATCGCATCGAGAACAACCGAGAAGAGCAACATGCATCCGAGATGCAGCACAGGTGTGAATATGTTAGAGCACATGGCATACCTAGCCGTGGCCACGCACCATGTGCTGCTACATCCCCAGCCTCCGGCCATTCACCGATCGGCTTTGTGCCATTGTTTGGCCAAGAAATTTCAAGCTCCATGATTTGGACACCTACGACGAGAAGGCCAACCCTGAACAGTGGATAACACTATACGAAATCGCTGTCTAAGTAGCGCGGCGATGAAGACATGATGGCCAATTACTTGCCTATGGTCATCAACCAATCTATGAACCAGTGGCTCCTAAGCCTGAGGGAAGGCTCCATCAACACCTAGGCTTAGCTCAAGAGGGCTTTCATCGACAACTACATGGCCACTTGTCATCAGTCCAGCAACAACTATGATTTGGAGAAAGTCAGAGACTATCCAAATGATCCATTGCGCGACTATATCCATCGCTTCTCAGAAACACGGATATCCATTCCTAACATCAATAATGATGAAGCTATCTCTGCATTCATTAGAGGCCTCTGCCACCATGATGCCTCAGGACTAAGCTACTCCGCAAGAGGCCTGACTCAGTCTAGGACCTGCTCACAGTGGTGAAGAAGTGGGCAGATGCTGACGAGGTTGACTAGCAGATCAAGGAAGATGTTGGTCGGGCTCCTCGACCCGACTAGCAAAATTGCTGCTCCAACGACCAACACAATGATCGGCGCCGTGATGACCACCGCGATGATCAGCGCAACGACAACCATGATCGCCACAATGACAATTGTGATCGGCATTGGTAGGACAACTTTAGGGGGTGACGAGCCGCAACCGACTAGTGAACAATGTCGTTAATGCCGTCAAGCTAGGGACCTAGCGTAACTGCGAGGATGCCTACTCCAAGGTCCTTTAGGGTCCTTGCCTGGCTCACCCGGACTCTGGCCATACAATAGGGAACTGCAGGGGTCTAAAGTTCATCTACCGCTTGGACGCCCGCAAGAGGCAGCGCGGTAGTGACAAAGACGGCAACAAAGATGACCACCGGGACGACAAGAGGCCTGATGAGGAGGACAAGACCGAACAAGAATGTGACAAGAACCCTCGTCACGCCTACAAGGATTTTGACAGAAGCGTCCGTAGCATCTTTGGTGGGTAGGTTGCCTTGGAAAATGGGTGACAGAGGAAGCTTACCGCTCGAGCTATCATGGCCCTCGACAACTCCGACGAGAGGGCTGTTGACCCCAAGTACCAAAACTGGTCACACTAGCCCATCATGTTCAGCAGAGCTAACCAGTGGGCCAATATTCTAGAGCCAGGGTGCTTTCCACTTGTTCTAGATCCCATCATCAGGAACATATGCTTCGATAAGGTGCTTATCGACGGAGGCAGTGCCCTCGACATCCTCTTCCACAATGCCCTAACTGAGTTAGGCATCAAGCCAAAGGACCTCGAGCCTTACGACACACCTTTCTAGGGAGTGCTCCTAGGGCAGACCTCTCAGCCCTTGGGTTAGGTCACGTTGCCAGTCCAGTTCGGCAACGCTGACCACTTCCATATCAACTATGTCAACTTCGTCGTTGCGGACTTCGAAGGAACGTACCATGCCATACTTGGCCAACTAGCTCTGGCCAAGTTCATGGCACTGCCGCACTATGTCTACCTGCTCCTGAAGATGCCGACCGAGAAGGGCGTACACTCCCTCAGGGGCAATGTGTCAGGTACCAGTAAAATTGGGTACCCTATTTCACCATAAAACCATCCACCAAGACAAATATTACGGCCCACAACCCATTATAGCTGGCCCAGGCCTTACTCTACTCAAAACCAAAGTCAAAGGACAAGCGCCCGAGCCCCCCAACGCTCCTTCGCTTCGTCTGACCTCCCTCCATCTCATTCGACCCCCATAATGTCATCTAGGCGCCTGACCCCTGTGACGTCATCGAGGTGCTCGACCCCTTTGCGCAGCAACTGCTTCGCTCGACCCCCCACTGTAACATGCTGCTGCGAGTATGCACGGCCCCCTACCTTTTCCTGTTAAGAAACAGGAGCTCGCCGCGTCGTGCAGGATCACCTGGGAACTTATAACGCCTGATTAATGATCCGGTCAAGGCGTCCATGGATTTTTCTCGCCCCCTATTGCAATAACAGGGAGAAGCTACGCTATACCGCACCCTATTTTGTCCGCCTCAATGGGGTAGGGAGCAACGGCCGTCTAGGCCCCCCACCTTTTTGCTGGCACAACTTTAGGGCCATGAAATCTTCTTCATCATGGCACCATGTTAGGGTATGGCTTCACCACATCATCTACAGCCACAGCACGCCGCCACCACAACAAATGACTATGCAAACGCACAGACAGAGAGGAAAGCTAGCAATAGAGATCACCTTAGGGTCTTTTCTTTCTATTTTCATACATCCAGATAATATAACCCAACCCCTCCCTTTGCATACTATAAAAGGGGAGGGAGGGGCCATCAACAAAGGGGAGAGATGAGAAAAACAATGCCAAGCAATGGCAATGTACTAAGCACACACCCAAAACACTCAAATGCACCCACTCATAGAGACTTGGGAGCCATCCCTCTCTCGACCAGCTTGTAACCCCCTACTACAAGCACTTCGGTGCAGGGCAACACGAGCAGCAGAGAGCACTGGATGTAGGGACGTTCGGCCCAAACTAGTATACATCTTGTGTCCGCCTTGCACAGCCATCGAAGGTTCAGACGTGCAGCATCATTCACTTGTCCCGTCTCTAGACACCCCCCGGTTCTAGAACGCCGATAGTTGGCGCACCAGGTAGGGGCGTCTGCACGTCACGTTCTACTCCACCAAGTCTCCAATGGCCAGAAATGACCTCGACTTTGCTCTGAGATCCCCCATCTAGTTTGAGAGCCATGAGTTCGTCGTCGTCGGGAAAGGCTACGACCTCGACCTACTTCCACCGACTGGCGAGCCCGGCAGCTTCTCTGAGCCGACAGCCAACCTACGACTCTGCTCCAGTGAGTTGAAGGGCACATGGCCTGACAAGTTCAGCTACCCCATCATACCACGCGTCGGCCAACCCTGTCATGACAAAAAGGTTCGTAAATCATCAACAAACATCTATCATCTCAATCTAGAGGCAGGAGAGGTACCGGAGGATCTACCCCAACAACTCATGCACTCCATCGTCGACATCCTGGCATCAGCTGAGACAAGCTCTAACTCTTCCTCGACTCCGACAATGACAATGACAATGACAACGAAGGTGGCACCAACTTCACCAGGCTTTGAGAGATGCAACGCTTTTTGTGCATCAATGACTACCTCCTCGACGATGACCCATGCAAGGATGACTTCGTTGATCGCTTTGACGGCTACAAGCTTTCATGGCTATAAAGGGAACAACTAGGTCCCTAGACAGAAGTTGGTAAAACAATCGTTGAGCCCATCTCCCGTTGTTTTCATTTTTAATACTGCTATTAAGCTACTCTTGCAATCTTCCTTTAAGTTGCTTTTCATATCCCTTGCAATGTTGTATGTACAAAGTCATCATATGCATCATGAACATACATGCATCATGCTGCATCATTTGCACACAGTCCAAATCTGGCTCTAGAGTTCGTAGGTTGGCCCTGTGAAGGGGTTTCGACTGTCACTCCAAGCCAACAGAGTGAGGGAAGGAATGAGGAGTGGCACACTAGCAACTAGTACCCGGTTGCACCCGAGCACCACATGGGACTCTTCGATCCATGTTCGAGTCTTGATGGACACTAGTCCATGGTATTTTATTGAAAAAAGGCAATGAGCCGCCTGGGACGGTCGAATGGCCCTGGTTACTCTGTTGAACCAGCCGTCAAGAGCCATGGGTCGGTCACTAGCTACCTCTGTCGGATCTCTAACAAATGGGAACCGAGGCCCTGCTCGAACTGAGAAACCCATTAGCAACTCAAACGGGCACCACGTTTCTGTAGGGATATGGGGATGCTACGCTAGCCGGAAAACAAAATTTTTTGACCCCATAAACTAGGAACTACTGCTAGTTACAGGTTACGGGATTACCACTAGACGCGCAGGTGCAGAGGAAGTGACTTGATGTAGTCGAACGTGTCTTAGCAGTGCCGTGCAGTTGCGTGGTCAACCGTCACATCCACCCTCCGCTCGTGGATCATCCCTCTCGTGCGGTTCGTCCTTGTGCTCTAGATGCAGCACCTCCAAGGTATCCCACACGTACGGGGAGGAAGCGTTGCGCCTCCGGACTGCTAGGTCTGCGAGGAACAGTAGGCATGAGCGTGGGGAGGGTGACGGCGACGGCTGCTCAATGGCGTGATCCCTGGAGGCCCTCTCTTATATAGGCGCCTCTAATCAGCCCCAAATTGGAGGCCCAATTAGAAAACCCTAAGCCTAGTCAAATTCGGGTCCAACCCGAATTGGGCTTCCAACCCCTTAAGCGTGCGACCCTATGGGTTCATGTACAAATAGACGTGGCCCGAGGACTCCTACTCGGCCATTAGTTGATAGCAGTCTCTAGCAAGACGTGTCAACTCCTATGTGTACACAAAGATCATATCAGACGAACCACCACAAACCATATACATGTCATTCCTTTTGCCACACGATATTTGGTCCAACTCATAGGTTAACACTTAACCTAAGCACGGCCATGCATTTATTGATCCAATCATTAGAGTGTTCCATTGATATCTCTCTCACATAGAGAGGGGCAAATTCCATCTTGATTGTCTATGTCTCACAGCATGTTTCTTGACAAACCCGAAGACCACCTTTATAACTACCCAGTTACGGAGTAGCGTTTGATAATCTCTAAGTAGGTCATTTCACATCTTGAGTACATACAACAATCTCAGGTCTGAGGACATAACGTACATGATGTGAATCGAGACAATAACAACATCTCGTGTTGGGTTAGTCCAGCCTACATGTCACACATGTGCCCACATTATTAGATTGACATCTCTATGTCAATGACTTGTGAAACATAGTCATCAACTAATAATGTGCTGATCTAATATTCATGTGCGTCCTAACATGAACTCTGATCAGGGACCATTCTAGAATAACCATACAAGTAAAAGAGTTTCACAAACAATTCACATAATTGCTAATCGATACAAGTTGTCTTTAATGGATATTCAATGGACTCATAAAATGTCATGGATACAAGGCAATACAATCATCTCTATGATAACCTCTAGGGCATACTCCCAACAATCTCCCACTTGCAATAGAGTTAATCTCAAAAATATCTAATACCCATAGCTCTCACGTGCGCCTCATGCTTAGGCTGTGGAAGAGCCTTTGTCAAAGGATCCGCAACATTTGAATCCGTGTGTATCTTGCACATCTTGATCTCATCTCGTCTAATAAACTCTCGAATGAGATGAAATTTCCGCAGTACATGTTTGTTCTTTTGGTGATTCCTTGGCTCTTTAGCCTGCGCTATCGCCCCATTATTATCACAATGTAGATTCAATGGGCTAGACGCATCAGGAAACACACCAAGCTCAATGAGGAACCTCCTCATCCAAACACCTTCCTTTGCAGCTCCAGAGGCTGCAATGTACTCGGCTTCTGCTGTAGAGTCGGTCACCGTCTCCTGCTTGGAACTTTTCCAACTTACAGCACCACCATTTATTGTGAACACAAAACCTGATTGAGATTGTGAATCATCCATGTCAGTTTGGAAGCTAGCATCGGTGTAACCATTTACAATGACCTCCTCCTCACCTCCATAGACTAGGAACACATCTTTAGTCCTTCTCAAGTACTTAAGGATGTTTTTAACAAGTGTCCAGTGACTCTCACCTGGATCAGCTTGGTACCTGCTCGCAACACTTAGAGCATATGAGACATCTGGGCAAGTACATATCATGGCATACATTATAGAACTAATAGCCGAGGCATATGGAACCTTACTCATGCGCTCCCGCTCTTCAGCTGTCGAAGGACACTGTTTCTCGCTGAAGCGCATACCATGTGACATAGGCAAGAACCCTTTCTTGGACTGCTCCATGTTGAACCGTTTCAATACCTTGTCAATGTACGTATCTTGGCTTAAACCTATAAGCCTCTTTGATCTATCTCTATAGATTTTTATGCCCAAAATGTATGTTGCTTCTCCTAAATCCTTCATAGAAAAAGTATTATTCAGTGAAGTCTTTACAGATTGCAACATAGGAATGTCATTTCCAATCAATAGTATGTCATCCACATACAAGATTAGAAATACTACAGCGCTCCCACTTTCCTTCTTGTAAACACAAGGTTCTTCATCATTCTGACGGAAGCCAAACCCTTTGACTGCCTCATCAAAATGAATATTCCAACTCCGAGATGCTTGCTTTAACCCATAAATAGATTTCTTAAGCTTGCATATTTTTCCAGCATTGTTAGGATCAACAAAACCTTCAGGCTGTATCATATACACGTCCTCTTCCAAATTTCCATTTAGAAAGGTTGTTTTAACATCCATCTGCCAAATCTCATAATCGAAATAAGCAGCTATTGCTAGAATGATCCGGATAGATTTAAGCATCGCTACCGGCGAGAAAGTCTCGTCGTAGTCAATTCCTTGAACTTGCCGAAAACCCTTTGCAACAAGTCGAGCTTTATAGACGTGAACGTTTCCATCCATATCCATTTTCTTTTTATAGATCCATTTGCTCTCTATGGGTCTAACCCCATCAGGCGGATCAACCAAGTTCCAAACTTGATTTTCACTCATGGAATCTATCTCGGATCTCATGGCACTTTGCCATTTCTCTGAATCTGGGTCCATCATTGCTTCCGCGTATGTCACAGGTTCGTCATCTTCTAACAATAACAAATCGCCACGTAATGCACGGATTCTAGCTAACCTTCGTGGTTGTGGCGGTGTCTCTATTGCCATAGGTATGTTAACATGTTCTACTACATTAGCATCACTCGTTGAATCATTCCCTATGGGCTCATCCTGAACTTCTTCAAGATACACCTTCTGTCCACTTTTCTCTCTTTTGAGAAACTCTTTCTCTAAGAAAACACCGTTTCAAGCAACAAACACTTTGCCCTCTGATCGGTTGTAGAAATAATACCCTAAAGTTTCCTTCGGATATCCCACGAAAAAGCACTTGTCCGACTTGGGTGTTAGTTTATCTGATATAAGTCGTTTGACATAAACTTCACAGCCCCAAATTTTCAGAAAAGACAAACTGGGACTCTTACCAGTCCACATCTCATATGGTGTCTTAACTACGGACTTAGACGGTACCCTATTCAGTGTGAAAGCGGCTGTTTCTAGAGCGTATCCCCAAAACGATAAAGGAAGGTCCGACTGGCTCATCATAGACCGAACCATGTCCAACAAAGTCCGATTACGTAGCTCGGGCACGCCATTTCTCTGAGGCGTTCCAGGTGGCGTAAGCTGTGGAACAATTCCGCAACTCTTTAGATGATTGCTAAACTCGTGGCTCAAATATTCGCCTCCACGATCGGATCGCAAGGCCTTAATTTTCTTGCCACGTTGATTCTCTACTTCATTCTGAAATTCTTTGAATTTTTCAAAAGTCTCAGACTTATGTTTCATTAAGTAGACATAGCCATATCTACTAAAATCATCAGTGAAGGTAATGAAGTATTGAAATCCACCTCTAGCTGTCGTGCTCATTGGTCCACATACATCAGTATGTACAAGTTCCAACAAGTCTGCCGCCCTCTCAGGAAAACCTGTGAAAGGCGCCTTGGTCATCTTTCCCATTAAGCAAGCCTCACACGTCTCGTATGATTCAAAATCAAACGAAGTTAGAAGCCCATCCGTATGGAGCCTCTTCATGCGATTCTCACTTATATGACCTAAACGACAATGCCACATATAAGTAGGACTTAACTCATTAAGCCGAGGCCTTTTAGCATTAACATTATAGACAGGTGCATCATCAAGATTTAAAATAAATATCCCATTCACAATGGATGCAAAAGCCACAAACATGCCATTCTTAGAGATCACACAACCATTGTCTTTACTCGCAAATGAATAACCATCCTTCATCAAACATGAAGGTGACACAATGTTTCGACTTATACTAGGAACATAATAACAATTATTCAATTCCAAAATAAATCCTGACGGTAGGTGGAGTTGCATCATCCCAACGTTCAACGCAGCAACTCTTGCATTATTGCCCACACGGAGATCAACTTCTCCTTTTCCCACGCTTCTACTTCTTATCATTCCCTGCATCGTATTGCAAATATGAGCAACCGATCCGGTATCAAATACCTAAGAATTAATATAAGAGTTAGCGAGGAAAATGTCCGTAATGTAAACAAGTGTATGAGCAACGGTAGTACCTTTACCACCATCCTTCTTTAAGGACTCCAAATACAGCTTGTAGTTCCTCTTCCAGTGACCTTTACCCTTACAATGAAAGCACTCTTCATCAGCAGATGGTCCAGTCTTGGGCGCAGGTGGGTTTGGCTTAGAGGTCTCACCTTTGGCCTTGCCCTTGCCCTTTTGCTTCCTCCAAGCATTGCCCTTCTTCTTAAAGTTAGGCTTGTTTTGGACCGCCATCACATGGCTAGTGCCAGCACCTTTCTTGATGTCAGCCTCTCCTGTTTTGAGCATGCCACACAATTCATTCAAGCCCTTCTCCGCCCCATGCATATGGTAGTTCGAAACAAAGTTTCCATAGCTGGGCGGAAGAGACGTGAGAATGAAATCAGTAGCCAACTCTTGGCCAATTGGGAAGCCTAGCTTCTCCAACCTCTGAGTGTAACCAACCATTTTGATCACATGTGGCCCAACTGCTGCGCCCTCTGCTAGCTTTGTTTCAGCAAAAGCCTTGAGACATTGAACCTTTCAGTCCTAGCTTGAGTCTGGAACATATCATTGAGCGCCACAATCATATCGTACGCTGCATGGTTGTTGTCGAACTGCATCTGTAGATCTGGTTCCATACAAGCAAGCATAAGGCAACTCACTTCAAGATCAGCATCACATGCTCTCTTATAAGCATTTTTCTTAGCAGCAGGTGCATTGTCAGTAGGCTCTTCAGGTAATGGGGTGTCTAGACTTTCTTCCTTTTTCTCAGCCCTGAGAACAATTCTCAGGTTGCGGATCCAATCCGCATAGTTTGTTCCATTCAACTTATCTTTCTCAAGAATTGAACGCAAAGTAAATGGTTGATTGCTAGGCGCCATTTATCTACAACAAAAGTAATGCAAAATACTAAGACAATGTATCCAAGACAGAGTAAATCATATTAAAATCTTAATAGAATCTACTCCCATTAAAATCAATATCCCTCAATTGAAACTTAGTGATTCAAGACCCACAACTAACAAGTCTACTAGTGAGCTTTAGCATCACCGCTAGAAGATATGGTAGATCGGTAAGCAACTCTTTGCTAATCATATCACATATGACTCTTGTTGTTGGGTAGCATCTATACGCTGTGGTGCCCAACTCCTTATGCTCCAAGGTCCCTAACCATTAGGATGACCTTGTTCAAGTAACCAACCCTTATGCAGTAAGTATCCGATACGAACCTGCCTAGTCAAGGAAAACCAGTGGCACCCTAATTTCATAGACCCACCACCGATTGTACAAGACACATGACAGTGCAAGGTTTGGGGAAGCATATAACTTAAACATTACTGAGGGATCGTTCTACTTCACTATCGCATATGTAGACAAAAACATTATCACGTGAAAGTAGAACATAATGATAAGAACGGCATTATCACATATATGACTTGGTATAGCCCATTGTCACTTTGGGGATCTCCATCTCCATCAATCTGTACATCGTGATGATCTCCATCTTCATGACCCATGTACGCCGTCCATCAGTGATGAATCCACCAAGACTATCTATCACTAACGCAAGGCAACGAAGTAATATTACACAGTCGCAGATAGGATCATCACAGTTTGGCACGCAGGCCATTACATCAAGTTGACAATATCTATGTGGCTCCAGCCATATTGTCATTCTCATGACTTGCAAGCCATGAATTAATTACATACATGCATCACATACACATAAGGGCTATACCAGTCATGAATTCCTGCAAAACAGAGTTAACCGATTCGATGTCTAAACTTAAAATGTCCAGAACACCATCTTCCTGGCCTTTTTTCGCAAATCTAATTTCAGCAAACATGGCAAAGCCGAGGAGAATCGGATGTAAAATTTTCTGTAGATCAATTTTGATATAAAATTTGTCTCAATCCGAGGTCGTATGCAAAAGTTATGGCTGTTTTACCGAACAACACTTTTCCTGCACCCCGACGCTCGGGAGTAGATCCAATCTACCGCCGCCGCGCATCATATGCGCTCGGCACTTGACCTAGGTTCGATTCGATCAATCTGATTGATCTCCATCTCGCCATGGCTGGGTTTACATGTATCACTTAACTCGGATGGCGGAATTCCGACCGGTACGAGTAGATCATTACAAGACCAACGCAGCAAGATCACGAACCATGATCAGAGACTAATCTACAACCGTGCATATCTCCATATGCATACAACTGAACCTATAACGAAGCAGCTACGGCTCTGATACCACTGTAGGGATATGGGGATGCTACGCTAGCCAGAAAACAAAAATTTTCGACCCCATAAACTAGGAACTACTGCTAGTTACAGGTTACGGGATTACCACAATACGCACAGGAGCAGCGGAAGCGACTCGATGTAGTCGAACGCGTCGTAGCAGTGCCGTGCAGTTGTGTGGTCGTCCTTCACATCCACCCTCCGCTCGTGGATCGTCCCTCTCGTGCGGTTCGTCCTTGTGCTCCAGATGCAGCACCTCCAAGGTATCCCACAAGTACGGGGAGGAAGCGTTGCGCCTCTGGACTGCTAGGTCCGCGAGGAACAGTAGGCGTGAGCGTGGGGAGGGTGACGATGGCGGCTGCTCAATAGCATGATCCCAGGCCACGCCCCCCTCCCTCTCTTATATAGGCGCCTCTAATCAGCCCCAAACTGGAGGCCCAATTAGAAAACCCTAAGCCTAGTCAAATTCGGGTCCAACCCGAATTGGGCTTCCAACCCCTTAAGCGTGCGACCCTATGGGTTCATGTACAAATAGACGTGGCCCGAGGACTCCTACTCGGCCATTAGTTGATAGCGGTCTCTAGCAAGACGTGTCAACTCCTATGTGTACACAAAGATCATATCAGACGAACCACCACAAACCATATACATGTCATTCCTTTTGCCACACGATATTTGGTCCAACTCATAGGTTAACACTTAACCTAAGCATAGCCATGCATTTATTGATCCAATCATTAGAGTGTTCCATTGATATCTCTCTCACATAGAGAGGGGCAAATTCCATCTTGATTGTCTATGTCTCACAGCATGTTTCTTGACAAACCCGAAGACCACCTTTATAACTACCCAGTTACGGAGTAGCGTTTGATAATCTCTAAGTAGGTCATTTCACATCTTGAGTACATACAACAATCTCAGGTCTGAGGACATAACGTACATGATGTGAATCGAGACAATAACAACATCTTGTGTTGGGTCAGTCCAGCCTACATGTCACACATGTGCCCACATTATTAGATTGACATCTCTATGTCAATGACTTGTGAAACATAGTCATCAACTAATAATGTGCTGATCTAATATTGATGTGCGTCCTAACATGAACTCCGATCAGGCACCATTCTAGAATAACCATACAAGTAAAAGAGTTTCACAAACAATTCACATAATTGCTAATCGATACAAGTTGTCTTTAATGGATATTCAATGGACTCGTAAAATGTCATGGATACAAGGCAATACAATCATCTCTATGATAACCTCTAGGGCATACTCCCAACAGTTTCGACACTAGGCGAGAGGGATGACGTGCCACTGTCCAACCCCTCCTTCTTTGCAGAAAAGAAGCACAAGAGGAATGCATTGGGCCTCCTGACCGGATCGACGCATGGGCGAAGATTTTTGGTGGTCTAGATTCATACGCATATCTACTTTTTTATTTCAAAGGCCCATCAAGGCCCATGTGCATGTACGACATCTACCCGGGCCATCGCCTATCGTTAGGAAGTGCCCGAGGGCAAAAAAGTCCGGCTAACGGCTGTCCATACCATGCGCCAGCATTAAGGGACACCTACCCCATCTTGGGACATGGCAGTGGCACTAGTCACATCGACCCTAACATGCTACGCGCACCCAGGAGCGGTTCTTTCCTTGTAGGGAACTCCACCAAACTCACCGCCGGCGATGCTCCGGCGATGTTTTATACTAACTGCAAGCTAACTTAAAAATGCAAACAAAATATTAAACCAAATGAATGATTAATTCATGAGAGGTCCGATACGGAAGGCATCGATGCACCACAGAAAAAGCAAAACATAAAGAAAAAGAAAACCATAACAAGGGGGAGCCTGGCTAGCACCTCCACGGCAAGAACATGGGTGGCCACCACCTCCTTTGTTGGGCCGTAGCGCACAACTAGGTCCTCATGGTGGCATAGCTCCTCCCCGTAGGGAAGCCGTCGACTCCGGTGAGGTTTGCCTCCACCGTCACCTCCGCCATGGCCAGGGCAACCCCAGCGCCACGGTGAACACCACTCTTGATGGTGTCGAGCACACGGCGGTGTGCATTCCAGAGGCACTCCTCCCAGGCGCCCGGTGCGACTCCCAGGAAGTCAAGGAAAGAGTCCACCGCCGCGTGGAAACGCTCTAGCTCCGTCGTCGCCTCTGAGGAAAAAACCCCCATTTCTATCAGACAAAAGCACAAAAGAGAACTAAAAAACAAGAGAAAGAATGCGTACGAATGCCATGGCGATCGGCGTCCTCGAGCTGCTTGATGAGAGCGTCCACCCTCTCCTCGACGTTTGTGGCCATGGCATCCACCAGCACCCACTCCTCTGCCTCCTTCACCACCGGCTCCGATGAGCTGGCTCGAGCTGTGGCAGCGATGCAAAGAAGGCCACCAGCAGAAAGACCGCCAATGTTCAGCACACGGCCTAACCCGGCGTTGACGGTAATTAAATCCTATTATGAACCATCAACTAATGCTAAGAATCAACTAAAATGAACAATAATGCCTTGTGATTGGATTTAAATCTAACGAGTTCCACGAGTTTTGGTGTTCTCACTTGTTTTGCACATATTGGATATTTCTACACATAAAAGCACCTCAAATTATGAATTAGAGCATGCCATTGCAAAGAGCTCATCGAGACGATCGAAACGGGTATATCATTCACTATAATTGGAGTCCTGACGAGAGAGTCCACTTTGGATACGCTTTGCAACACTCTAGAAGACACCGGAACCATCACCAAGCAAGAGTTTTTAGGGACTAATCTAACTAATTCCATAGCTTTGGTGAATTGTGATTTTTTGGGATTAAAACAAAAACAACCAAGGAAAAGTATGCATCAAGGAACTGAACCAAATCACGTCGGAGATTTCCACGAAAATTGACGGGAAGGTTCAAGAGGACACCAGAGGACACCAGAGCAAAGGAGAAGGCCACCTGGCTCTGAGCCAGGCCGACCAGCCTGCCATGTGGGGCCGGCCAGCCTAGGTGGGGCCCACCTGCCAGTCTCCTTCATGCAGCAATCTCCAACCGACCTCTATGACGCATCTTGAACATTGTTTCAAGTCGGTTTGATCCAAGGGTTGCGGTTCATCTCTCTAGGCTATATAAGCAAAGGCAGACCCTCGCTGAGGCATATCTCTTCATACTTCAATTCATTATCTCCAGCCAAGAGCAGGAGAAGGGTCCCTTGAATGGACTACCTCTCTAGAGCCTAGCAATCAAGAAGACTAGTACACCTCTAGTTAGGTTTAGATCTAGTCTTAGAACTAGAACTAGAAGAGAGAGAGAGAGATGTAGAAGATCTAGAGAAAGCCCCAGGCCTATCGGTGCTTCTTCTATAGCTTGTACCTATGGATTCGAGTTCTTTAGGAGCTTGGATCAGAGATTTCTTCGATCATCAACTTCCATTAGTTAGTGAGTTTTATTTTTCTTATTGCTCTTTTGATTTATGAGTCTCTTTTGAGCGCTTTAATCTAGTCGACTAGGTTAGAGTATAATTCGTTGTGTAAGCATGGTGCTTAGACTCGGGTTAATCATAGATGCATCATATATTCTGGATCGGTGGTAGATCGCGAGGGTGACAGCCTTGTCGAGTCTTCTATAGTCCACCTCCTGTCTATAGGCCAAGCAGGAGCCCTTTGTTATGTGGTAGACTTGTACTCTATTTGCGGTCTTCCATAGTAATTCCCCAGTGGATCAATAATTGCATAACTCCCTAAAAGTGGAACTAGACAACCCTAGTTTTCTCCCTCAACCTTCTAAGTATCTCATCTTTGATTGTGCTTAGGGATTAAGCCAAGATCAAGATCCCTCCATCTGTTCCTTTGGGTTCGATATTAAAAATTGGGTCATTCCGGTGAAGTGCTATATCGGTATCTTATCTATGCGCTTGCGGATAAACTTAGTGTGCATTAATAAATACCAACAAGCATTTCTGGTGCTGTTGCCGGGGAACGGTTGCTAGCTGATCTTGAGTCCAGCTTAATCTTGTATTATACTTTTGTCTTTCTTTTTATTTTCCTTTTATTACCTCATGGATTTTTTAGAGTTTCCCTGAGATTCAAAAGATTCCACCCCCATTGAATTTTGCCATTTTCCTAAAATCGTAGGCTCAGAACCACCACAATCAGCTAAGCCTATCCTTTCTAATGGCTATGAGCTATGTCCATGCTTAATAGAGATGGTCCAAAACCAATCCTTTTCAGGCATGGAAGATGAGAATCCTCATACTCACCTTAACGAGTTCGAACTGACCTGTGCATGCCTTCATATTAAAGGCATGTCTGACGAAACCCTAAGATGGAAGCTTTTCCTTTCTCCTTGGAAGGGGAAGCTAAGATCTGGTATAGTAGAACCGCACCGAGTAAGGAAGGGAATTGGGAAGCCCTTTGTTTTAGTTTTTGCCTAGACTTCTTCCTTGTTTCTAAAATCATCTGCCTGTGCTTAGAGATCTTATCTTTTACCCAAAAAGATAATGAAACTCTAGTTGCTGCCTGGGAACATTTTGACAATCTTGTCCGTTCAGGTCCATCCCTAAGCATCCCAAACCCCGTGCTTCTTCAATATTTTTATATGGGTCTGGATAGGATAACTTCTTCTTTTCTTAACTCAGCCTCTAATGTATCTTTTCTGCACACATCTGCCCCCATGGCAAGAGAGCTACTACTCAAAATTGCTCAATCCACACCAGAAGCTGAGCCCAAAGAGTTCTTAGAAGAGAAAGAATCCTAGATAGTTGAACGAGAAATTCTACCCAATCCATTAACTTCAGCTATATCAAATCCTGATGAGGAGGAAACTCCAGTTTTAGAGATTTTTAATTTCGAGGATGAATATTTCACCGAGTTTGGTGATACCTCGAAATATCATATGGTAAGAAAGCCTCAGAATCCAAAACTTTTAGAAAAACCCTTAGATATGATTGATAAAGCTTTCTTACAACAGGCTACGAAAGAGCTAGTCTTAGTGCTAAGCCATGAATGGTTAGAAGGGTCAGAGTCCTCCTCTGATGTCATTCGTTTAGATTCACCCTCTACTTCCATTTGTTGCCAAATTCATGAAGACCCTTTTGATGCCCTTCACAATCCAATTGTGGGTGTTAATATCATGTCTGCATCTTTTGCTCATGATTTATTAGAATACATGCCATTAACCCCAACAACAAAATTTTTGAAAAGCCCTTCAGGACATATCCTTCCTAGTCTAGGAATTTTATATGTCCTACCTATCCTAGTAAACGAAACTCTGGTGAATTTGAGTTTTTATATCTTTGACATCATTGAGTTCGACCTGTTGATAGGCCAACCAATTAAAAGGCTTATTCATGAAGGACAGACAGGGAAACTAAACATTTGTCTTGGAAAGAATCTTTCTCTCCTGATGTCCATCTCCCATTTTTTAAATACTGAGAGTGAACCCTGTCTAGAGCCAGACCAAATGGATGAGGTTGAATCTTTCATAGAATCCAACTTAGAAGATGATGCCCAGTTTTTCACAGGGGAAGAGGATGACCAACCTCCACAACCTTTAGATCCTTTTGAAGAACCTCCTAAACCTCCCATTGAGTTGAAACCTCTACCTTCTGCTCTTCATTACATTTTTCTTAATGATGATCCAAATACTCCCATGATCATAAGTGATAAACTTTCTCAAGAAGAAACATTCCGCTTGATCACTGTCTTTGCACTCCAAGATCTCAAGGGAATTAACCCTGCTCTTTGCACTCATCGCATTCCTACAGATCCCGATGTTTTACCCTCTAGAGAGCCCGAATGTAGGCTCAATAATGCAATGAGAGAAGTGGTTAAGAAAGAGATTTTGAAACTATTGCACATCGGGATTATTTATCTTGTGCCACACAGTGAGTGGGTGAGCCCTGTGCAAGTTGTGCCTAAGAAGGGAGGCATGACCATTGTTAGGAATGAAAAGAATGAATTAATTTCATAAAGAACCGTCACTAGATGGCGAATGTGTATTGATTACAGAAAACTCAACAAGGCAACAAAGAAAGATCACTTCCTGCTGCCTTTCATTGATGAGATGTTAGAGTGGCTAGCGAATCACTCCTTTTGTTTTCTTGATGGATATTCTGGATATCATCAGATTCCAATTCATTCGAATGATCAAAATAAAACTACTTTTACATGTCCATATGGAACATATGCTTATCGCAGAATGTCTTTTGGATTATGTAATGCCCCTGCTTCATTTCAAAAATGTATGATGTCTATTTTTCTGATATGATTGAGGAAATCATGAAAGTTTCATAGATGATTTTTCTGTCTATGGAAAAACTTTCAATGATTGTCTTGAAAATTTAGACAAGGTTTTGTAAAGATGTGAAGAAAAGCACTTAGTCCTTAATTAGGAAAAATGTCATTTCATAGTTAGAGAGGGCATAGTGCTTGGGCATTTAATTTCTGAGTGTGGAATTAAGGTAGACAGAGCTAAAATT